>BROG01000613.1:0-80000 GCA_030159075.1 Atrina japonica
GACTGTATTGAGAAATAAGTTAATGCAGGGGGAAATGAATTGAAAAAAAGAGATTCAATTACATGTGTGCTAATTAGTGACAAAAATTCTTATTAAATTTCCAAGTTGTGTCGCAAATGGCATTTTTCGAAAATTGGCAGAATAAGGCCTGATACATGATTATTCAATGTATAGTAAATGTGTGTAATATGCTTTGAATACTTTAGTTGAGTTTACAAAATGAGACTTTCCTGGTACAAATAAAAAATAAAAATATTTTATTAACAAGTCTACTGTTGGTGAAATAAATTAGACAAATCTGCCAACTCAAAAAAAAAATTGCAAAGCATTTTATTTCAAAGTTATGAAGCGATGTTTGCAATGTGCCACGGCTAATTTTACCTTAATATTTTTTTCAGTCAGATAGAAGGAAAAGTCATAGAAATTGCCAAACTTCAAGAAGTGTTCACAGAAAAAGTTCTTGAGCAGGTAAATAATTAACACAGACAGTAAGTTATGTAAAACTCACTTAAAACAAATTTCAAAGGACCTTGTTGTTGACTTCACTATAAGGACAGTTTGTTAAATAGTTATAGTGAAGTGGGGTTAAGGGTTACAATGCAATTCATTAAGAAAAACTTCACTATAAAATCAGGCTCAGGCCTAACAATTTTGTTACTTTTTATTTACACAACTTATTTTATTTAATCAGAGAGTAGGCCTACTTATTCTTGGCGAAAAAGTCAAGAATTGATACTTCATTATAATACTATAAAAGATATTGGTTGGGGCGTTAACAGACCTAGAAATTGATTTGTTGTACCCAAAAATGAAAATAAAATCATTATAAAATTGTTTTTCAAGTAATATATAGAGGTGCCCCTTACCACCCTTATCTATTTGTTGATTTTGTCCAGGTCATCTAAGTTATTTCTCATAGGCTTACTAAAATTTGTTATGGGAACAAAATTTTTTTTATATAAAATACAAACCAACAATTTCTAGCCAGATTTTGATGCAAAATCTGATGTATGCAATGGTGATGTCTGTCAATCAATCGGCTTCAACAATTTGGTTTAGCTCCATTGTGGAAAGACTACTGATGATACCTCTTTTTCACTTCACATGTAGATAGGCCTTGATCAGAACTACCCACTGCAATCTTTGTTTTTGCATGACTTTGACCTTTAAAAATTTCCAGTCTCAAGGTATAAATGTATATTGGAGTTACGTTCAACTAGACCTACAAAAAGACAGCACGAGATATGCCTTTCATATTTCACATGTACATTGACCTTGATAAACACTCTCCCCTGTAACCTTTCTTTTTTACCATGACCTTGGACATTTCCAGTCTCTAGGTCAAAGGTATATTGGAGCTAAGTACAATTACAGAAAGACTATAAGAATTAGGCTTTTCAAAACCTATGTGTAGTTGAAGGTTTATTTCTCACTCACAGAAAAAAATTCAATTCAGTGCTTAAATGAGATTTTTTTTTTACCTTGACCTCTAACCTTTTAAATACAGTGCTTTGCAATTCAAAAATATCCCATTTAGCAGTTTCTTGTTATGATTAATAAATTGAATATTGAAAGTATAACAATTTTTTTAATTAGTGTAGGTTATATCATTATTTTAATGAATTTTCTTGTTACCAAACATTTCTTTCAATCTGTTGTCATACATACTTATCATGATATATCACATGATGTAATACTTTTGTAATATTTTCACCTGTGACACTTTTGATGCAATCTGTTGTCATATAATACATACTCATCATGATATATCACATGACATAATACTTTTGTAATATTTTCACCTATGACCTTTTTGATGCAATCTGTTGTCATATAATACATACTCATCATGATATATCACATGACGTAATACTTTTGTAATATTTTCACCTGTGACACTTGCAATGTTTTATTTTACTTCCAGGAGAAAGATGTAGACCACATAGAACAAACTTTAGTAGGTGCGACAGAAAACATCAAAGATGCTAACGAAGAAATCAGAGAGGTCGGTTTGTATTCATGTAATCAAAATTCCCTGCACAAACTTAGAGCCAAAGCCTTACTACTCTTTTACTGAGCCTCTAATCCTTTCACGCCCAAATATCCTATAATATTATGATCAGGGCCCAAAGTCACCAAATTTACTCAATACTCAAGCTCAACTTTTATTTCATTATTTTGACTATAAAATCATTTGTAATATATTTGGGTTTGAATGATTAGTAAGCATATTATTTTTTTTTATCCTTCACATATACATTTTTGAGTCATAATTAGGATTTACCTGTAAAAATGGATAAATATGTTGAGTACAGTACTCAAAATTTGAGTACGTACTCAAATAATATTTTAATAATTCCGAAGTTTTCTTCAAATGAGCAACGATTTTGATCATTATTTACAATAATATGCCATCAATATGCAAATATGTCCAGTTGCAGAATCAATTTTCCGTGTTTTTACCTAAAAATCATGAAAAGTTAGTTGAGCTTGAGTACTGAGTAAATTTGGTGACTTCGGGCCCTGGACTTAATGAACTCGTTGTTAATAATCTCATTCTGTCATACAGCTTTGTCAATTCTAAATTAAATGTACAGTTTATTTCAGTATGCATCATAATGCATAATGGGTTAGTAAATTTATTCTCACTGTAACCATCAAGGACAGCTGGTCCACTTCTTTGTATACAGAGAGATTGTCCACCCTAATTCTCAATGCAAAATAAATGCCTATCTCCCCCACAATTTTCAGTTGAAATTTCCTAACTGACTTCAAATGACAATGGATTTGAAGAGATTCTTATATTTTCAAACAGTTTTTAGTTCAGTAGAATCAGAAAATTTCATGGGAATAAAATTTCATTATCTTAAAAATAAAAACAAATGTTGACATTAAATTTCATTGAAACTGAAAATCTGTAAATGAATCTTTTTCTAATACTAGGTATAATTTATGTAAAATTTCGTCAAGGTAAAAAATTTAGTTGACACATGAAAACAATGAAATACAGTAAAACCTGCTGTAGTGACCAACTATGTATATAAAGACCCCTGGGCATCGTTTTATAAAAGGTCGTAAATCGGGAAAAAAGTCGTAAACCCATTACTATAATATTGTATCATAAACATTTCCGATTACCAATTTACTACAAACTTTAGTTAGTAATTCCCGACTGCGTCTAGACAATCGTAAATCCTAAATCCTTCTTGTTTTGAACACATAAAATTCACACAAACTGACATAAAATATTTTGAGAAATTGTTTGAAATGACTAAATTACTTTGATTGATGAGTTAGAGGGAAATAAGACTGGTAGGAGACCCAACGTCTTCCAATACAGACATACCACTTACCTCCCTTTGATCGTATGAAATAAGGGACTGTATAACGAATCACACTCATTGTGTTTTTCAATTATATATTTCAAGATTAAGTACAGATCTTGCTGTTTTACCTACAAGACAGACATCATTATTGACTCTCCTACAATTCATTCCACCTTTTCTATTCATTTAATAATAATAAAAAATAGTTTTAACCTTTATATTCCACAAACTGAATAATCTGCAGTCGTAAGAAATTCCGACTAGCATTATAAAACGATCATAAACGTTGTCGGTGAATGGTCGTAAAACTAATCGGTAATCATAAAGTTTCTGAACTTTTATGAAACGATGCCCTTATCACAAAAACTGTTTTTTGCTGTCCCCAATAGTACCATTTGTGTACAAATCAAACTCTATATAAAGACCACCTTCCTATAAAGACTGGTATTGTTGTGTCCCTAAGGGAGTCTTTATATACATGAAATTAAAACCATAACAACATTTTCTGATTCTGCAGTATTTTTAGATTTCCCAATTTCAATAAAATGTTGCTAAAATTCCCAATTTAAAAGGCCCAGGTTCCATTCCCAAAAGAGACAAAAATTCCAGGTACTGAAATATAATTAAACTTTATTCAAATTAAAGATAAACATAACATGCATCTTTTAAGAGATAAAGGGGAAATTGCGCTATAATACAAGCAACTGAAAGGTTTTGCGGGGTGGGGACCATCAGTGCCACTATTGTTAATATTATTTTCCTTTATTTTATTAGGCAATGAAGAACAGTGCTGGATTCCGTGTGTATATCTTATTTTTCCTGTTGGTGTGTACGTTGTCTCTATTGTTTCTCGACTGGTACAATGGATGACAATGCAATCGATGTATGTGTACTGGCAAAGTGCAATTAACTTAGTTATTGGTTTACTCGGAGAACTGTCAATTATGTACTGAATCACCCAAGACGAAGGCCGATTGTTTTTTTAATACATGTATTGTTTAAAAATCAAGGAGACTGATTCAAAAAGTTTTTACATATGATCTTGTTTCAGAGGGCTTGTTGTCTGCTAAGCTAAAGAAATTAAATATCTGTTAACAAGTTTTTGTTTGACTTTTTTCATTTCCTTATTATATTTGTGGAAAAAAATGTTGCAACCAGTTGTTTGCTGCATTGTACAACATAACATTAATTTGTAAATGTGGGTGCATTTACATTTCTGTCCAAATTTGTTCTATAAAGATTACAACAAAGCTTGCCTGAAATGTGTGTAAATTTTGAAAATAGGTTTTTGACCCACAGCTATCAGATTTTAAGGTCAAAGTCAAAAGTCAAGGTACCAAATGAAAGCTCTGATAAAAAAAATTATTTATGTGAAATATCAAAGCGCTATCCATCATGGTTTAAAAGATAGAGCCAAGGTTAAAGTTTTTGAAAAGTAAGTTAAAGTCCAAGGTCACAAGTCAAGGTACCAAATGAAAACTCTGGTCACAAGAAATCAATGTCAAATATCAAAGCCCTATCCCTCATCGTTCAAAATATAGCCAGGGTTAAAGTTTTTGAAAAGTAGGTCATGGTCACTAGATAAAAAGTCAAGGTGCCAAATAAAAGCTTTGGTCATAAGGAATCTGTATTATGTGAAAAATCAAAGCCCTGTGCCTTGCGGTTCAGATATATAAGCCAGGATAAAGTTTTGTCTATGGACAACGAGGGCGGGGGTATGGCATTAGCTCTCCATATTTTTCATCCTAGTGAGCTAAAAATGATAACTACATAAAGCTTATATCATCATGCCGCCATCTTTTACTTGCAGACTGGATTTAAAGTCTCGTCCACATGATCTTCGACTTATTTCTTATACTAAGCACTTGGCAAAGAAATGGTCATGGAAAAAAAAATCTTCAGTTTGACCTAGATTCGAACCCAAAACCTGCTTGCAAGTTAAATGCTCTAACACCGAGTTGGTGGAAATGTCTAAAATGCTGTGTATCTAATGCCATTGGTTTGTTGCAATGCTAAGAATTTCCCACTTGTATAAAGGGATCACTAGCTGTAGATGACTTACCCTTAGTTAAAAATGAAGTGAGGATATCCTTATTTAGCTTCCATGCTTCCTGTAACAAAAAGGACCTTGGATTTTATGTCTTACTTGGGAGACTTTCATATTTTATACTGAGAATTTGCCAATGGACCAGTCACTACCAGTTTGAAAAAGTTTTTGGTACCAAGACCCCGTTTTTCTCTTGTAAGACTTAACATTCTAATCACTGAACCGCAACTTACATGTGTCACTCATTTTGTTCGTTTGTTGTTAAACATCCTGCCAAGAATATTTGACATATATGTAAATGTCACCAGCTTTAGGTGAAGTGCTACAAATATCAACCTGTGCGACTGTCACGGGTGCAGTGAGGCCTTCTAGAATACGGGACCTCAGTTTTTAAGTCATCTGAATTTCACTTTGTATGGCGAAAGTTTGGTGAAGTAAAATCACTATCATGTTTTTCTTCTGACTCTCTGCTTGTGAGTCAAACACTCTGCCAGTAGACTACTAATAACCTATACATTTTAACTTATTCACACCTAATGACACATTTGGACTGATCTTGGTCATTGATTTACAGAAGAGTCTATTGTTTTTCAGGGGTTGATCAGTTAACCTGGTTATATTAATCTGTACAACAATATACAATGATATCAAATAACACAACATCCAATAATACCAAGTATTTATTGTATACTTTGTACAAAGACACAAAATTCAGTCATTTAAAATTTGTAAACTTTTACAATATCTACTGTCAAGATTTTGCTTTAGGTGAGAAAAAGCTCGCTAAAGATTTCATCCCGGACTTGTCTACCTTGCTAAGTTTCTTTTGACTGGCTGTCATCTTTGTATTCTGAAAGAAGAAATAAAAGAAATTGCTTTTATATCATATTCCCCTGATAGGTCTACAAAGGTTAAAAAATTTATGTTTCAGCCCACTTTGTTATAACTACATAACAAACTGTCTTTATAAAGAATTGAAAAATAAGGTCCTTTGAAATTTGTTATAAGCAAGTTTTTTTGTATGACCAGTACAACTCATCGGGTAATTTTATGATTTGGGTTTATGTTCAAATCTTGAGGATCTGAACATAACCCAAATCACAAAGCCCCTGTCACACATTGATGATTTATCCGGCGTATGCCGAAGTATGAAAAAATCACAAATTGTTGGTATACGTTAAACTCTCGCTGTATCCCTGACACATTAACGATTTGTTGAAATTAAGGGGACATATGAATAATTTATCAAATATTCATAAAACTTTGGCATACATCAAACTGTCACTGTAATTTTGGATACGATGGACCTTTACAAGTAATATATAGGTTAGTGTGTTAACAATTGTATAATGTACCTGCAACTTACTCCAGTGTATGGCTCATACGTTGGCATACGTCGAAAAGTTTTGTGCATGCACAAAAGTTTTTCAATGATCTTGGCGTACTTCAACTTATGCCAGCCTGTACCAGCATGTTGTTAACTTATGCAAAACATACTTATAGCTTACCCGATGTATGCCAGCATATTAACCAAAATTTTCATACATTGGCATACACTGGCTAAATCATTAATGTCTGACAGGGGCTTCAGATGAAGGGGGAAAAGTTCAAGCAACCACTGCATCGACTCTTTATGATGGCTTAGCACTCAGCTTAGACCTATCTTAGGTCAAGATGGGACTATAAAATGAAGGAGTAAGTTTCTGAAACACTGGTTATTATTTCATTTCTGGTGGGAATATCATTGAGCTAAAGATCTGTTCAAATCAAAATATCAGTTACAAAATATATCATACCTTTAGTGACTTTGAATCAGATTTGTCTTGGCTATAGTCCTCTGTAGGTGTCAGATCTTGCGTTTTGGCTCTCTGTGAATTAAAGAGAAGACAGATACGTTAATACTTAAGTATCGGAACTATAAGAGGCCTACATGTCCATAAGCCTATCTTGTGCTTGAAGAGATCTCTGCTTTAAAGTTTTTGTTTTTTTTTAAGTTGAATGTTGCTTTATACCAAACTCGACTATTTTTCAGTCATATGTTGGTGACCAGTTTTTAATGGTGGAGGAGAGAATCTGGTTACAATGTACCCTGGAAGAGACCTCTGGCCTTCTGCAAGTAAACTGGCAACTTTCTTAAGGTGCTAATAAGACCAACTCCTTATATATTTCATAAAATTTGTACTCTTCGGAGAAAATTCTGTAGCCCAACCAAGAAGTGTTTACTTATATTTCGAGCTACAGATAAAATGCCTCAGAAATACTCAATACTGGAATTTTGTCCAAGAAGTGCAATGCACACTCTGTCCCATGGCCTCAGTTTTTGGATTTGCAACCTTTAAAGAAACAGTCACATTACTGATTAAAAATTCTTGAAGTCTTAACTTGTCGGGCAAATCGTATTAATCACCAAGTCACTACAAAGTTTTTTATTCAAGAATTTTTCCCCCTAAATCACATGTAAAATGTAAAAATTTAAACTGAAATGATGGCCTGATCCAGGATCTTGGATTTCATTACACATTGAATAAAGTATGTCATCAATATATAATAAGAGGTCATTACAACTCAAAAATTCTTAGTGGAAAACAAATATGTGACCATAAGGATAATAAATCCATTTTGGTTATTCTCAAAGTTTTCCAAAAAGTCAAACAAAAATTGATTTATATATAAATATATGTTAATTAAAATTTCAGCTACTCAAAAAAAAAAAAAAAAAAAAACAAAAACAAAAATGGTAGTGTGAATCTTGTTATGTAATGAATTCCATTGTTTATTCAAAATTTTCGTGATATCCTGGTTTGAACAGTCTCTACTTCGATTTTGATGATATATACTGGACAATGTTAACAAAAATGTCCAGCTATCTCAAATTCCTGATAATATCTAGAAGTGTGATAAGGGGTGGTCAAGAAAACTTCCAATGGACATTGACTTAATTATCAAACTTAGATAGATACATTATCTTCACTTGCTCTCTCACCAGATATTTTGTTTCCGACAAACCTTCAAGACTGTTCAATTTCAATTTTTCTCAATAACTTAACATCCTGAAATGAAAACGGACAATTTCATCAAAGAAAAGATTAGGCTGTGAAGCACTGCAGGTACTTTGAATTACCGAACAATGGACATTGACTTAATTATCTAACTTAGAAAAGATACATTATGAAGCACTTGACTCTCACTTTGTATTTAAATCACAATAACAAAATCTTCAGAAAAGGTTCATTTTCTGTGAAGCACAATACAGGTACAGGTATCCCGAAATGAAAAATAACAATTAATCTAAAGAAAAGACAACTTGTGAAGCACTGACAGGTACTTTGTATTCCGAAATGAAAATAACATTTAATCTAAAGAAAAGACATCTTGTGAAGCACTGACAGGTACTTTGTATCCCGAAATGAAAATGATAATAAATCTCAGGGAATCACATTAATCAGATAACCCTTATAGTGACACAGTTCTTGTTGCAAACCCTTGAAAAAATTTCGTAACCTTGGAATTGATTGATCAAGAAAAGAGGTCTATATGTTCTTTACAGAGTGATGATGGCGAAACTGTAACAAGAAATGTTTAATCTCACCCTAGATACTCTCTCAACTTCGTGCTCAGCTCTCCAGCCAAATAATCAGACACCATTCCAAAGGCGTATCTCATGTAGTCATCTGAAATATTAAAACTCCCGATGTTATACATGTATATATAACTAATTCACATCTTCAGCTTTTACTTCCATTTGTTCACCATGATCGATTTGTAAAGATTTTTAATCGTGCCTGCAGAGGAGGCCCAGTGCTTTCAATAGTTTTTGGAGTAGACGACAAGTGATAGATAACAAGTAGCCAGTGAAAGAGTAATGGAGAACATCGCGTGTAGTTTATTTAAGCTGGACACCAAAATCTTATGGATCAGGATTGGCGTTTGTCTCATCATTCACCCACTTTTGAGGGGAAAAAAGGCAGGAAAACGGAAGAATTTATGTTGGCAATTTCATTATATTATTTACTGTTAATTTTGTTTGATTTTATTGAATTTACACTGTTATTTATGGTATAAAATAATGTTTGGTAAGTCATTTGCCCATATGAAGACTTAGGTTTTTGTCTGGCGTGGCACCATATATAAACATCAGAATTTTTCTGCAAAGAAGAGAAAGTAGCTGATGGCTTCCACTGCTTTTAATGAAAATTCTTTTGAAAAGTCTACTGAGGCCTACAAAGATTTTTTTCATGCGAATGCAGATGTCAGCTGAAGTGTACTACACATAATGACCTGTGCTAAGGACTCATTTCATTGTATGGAAAACTCAGAAACATGCAACAACTATCCAGACAAGGTGACCTTAGATCTTAAAACAGATTGAGACTGATCCCTCACCAACTCCTATCCAGACATGGTGAACTTAGATCTTTAAACAGATTGAGACTGATCCCTCACCAACTCCTATCCAGACATGGTCCAACTTAGATATTTGAACAAATTGAGACTGATCCCTCACCAAATGCAAGGCAATGCTTTTTTTATCCAACTCAAAACACATAACAAGACATGGTGAACTTAAGTTTTAAGTTTGAACTAAAAAACTCTCACTTTCCTATCCCTTGCACTGGTGAGAACCAGTAGATCTTTGTAAACAGATCTGGCAAGAAATGATCCCAGGGCATCTCCTTTGTCCAGGTAAAAGCTCTGAACCACTGGGATTTCAAAACAGATTTTGTACCAATGAAAAAATGTTTGTTTAAATTCTTTTACCAGACATTTTGAAAATTATTTTATGCCACTCTTAACAAATTTTAGATGATTTTTACACCAAATTACAAGGCACTCGCATTAGAGGGCGACAAAGTCGCCCTGCATCACTCAAAGTTGCTCTCTGTTTGCCGCAAAGTTTGAAGTTCAAACTCTCGACTTTCACTTCTCGCTCTGCACTGTCTGAGAACTTCTGTTTAGAACTGTAGTAAGCAAAGATTAACAGGCAAGAAATTAAATGCCAAGCGGAGTTTACTTTGTAAGGTTAAAAGCTTGTTCCATACTTCGCCATAGCCGACCATGTTTTGTACAATGAAAAAATGTTTTTTAAATATCGCTTTAACCCCACCCTAATCTTGGATGACGATTTTTACAGGACTGTATAGTCAATGTTTAAATGTTTTTTACACAGTACTGAGGCCTCCGGTGATACAATCAGTATAATGCTAAAGAAAAGTGTCATGCCTAATTAAGCATACCTGCATTTCTACTGCATTTAAAGATGGCGACAACATCAGTCGGGTACAATCAATTCTGATAATTGCTCTTAATTAGATTTGAAACTCGAAGTTTTCACCACGTGTTGATGATACACATTGAAGACTGACATTGGGCCGCTTATGTCATTGTCATTTTACTTTGCACGTTCTCGATTGTCAACAGTAGCTTATAAAATAATAACATGTGATCAAATGCTTCTAAGCAGAAAAAGATATTGTGATTATAAATCGTTTGACATGTCTATGTTGTACGCATATGCAACCTGGGTTAACAATCACTTGGTTCTTATATCATATAAATATCGCTTTAACAACAAATTAATCTTGGATTTTTTAGTGCAACAGGATGTATAGCCTTTTAACCTGCATGTTGTTTTCACAATACTGAGGCCTTATTAATACTTGGTGTATAATGCTAAGAAGACCAGTTTCACGCCTATAGCTATTTTTTATTTCATATTTAACCTCCACCCCCCAATCCCAAAAATCAGAGGGTAATGTAAAAAAAAAATAGATAACTAGAATTCTCTGCTGATTTTTCATTTGAAAAACAATTATTATTTATTACGACGGTGTTTACTAGAGATAAGGACAAATTAAGAAATGCTGAGTCTTGGGCCGCTTATGTCAGATAGCATTTTACATTGTGAAAATTTCTCAAAGTTTAAGTATTTATTTATTTGAAAAATTAAAATAAAAGCCAGTAGATTCTAGTGTAACTAAAAAAGATATTTAGATTTTCTTTCATTTGAGATGTCCTTGTTGTCAATTGTTTTGCAGTATATGTGACAATCACTTGGTGCTTATTGTCATTGATGACCCTCCCCTCCCAAAAAAAAAAAGGCTATCTATATGAAAATATTTAGTGCTGTACATATATATAAAAGCTATGTAATGCATGTATGTATCACATTTTATATAAGTATATTAATATTGGTGTATATTTCTATTAAAAAGATGATTAAAAGGCTACTTCGTCTACCTTGGGTTTTTAAAAATCTCCTTACTTATCCACCCCAGTCACCCTCCAAAAGCTGGACTGGAATGTAAAAAAAAAATCTTTCTTAGACCCAGTGTGAATTCTGCTTAACAATGTTTTGATTTTTACATTTTGATAAACATGTGTAAATGATTTTATTACTGGGGTCTTTACAATGTTTAAAGGATAATTAACCACTTCAATGTTTACCGATTTTTGTGAAAATGTAAAAATGATTTTTAGGCTTTATTCATGTGTGAATGATTTTTACACCACTTTAACAATGTTAAATGATTTTTACACCATTTTAACAATGTTCATTTTAGTCAGTAGATCTTCTCTTAACAATGTGAAAAATGATTTTTACAGTACACCACTCTTTAATTTTTAGATTGATCCTTTACAGTCAATTTTTTTAGCCAGTATATGTTTTTACTCCACTTTAACAATGTATGGTAAATGATTTTTACACCCTCCCAAAAAATTAAAGGATTTTTACTATCTTTAATAATCTATATATGATTTCTTACACTATCTATATATATATAATGATATTTACAGTACACACCACTCTTAACAATGTTTAAATGATATACACCACTCTTAACAATATTGACAGTTTTTTGTCTCCCTTGGCTTTTTTTAAACCACTCTAACAATGTTTAAATGATTTTTACACCACTTTAACAATGTTTAAATGATTTTTACACCACTCTTAACAATGTTTAAATGATTTTTACACCACTCTTAACAATGTGGCGGGAGATTTTTACACTCCATCATTCTTTAACCCATTTTTACACCACTTTAACAATGTTTAAATGATTTTTACACCACTCTTAACAATGTTTAAATGATTTTTACACCACTCTTAACAATGTTTAAATGATTTTTACACCACTCTTAACAATGTGTAAATGATTTTTACACCACTTTAACAATGTTTAAATGATTTTTACACCACTCTTAACAATATTTAAATAATTTTTACACAACTTTAACAATGTGTAAATGGTTTTTATGCTAGTCTTAAGAATGTTTTAGAAACTGATTTTTACACCAATCTTAACAATGTTTAAATGATTTTTATGCCACTCTTAACAATATTTAAATGACTTTTATGCCACTCTTAACAATATTCAAATGACTTTTATGCCACTCTTAACAATATTTAAATGATTTTTATGCCACTCTTAACAATATTTAAATGATTTTTATGCCACTCTTAACAATATTTAAATGATTTTTATGCCACACTTAACAATATTTAAATGATTTTTATGCCACTCTTAACAATATTTAAATGACTTTTATGCCACTTTTATCAATGATTCAGTTATATGGTGGTTGACAATTTTTATGTTGAAAGAATGTGGTTACAGTGTACCCAGGAAGAATCCACCTGCAAGTAATCTGGCAAACTTTCACTCAAAATCATTTCAGGTTACAGTAGGACCTGAAACCCATGATAAATAGAGGCCAGTTGAATAAAGAATTTACTTTAATGAAAAGAGGAAATGAAATGGAGTATACATTTTTCTGAATTACTTGCCATGAGTAGCTGTTATGGATCTTTTTGTTCTGATATACATGGAACTTTGTGAACCAGACACACAAAAATTTCTCTCAGATAAGTAGTCGGCTAGTCTCTCTGTCTGAAAAACAAAAATAAGCAGATAATGTAGCGACTATAAACTAAACGGTGGCCATTGAGTATTTTCATGTAAGTGTGACTGCATACAGGTATGGAAGTGTGACTGCACATAGGTATACAAAGTGCGACTCCACACAGGTATGGAAGTGTGACTGCACATAGGTATACAAAGTGCGACTCCACACAGGTATGGAAGTGTGACTGCACATAGGTATGGAAGTGTGACTCCACACAGGCATGAAATTGTGACTCACTCACAGGAACAAGTAAAGGAAGATGCTATAGAAATGGCCTTTATAAAGAGGTTTATTCATTATACAAGAGATCCCATAGGGATCTTGGCGCCCACCATGAAATGTTCAATGTCCGATCTATGTTGACTGTTCTTTTCTGTTATTCTGTGTCTAAACATTGAATTTGAACTTAAATCCATATTTCTGTGAAATGCTTTTTTTTTAATTCAACATGGCCAACAGGTGTCCATCTTGGATCTCTCTGAAAATGTAATATGCACATCATGATCTAGACCTCAAGAGGAACCTCAATACTCAATTTCGAAAAGATTCCTTCAGTACATTCTGAGAAATACATACTTCCATTGTCAAAATCCAGGATGACCACCTGTCAGCCATATTGAAATCCAATCTCTCTGAAAATGTCATATGGACAACTAGACCTCACAGGGAACCTTCATGTCAAATATCAAGGAGATCCCTTCTGTCCTTTCTGAGGAGTAGCGGTAACAAACTTCTTCTTCAAAATCCAAGATGGCCACCTGTCGGCCATGTTGGATTCCAATCTCTTTGAAAATGTAATATACACAACTAGGCCTCAAGGGGAACCTTCATGTCAAGTTTCAAGGAGATCCCTTCAGTCCTTCTGAGAAATAGGGGTAACAAACATCCTTTGGTCAAAATACAAGATGATCTCCTGTCAGCCATGTTGGATTCTGATCTCTCTAAAAATGTAATATACACAACTAGACCTCAAGGGGAACCTTCATGTCAAATTTCAACGAGATCCCTTCAGTCCTTTCTGAGAAATAGCGGTAACAAACTTCCTTTGGTAAAAACCGAAAAATGGACCCGTGGGCCATGTTGGATTCCGATCTCTGAAAATGTCATATGCACAACTAGACCTCAAGGGGAACCTTCCTTTCAAATTTCAACGAGATCCCTTCAGTCCTTTCTGAGAAATGGCGGTAACAAGAACTGTTCAAGACAGACAGACAACTTTAATGCAAGTTGGACTGTTGTATGAAATTGTCAAATGGACTTAACTTCTTATACATTTCAAAGTAAAGATAGGGCCAGTGATTTTCCATTTCAATTTTGCCTCAATTCCGTTTCATGATTTGGTGAATTCCGTTTTTTACCTGTTTCATTAAATGAAAGCTAAAAGAAATAGTTCAGGTAAAGAATATTTAATGATACACAACCATAGTGATACCTTCATTATCTGTCATATAAGTTATCTATTTAAAAAGGCAGTAAAAAAATGAAATTTATATTTTCTCTTAACTTTGTTGACGTCAGAACTCTATTCGCCTTCAGCCATCTAGCTGTCACTCGATGTTAACAATCATGTGCTCAGCAAGTTTTTTGTTGTCACAAAAAACCCGCTCCCATGTGGTATGTTGTAAAAAAGTTGTGAGCGGTTTTACATTGTGAAATATACTATTAGTTATCAACTATGATACGTATGTGAAGTAATTGCAGAAAGCATTACAAAACATAATTTGATATATCTTTGAATGTTATTTTCGTTTAAGATGACTTCTGATGCCATGACAAAGCCTATATGCAATATGATCATCTACTGACTTTCGGTTTGTGAAAATGGTCTGCACACGTGCGGACTTTGTTGACTTCCTGCCTCTAAGGTTACAGAGCATCACTCTCTTTCAATATTACGTAAGCCAGGTGTGCCGTAGGCTATGTCCCACGCAATAATGAGGGTTAAATATTAAAAAAAAAATGCAAATTAAGCAAAGAAAAGTTGTCAATAAAGTAAGAAATGAAGCTTATAACACATGGAAACAGAAATAAGTTAACAATTTTGTACTGTGTATTGATTTTTTTTACAAAATTTTTCAGAAACATAAATTCCGTTTCAGATTACCGATTCCGCAATCCTGTCTGCGATTTCGCAATCGTGGAATGTCACTGGCCCTATGAAAACTAGTTTTGGCATAATGTTTTATCTGATATCCACAAGTTTTTACTTTGAAATATATAAGAAATAAAGTTATAAGAAAATATCAAAAGGAAAAAAAAAGTCTTCATTTAAAAAATTAATAAATCATATCAATTTTATATTACATGTATTGAAGGACAATGCTATCAAATGTTACATAAACTTAAAAAACTTCATAGATGTGTCATTTATGAAGATTTTTAATAAAGAGAAAAAAATACAGTGGATTCTCTTTATGTCGAGATCAGATAAATCAAAATTCTGGTTATACTGAAGTTGAAGAACTGGTTCCGATTTTGATTGATAGAAAAATCGATGTTAATTTAATTTCAGTTATCTCGAATTCCAGATATCTCGAAGAAATAGAACTTCGAGATGAGGCGATTCTACAGTATGTGCATACCTTTGCTTTCAACCATGACAGTGTTTTTTCTTCATTGTATCGATATGCTTGAAGATCATCACTACCTAGAAAAGGAGAAATATCTCTTTATATGCAGTCAAAACTTGTTATAAGCACACATAAGCTAATGTAGAAGAAATGCTTGTGAGACTTGTCCAGTTGTGTACAAAGTTGGTGGCCCAAGAACTGGGACCAATTCGTTTCAGAGGTTTTGAGGAAGTATAGAAATGGTGGTCACTTTTGCTACCCAAGAAAGCAGAAATCAGAGCTCTACGAACATCAGTTTTTCCCTCAGTGGTAAAACCGTGACTTCCATTTTGTATACTGATCCTGTTTCCTACTCATTATTCCCTACATCTTATACATGAGTAACTTATTTCAGGCAAAATAGATAATTCATTGATATAGTGCAGGTGACATCAAAACTGATATACTAATGAAACAACCAATATAAATTTGGATTCTTTTTTGTCCTCAGGAAATACTGATTTTTTTTTATTTCGAATCAATATATTGTAACGTCAAAAATAAAAATGCAATATATTGCTGTGTTGCTGTATGGTAACACCATTAAAATCTACGACTTTAAGTTCCAGTAGTGCATATTGTTAAGGAAAAGATGACAAACCTTTAATATCTGTTACATTAAATAATTCTGTCATTCCTGAAGTAGAAGGAAGTCTGTTGCATTCTGGGTAATCTTCATCACAAATAATTTGGTCTAATGGCATGTACTTTCTTGTCTGAATACAAAATAAATTAAATTTGTAAAAAAATAAATACCATTGGCTTCCCACCTCTACACTGTGAATGCCCTCAATCATCAGTGGCTATTTCGTTTGTATTTATTGTCAACATAAGTGTGGATACTGATAAGTAAGAAGCTATACATCATAAAACTCAAAACTTTTTTAGAACTAGAGGCTCCCAGGAGCCTGTATAGCTCACCTAGGTAGAGTTGTTGCAGAATGAAAATCAACAGATTGTCTAATGTTTAAATAAATGCTTGAAATTTAATACACAATATTTATTTCTATCACAAAATTTCAATATTTCCTTTCAAAACTAAACCATATTTCAAAATTTTGAGACAATACATACCAAGTATCATCGACTTTTCATGTATAAGACCCAAGAAATTTACCTTATCCAAAAACTGGTCAAGGACAAAAAGTCCCATGCAAGACTGTCATGTATTAGGCAATTGGCTTAGGGGTTTTAAAGAAAAAGATCTTTGAAATTGTTCCCATAGGGTCCAATGTTAACCTATGTTCACCGTTGGCGGCCATCTTGGATCAGGTGCAGACTTAAAAAAACACCAGTTTCAGAAGGTACCATCTAAGGACTACTATAACCAAGTTTGGTTCCAATTGGCTCACTAGTTTCAGAGAAAAATATCTTTGAACGTATTTTCCCATAAGGTCCAATGTTAAAATATGTTTTACACTGGTGGCCAACTTGGATTCGGTGTAGCACTCAAAAACCCCAATGTTGAAGGGGGCCATCCAAAGACTATTGTGGCCAAGTTTGGTTCCCATTGGCTAAAGGGTTTTAGAGAAAAAGATCTTTGATATTGTTCCCATAGCGTCCAATGTTAACCTATGTTCCCCGCTGATGGCCATCTTGGATTAGGTGCAGATTTAAAAAAACACCAGTTTCAGAAGGTACCATCTAAGGACTACTATGACCAAGTTTGGTTCTAATTGGCTCAGTAGTTTCAGAGAAAAATATCTTTGAATATATTTTCCCATAGGGTCCAATGTTAATCTATGATCCCCACTGGCGGCCATCTTGGATTAGGTGCGGACATGCCGGACACAATTTTTAAAGTAGACCACCCAAGGACTGTTGTGACAAAGTTTGGTTGCAAATGGCCCAGCGGTTTCTGAGGAGTTGATCTTTAACGACGGACGGACGACGGACGATGATGACGCCGACGACGGACGCCAAGTGATGGCAAAAGCTCACATGGCCTTTTAGGCCAGGTGAGCTAAAAAGGGTTTGTGTACTGCATGAACATCAAAAAACAGAGAACATGAATAAAAACCATGGTACACGCATAAAAACCTGGGGTACACATACATAAAATTGAAAGAAAACCAAAATAACACTTTCACCCTTGGATATCTGAGTGGTATGCTCCTTTCTATTGTTTAAGACAAGTCTAATAGGGTCTGTAGGGTTGAAAGGGTTAAAATTCATCACTTTCTATTTTTCACATTTCTTGGGTGTCACTTTATTCAGTTGTTGTTTTTCTTTCGTTTTATTGGGACCTGATATGATCCAATGCAGATCTGTAAAATGTGACCTCATGACATACTAGGGGTGCAATGATACATTTTTCTTCACAACGATACATATCACAATATTTGTGATTCAACGTTATTTAAATACTCTGTCAGAAACTGTAAAAATCAAAGTCTATAGATTTCGAATCATTCCCATATCTTGGCACCCAGTTGTAAAGGTTTAAGTTTTCATACAGGGCACTAGAAGCTGTGTCTGATTAGAACCGTGCCGCAGAATTAACATCTAATGATAAAATTACAGAGTAAAAAGTATGACTGAAAAAGAAACTCCTTACTTGTTCCTGATTCTTCAAATAGGGCAGTGCCAAGAAAAGTGGGTCAACAGGTATTGTCATGTATATAGATCCATCTGAAAAAAAAAAATGCAAACATTGCTATGCTGATTCAAAAATGGCTCTGATGAGCCTGTAATAGTTCACCTTATCAACAATTACCATAAAGATGTTTGGATCTAATTTATTCATTCGCCCCTAAAGACACATTTGGACTGGTCTAAGGCACTGATTTAAAGGAGAGCCCATTCTTTTTCAGAAGTGATGAGTTACAGGAGCAGCTGAAACTCTCTGCCTCAAAACCATCTTGTCTGACCCAGGTTGGTCAGCTGTGGTTGTGCTGACCAAATTCAACAGTGAAAGGGTCTTGTTTGTTTAAAAATATTTGGTCACAAAGGCAGACCATACAGCTTGCCTGTTTTATGCTTGTTATAATTTGGGTCAATATTAAGTTGCAACAACCAGCATCCCCCTGCATTGTTGTGTAATGACCCTAGACAATGTGCATGTGAAGTTTCCTGGCTGTAGCTGCAGTACTTTGCCCACAATGGACTGAAACAAAAAGCTTAATGCAGGACTATTCATATAGTAAATGACCAAGTCCAGGCGAGCTAAAAATGTGGGTCAAAATTAGGCCACAGCAACCAGCATTGTTAGCAGTGACCCTAGACAATGTGCATGTGAAGTTTCATGGTTGTAGCTGAAGCAGTGACAGCAACAGCTCTCCTGTTCTTCAAACAGGCAAGCTAAAAAGTAATAAACAGGTTATTGTGGTAGGCAGACAGACAAAACCAAAAACAATGCCCTCTTTCCTAGGTGCAATAAAGTATGGTCACCAAAACAAACAAAAGGCCAAAGGGCCCTTAAGGTGCTCACTTGACATATTTGGTCACCTATACTGAACTAGAGATCCAAAAAGGATCTTGGTGCCCACCATCAAAATGTTCTTCATTTGATCTATGACAGACTGTTCTTTTCTCTTATTTTGTGGCTCAACAATGAATTTGAACTAAAACCCAAATATTTGTCGACTGCTTTCTCACAAGATTATAACATTACCAAACTTAAATTGCTATAATCCAAGATAGCTTAACTCTAAGGGGAACCTTGAAGTCAAATTTCAAAAAAGATCCATTCAGTACATTGTATTTTCTGAGAAATAGTGGTAACAAACTTAAAAGATTTGAATAAAATGGATGGTGGGCTAAAAAGTTGAAAATGTCTAATAGTTGATGAAAAAGTGTTAACTAATAGGTGCCTGTCACCTTGACATTTGACCCTCTAATCTTGAAACTTTTGTCACCCTTCGGATCAGGTGAGCTAAAAATGTTAAGCAGCCAATAGACAGTAAAATTCAGCAAACCTTGTTGTACATAATTGCCGATGAACCAAGATCTGTAGTCTTCTTTGTACACAGTCACTTCAAAAATATCTCTGTCCTCATTTGCAAACATAAACATACTGCCATCCCCTGTACAAAAATAAAATTCATACAATCATGGTTCTATTAAAAAAAAAAAAAACAACAACAACAAAAAACAAATAAACAGTTTAAAATCTTTTTTTTAAAAAAAAATTTACGGCTAAATGATATCTTTCAAAATTGCAGATATAAGCTTTTAAATCATGTCATTTAGACTGTCAAACTTACACAGCATGTCAGTCCGAGAAAAAATTTGTCAATCCAAAAAAAAAAAAAAAAAAAAAATAGTTTTACGGTAAAGAGCCCATTCATGAGTCAATGTCCTGAACTTTTATAGGTGGTCCCTTGAACATGCTGTACCTGATTTGGGATGACGGAGTCTACAGAATACAGGTTTGTTGTCTATATTAGGATCAACTTCCAATGCAGAATCTGAAAATAAACAAGACAAAGTCTATTGTAAAACTGATAATATCACAGTGACTGATAAGACAAATTATTGTGGTTGTCCCAATAAGTGCCCACGTCCGTATATAAGTGCCCTTCCCCCTATAGTTCAGATTTACTCATCTGTTTTACACATGATCATGTGTCTTTTCTACCTGGTTGACAAGGAGATATGGACTAGAAAAAATATCAGATGAATGTTGTGTCCTCGGTAATAACTACAGCAACTTTAAAACTATGCTTTATAGAAAATTAAAATTATTTGGTCCCCCGAAACTGAAAATGTGTGCCTTTGTTTCAATGTATTTTCTTGAATTTCATTGATATGGGGACTCACAAATTTAACTAAGGACTCAGGAATTTTGTTCTTATTGGTCCCTGGGACTCATTAAGATAACAACCTAGGGAAAACAATGGTATTGATTCTATATCAATACTCGATCCTGCGACAAGTTATAAAATGTCAGGTTCGGGACGACGTCAAAACAAAGTCTGGATTGGTGTACACACAATAAATTAGTTTTCATTGATTTATTTCCGCCCACCAGGTTGTTGATCTTAGAAACGGAAAGTTGTCTGATTGAAAATGCAAAGTATGGGGAGACTTTGATTATGAGCATAACGCTGAAGATGTTTGCTGCTTTAGCACTGTGGTTGTTATACTTCAGGGGGCAAAACACACACTTCTTTTTATTTACACCGCCATCATACAATCAATGTTATGGACAAGAGCAACGATATATGTGCCACTACTGACAACAAATGTCAGGTCTACAGGATTTTTATTACCATAATATTGGCAGTTAAAATCGTGTCAAATTACTGGTAAGACATTCATACATGGTAGATTTTAAAAAAATTACAGCCCGGGTATGAATTTGACAAACTAATTTCATAAATCTTGAGGCAATTGAAGACATTTCCGAACTCCTTGACATTTTTTTTAAAAAGCAAAATTCAAAAAGAATTCAAAACCTTCAAAATTTATTGTGTTTTATTTGTGTTGTGAATGGGTTTTATTTTAGTTTTATTAATGTCAGATTTCTACATTAGAAATAATATTTCAGCTTAAATCAGTAATTATTTAAAGTTAGCAATCTACCTTTCTAAATTTCTCAGGGGAGGACATCCATTCTTAAAGGGTTTTAAGAGAGCAGCAGCCCCCATACTTAATCTCATCAGACTACCAAGCTGCAAGAATAATATAGACTGTATATTCTTTTAAAATTGCATGCAAAAAAAGAAAAGAAAGATGCAAAAACCCAAATTAAAATAGATATTCAGATTATTCCTTCATTGACTTCCATGCAAACATATACTGTAGTGGTACTGAAAGAGTTCCCAGATAAAACATAAAAACATCGTGTTGCATTTAATTCATGGCTTATGAATTATACACAGATTCTGTTTAAGTTTTAACACCAAGGAAACAGTCAGCCACTCGATATTTTGTTTAAAACAAGTAGTAAATGACCGAGACATTTAGGCCTACGTGATAAAAACACTGAACATTAATCTCTTTGGGAGTCTTGGGGCAACGCAGCAGAATCTCCAAAGAGATTATTTTGTATGCAAAGTGTTTAGCGCGTGAAAATTGCCATCGAGTCCTTGGAACAAATGAACTTTTATGGCCTTGCCTTGGACATCGATGAAAATAGATCAACATCCATGGGTCATACTGAATCATCCTATTTTATATGATTTGATAGCCATTTTCTGTGTGGTCGCTAAAAATATTGTAATTACTTTTTACAAAACAAATCCACTGATCTTTCTCTTTTGGGGGACTTGAACAGTTTGGATTTGTGTGGTCTTCCTGTGACTCTGTTTTACTCGTTTGTCTTGAGGTTCGTCGTGGAGGAGGCATCTTTCAGTTTCTGTACCCCTTATTTGACTTCTGGCGGGAATACGAAACACAAATAAATAATCAATGTCTAAAATTCTTGATCAACGGCTATGTATTGATTGCAAAATCTTAAACACACGTGCGACCATGATTATAATTTTGTTTCTGAAGAAGTCGTGCTTAAATTAAATCATACTAAAACCATCTCTTACGCCGAAATCAAGTCATACCGAGGTCAAAAGTAAAATACCTTTTTTGTTGCATCTGTAACTATGCCAGCCAGTTCATAACCACATAAAATGCTAAAATTTAACCGCAAGAAAATCTAGAGGACACATACATGGATAAAATTGTAGGATTAATACGGAAATACGGCAGCACGATTTACCCAAAAACACCCAAAAAGACCCAAAAAACATCCAAAATGACCCAAAAAAACACACAAAAACATTAAAAACGTAACAATTTTAGCAATCTTATTATAATATGATGAATATTTTTTATGACTGTAGATATTTTTTACTTTGATAATGCTGTTTTATCCAATTTCACGATGTATTTCTGAAACCATGATATAGTCAGCATGACATTTTAAAATGTGCCAGAATGTTACTTATATGGGACGGTAAAGACGTTTAATACATATGAAATAATCATTTTCCACATTACGTAGAATTTTTATAATATAAATTTGACATAAAATATGAAAAATATTTCAGGAATCGTGAAAGCAAATAATTGAAGAAGACCGATTTGGCTCTTCATTTTACTAAATGACAGTGTCCGTAAGTTCCATGAGAAGTGATAAATGTTGATTTTTTTTTTTATTTCTAGCTGTCTATGAAATATTTATACAGAAGAAAATGCATTTAAAATGATTATTGATGCAAACTTATTTCGATTTAATTGTTTTTGTGTGTTTTTTGGATGTTTTTTGGGTCTTTTTGGGTGTTTTTGGGGTCTTTTTGGGTAGTTTTTGTTTTTTGGGTAAATCGTGCCGCCGCGGAAATACGGGTCCCGGAAAATCTAGAGGTGGGATCAGATGTCATTGATGAGTGAGTACCTCATGTTCATACCATGGATGACGCTATGCAGTGGTTTTCATACATGTATCTGTCTGGTCATATGGACAGAGTTATACCTCATGTGTAAACCTAAACCAGAGGTGTATGAGACCTTGATTAATTTTGAAAGGGACATAAAACATATATGTACAGAGTTCATGAAAGTTTATTTTTTACCAGAAACATGAGTTTTAAATCTA
Organism: Atrina japonica; assembly: GCA_030159075.1. Lineage (NCBI taxonomy): Eukaryota > Metazoa > Mollusca > Bivalvia > Pterioida > Pinnidae > Atrina > Atrina japonica. The sequence goes on from BROG01000613.1 coordinate 23,422, forward strand.
CTCTCTGGTATTAAATGATATTGAATTTAACTGGAACTTCTGTGATAGGCCTTATCCATCTGCAGTGCCATAAATTAATACCAGAATAGTTTGGCTCCTTCGATATTGGTAATGTTTCTGGTAATGATGCGAACTGGTGATCACGAATGGGTTTGGATACGACTTGACTGAATACGTTACATTTCAATATGTCTGCGCCCACGAAGTCTTCTCGCGTGAAACCTATTCGAGTGAAAACTAAGCCTAAGAAACCACCAGTTAAGACTGTTCTGAGTGGATCTCTTAATCTCACATGGTATTTATTGTAACTAAATAATGGATCTTTAATTATATTTGGATAGTTCATTAATTGCTCTCTACTGCATTCTTTCTCAATTAGCAAGGAACGACAACTCTGTGTAAATACTAAATACTATATGATGTTCATACACAATTGTCTAGGCCGAAATTCTGTTTTGATTTTAAGTTACTTATTTAAACATTATTGGTGCGGGACCTATTCTAAAGTTTTTACCGAATATCTTCAGTTCAACCGATAGAATTACTTTGAAATTTTCTATCACAATATGTTGCAACCTCCACTAATATTTGAAAATATTTTTTACCATGTTTTACAGCTATTCACCAAGAAAAAATATCACTGATTTTATATCTATGACTTTAAAAGCTTTTATGGTTTGAGAGTAATTGTCAAAAAATACCCCTACAATCCCTGTTTTCTAAATCAGTGTTTTTTCACAAAATGTAACCTCATAAGATATTATCAAGAAATGAAAGTTTATGTGACATGTCTAGATCTATTTTACCTAATTCAAGTATGCTTATTTCAAATTTGAAATTATTTTTCCTCTTCCTCAATGTTATATCCACCAAAAACAGCAAGAAACCTCTACCATCCTTCATTTCCAGGGGAAAATATGCATTCAACAAAATATATCTTTTTTTTACATGATCAGTGGTTTTTATTGCTACATTTATTTTTTAAAGTATTCCAAAAGGTCAAGTGCACCATATATGGTCATTTGACTTTACAGTCTTGCATAAATTTCCTTTGAAATCCTTTTGGTTCATCATACAGAGCCCGTAATACAAGACCATATAGATGAGGTCATCATTTTCATAATATTAACAACAGGGTTATCAGCGCCACCTGCCATTTAAAGATTTATTATTTTGTGTTTAAACAAGTATAATTTTTATTGAATTAATTTTTGTCTTTAACAATTTTACTTGTCCGTTCGGACAGGTGAGAAGTTACATGTATGATCTATTTGTCCAATTGCAAAATGGACCTGTGCCGGACAAAGCTTAATGTTGAACCCTGTAACTGAGAACAATAGCGAGTTTGTGATGTTCAGATGTTATACACGTTTCTGGGCAGTGTTATACAGTTAGTTGTATGGTATTCCTTCTAGCGTGAGCTAGTGGGGTTCTCCTTTACATGTACCTTGATCAGTTTGATGGTAGAGCTCACAGGCTTGTAAGAGTCCCATCAGAGACAGAATGAAAGTGGTTATCCTTGAGTTAGATATGACCCCAGGTGAAAGTGACCTTTCAAAGTGATGGGATGACTCTTTCAGTGGAGGGGATAATGTGCAGTGTTAGTTATATGGTGTTCCTACTACCTTGACCTAGTGGGGTTTCCCCTTTAGCTCGATTGGTAGAGAACCAGATTTGTAAACTAGGGCTTCAGTATTTGTCTCCATTACATTATGTTAAATTTTTGGAGCATTAACAGTTCTGGCAAAAGATTGACCAGAAGAGAAATCTCCAAAACATTAACTCGAATACATGTAATTACACCACCAGCTTATGATCAGTGACCTCCAGAGAGCTTGAAGAAAAGACTGTCATAGTGTTGATTGGATGCATTGGCCCAATCGTTGGTAACAAATTTAATATGCAGAGTCATAATTTATGGCTATGACCCATTTGTTTACAAACATGAAGATAGTTTGCTACATGTATGTAAATGATAATGAGAATAATAAATATAAAGTAAAACTTGCTTTAGCGACCACCTGTGTATAAAGACCACCTGGTCACAAAGACCAATTTTTGCTGTTTCCAATAGTACCATTTGTGTACAAATCAACCTCTATATAAAGACCACTTCCCTATAAAGACCAGTTTTGTTGTGTCCGTAAAAGGGTCTTTATCTTCAAGTTTTACTGTACAGTTAAACTCAAAAGACAAACAAGACATTAAACTTGACTCCAGTTAACCTCTGTAGAGCACGTCCCTACATGTAAATCATTCCTGTTCAAGGAAATTCCATTAGTTTCTTTTCTGTCTTCTTTTTATCAAATAAAAAAATAATAATATAAAAGTTTATAACTTTAATTACTTGAAATATTTAAAATCAATCATTTTGAACTTTTTTCTCTTTTATGACAGGCCAAAAGTTGATGCTAATGTACAGGAGGAAATACTAGAACAATTAAAGAGGTATTTTTTGTTTTCATTTTGTATCATTTAAATGAAATTAAAGTTAAACAGCAATTCAGTATACCTTGAAAAAGATTTGCTATTTAATTATAGCTTCAAATTTTGTAACTGTAACTTAAAACCCAGGTACTTGATATTATAGCAAATTTTATACCTTGCATAAGGTTGTTGGTAAACATTTATAAAGTTCATTCCATAAATTTATATTTCAAAAAAATCAGAATTGAATTTTAAGATTTTAATAAATTTTGTTCAAATGCTTTCAATATTTCAGTACTATTGAACCACTTGGGATAGCCAAAGTAAGAAGTCTTGGAAAGAAAAAACAAACCTCGGAGACGGTAGAAAGCCCCAGCATCAATAAAGAGCTTAGGTAAATGACTGTAGATGAAGGATATGATGTCTGATATTATTTACTTGAGTACCTTTTTGCTGCTTTTGTTCCATTTAGTGAGCACCATGACTACTTAAAGCCCTTGCTACGCGTCCCCATGATCCAGGGAGAGAGATGCTTTGTGTGTGTGTTTATGTCCTTGCTTGAGTGGTGCATATTTTCATAAGCTTCTTAAGTGCCACTACATTTTTACAGTCTGATGAAGGTAATCAAACTGTACATCCTAGGAGCCGGTCTGGCTCAGGCGGTAGCTCGCTCGACTCTTGATCGTGAGGTCGTGAGTTCGAGTCCAGCCGGCGGCAGGTTGGTTTCCTGTCTGTCGGATGAGACAGTAAAAACCGTGGTCCCGTGTCACAGTAGGTGTTGGCACATTAAAGAACCCTCACTGCTCAATGGCCGTAAGTGCCGAGCATAGGCCAAAATTTGAAGCCCTTCACCGGCATTTGGTGACGTCTCCATATGAGTGAAATATTCTTGAGTGGGACGTTAAACAACAATAAACAAACAAATAAACTGTACATCCTAGATCATTTACCCTCCATCTAGGCATAGAGCCTTGCAGACAGGAGATGAAGACTAATCCCTGAAAATCTGGTATGACTGGGGATCGAACCAAGGACCTTCACGTTGAAGATCTGATGCTCTACCAACTGAGCTACACTGTCTGCTCTGTTGAAGGTGCTTGTTCACAATTTTTTGTTCTGAATATATGTTGACTAAAATAATAGCATTCTTTGTGAAGTTTTGAAAATTACATCTCCATTTAAGATCCAGAGTGAATCCCTTTACTAATTGCTTGGCATCACAGGTGAAAGTAAGGGGATTCATTGATTAAATCATGTATCAGTGCACTAGGATAAGTCCATAATGTAGGTCCCAACTTAAGCACTTCACCCAGTAAATCTCCATCTAAAAATGAGAATTTTTGGAAGAAAATAAAGTAAGTTTTGGTATAAAGTGTTTGGGTCTTGTTTCAGGGTGCTATCTTAGTTTATTTGTTTTATTTCATTAGACATGTTATTTGTATGTTTGTTTCTTACAAGGCTGTTGCATGTTGGGATGTATTACGGTATGGCGTCTGTCAATCTTTTGCCTTTCCTTTGATCACCATAAACAGCCACCTGTTGTTTCTGAGACTTTATGGTGGTATATCTAGTTCGGCGATTAATTGAATTCTAGCATCCTTGGGAAAAATAGAGTTACTTTGATATCACAGATATATCTTAAATGAACACAGAACAGGATATCGAGATAATGGTCATTTTGGTATGGATGTTTGTTCCAAATATAGAGTGGTTGATGTGATAATGTGTTTGGCATTATAAAGAGAACTTTATATTCCAGTACATGTAGCAGGAAAAACATTTCTGAAAAAATGTGGCATTATTGTCAAAATGGCAATGAATTAAGTAGCGTTAGTTTGAAAATTGATGTATACACCACAGAATGGTGCATACCAAAATTATGCCAGTCTGTCCATTATTTCCAGAATCACATGTATGTCTCTGCAGTTTTACACGGGCATTCCTTTACCTAGCCTCACCGTACATTGGAACATCTATACACTGTATCCCTCATTTCCACAATTATGCCCCTTTGTTAGTTTTCTTTGTGATGGGACAGCATGCCACATCCCAACTCTTTATTTTCACAGTTATATTGTAATTCCTATAACAAATATCATGAAGGTGTGTATGATGTACCTCAAATAGACATTGGTTTTTTTAATTTGTTTTTTTTTTTTTTGGTTAGAGAGATACCAATGTTACTGAGAGTTTTGTTTAAAAGTTTGTCAGTGTGTTTCTATATTTTATACTTCCCTATAGGTCACAACTACTAATAGGCATAAATCAGGTCACTAAGGGTCTTGAGAAAGATGACATTCGATTGGTTCTCACATGTCAGTCAGCCCAACCTGCTGCTGTTACACATCATTTGATTGGTCTGTCTGCTTCAAGAAACTGTCCTGCTGTGTGTTTGAATGGACTGAGCACAACACTGGGTCCACTGATGAATCTTAAATCAACTCTAGCCGTGGGCTTTAGGGTGAGTAAATAAACTTGTAAAAACATGGAAAATTTTGATTTATGTACTTCATCTTTCAATACATGTGTTTGTCTATGATCAAACTGTCATAATCCACATACTGTTTTACACTTTGTTTGCACAATTGGTTATATGAGTTAACTGTAATTAAAACAGGTAGGGACTGTTTCTTTGCTGAAGGAGTAGCATAAGTCTTTTTTATGCCACTTAAAACCAAGATCATGGTAGGCATGGTCTATTCAAGGCATATTCAATAAAAGTGAAAAAGTTAGGAAGTAGGAAATAAAACTATGACACACATAAACAGCAATCAAACAAATTTGCTCACACACAAACAGAAATAGAACAAAAATTTGCACTGAAAAACTTGTGATATGTAAAATCAGATAATTTTGTTGTGGTCTTAATTTTGTCTTTTTCTTTGTTTTCATTTATGATATGAACAAAATTCAGATCATGAGGAAATTTAACAAAAATATTCAGGAATTCAAATAGGTTCTTTTACAAACTATTTTATTTCAACAAAATTTAATGTCAAAGGATTTGGTTTATTTTTAAAACAATGAAATTTTCCACAAAATTTTCTGATTTTACAGTATATTGTTTTTCTTCAATAATAATGCTAATTAATTAGATATTTCATATTTTCCAGAAGATTTCTAATGAGGAAGATCCAGTATTCAATGACTTAGTAACATTTGTTTCCAAAAGTGTACCCGAAGTAAACCTTCCATGGATCGACAGTAATGAAGACAAAATAGAAGCGACTTTACAAAAGAATGACACAAAAGAACAGCATGAAACAAACACAAATCAATCAATGTCTGAAGCTGACCAATCACAGACCTCCAATCCCAAACTTGTGTCAGAGAGTGATATTCAGAACTTACAAAGAAATAAAAACCCACCACAAAAGGACTACTCCATGTTTTATGTTTACAAAAAAGATTCTGCGAGAAATAGACAAATCAATCCCACTGCAATCAATTTCACAGATACTGAAATTACAAATAAAAGTAATTTGATGGAATTAAAACCAAATGGTGCATCACTGCAGCCGGTAAGGGATTTGAAATGTGCCATTGAAAGTGACAAAACTGTCAGTGAAAAGTGTTCTGCAGAATCCAAAATTCCTAAAAAGGCCCTGAAAAGAAAAGCAGAGAGCCAAGCAGAAAACTTTATCAAATTTTCTACCTATGAACCAGCTAAAGTAATACGTGTGAAAGCTAATGAAAACAGAAAACACAAAAGGAAGTCTTTGAAAAAGCAATAAATTCTTATTTATAATCGCAATGCTTATCTATTACATTTACAAACAGTAACTTTTTAGCTTACCATCAAGAGATGGTGGGTTATTCAAATCGCCCTGCATCCATGGTCTGTCATCGATCATCTGTCCTTAAACAATTCTTGTTATCGCTTTTTCTCTGAAAGTACAGAAGGGATCTTTATGAAATTTGACATATAGGTTCTTCTTGAGGTCAGCCATCTTGGATTTTGACAATTAAATTTTTTGTATTACTTGAAAACTATTCACATGTCTCCCCCCCCCCCCCAAGAAATATATATTCTTGTTTGTCATGGGTAAACACATTCATTGGTGTATGATAGGATCATTTGGGGTTCCTGCCCCATCCCCTGAAATTTATATTTTTACTTATAACTTAAAACCAATTGATAGCCTCACCCTTAAACCATATATATATATTATTGATTATTATAGGAAAACACATTCAGTGATGTATATAGGGAGCCTGCCCCACCCCCAAAATATAAATTTTTACTTATAACTTAAACATTCACAGCCCCACCCTTAAACCATCTTATTGAGAACTGTGTGTGAAGTTTGAAAACATTCCCTTTTGTGGTGTCGGAGATGTGCTCCAGACAAAAATATTTTACTGACTGTCATGAAGACTTTGAGCTTCTAGATATGACCTTGAACTGTTGTGTGAAGTTTGAAAACATTCTATTATGTGTTGTGCCAGATATGCTCCCATCAAAAATATGGGTGAAAAATTACTATGGCATTTAAGCCAAGAGATCTTATTAATATAAAAAAAAAAATGCCGATATACATGTATATGCATTTTATGTTTTACTGAAGGACAGTATCCAATGGTTACCTTCTGCTTTTCCAGGCCATGAATCTGTCGGTCTTTAAACTAGGCTCACCATATGTGGAACAGATATACACCCCGATGGGATGAAGTATTGCATATGGTTATCAAAACAAAATCCCTCTGCCAATATTTCTAGTGCCCCTTTCTTTATTATTGTAATCCATGGCATAAAGCAGACATTACTTTACCTAGTTCTACAATAAAGTTTTGCCATTTTGTTTATTTTATGTCTGGGCCAAATCTGGTAGATATTTTTAACAGTCCTTACTGCCAAGAGTTATGCCCCTTTGTTGATTTTTGTGCATGTTTGAATCATAACTAGTCAGTATATTTGATTCTTATATGAACACTTCACTATGTTGCCAACTAGAAAACTCAAACTTTGCACACTGGCCCCTAGTTATTTACAATTTTCACAATACGTCACCATAATCCTTTGCCCTTAAAATCAGAGGATGCCATGGGAATCACAAACACAAAATGAAGATATGTAAATATAATAGCACTTTTTTATTTTGCAAGAATTTTTTATAACAAGTTCATTTATAACAACTTATAATGAAATTTGTGAAAAATTGATGAAAATGAGTCACATTTTAAGATCAACGCACATTTCATAATACATATATGTATGAAAAATGTCAAAAAAAAAGATCAACCATGTAAGTTTGCAACTGTTTTTTCCAAACCTTTCCTTACCTAGTGAAAAGATATCAAAACTGACAAAAGCAGTTTTTGTAGAAGTTAAAATCACTTGCACACATACACATTACCCATACACACATTCTGTATGTGTACCTATTAAGTTTACTGTATTTCTATTTTGGTGGATCTCACTATGCTTTTTTGCTGGAGATGTTCCACAATCAAAACCTTTTCAGTTATAAAGCAGCGAGTTATATATGACGAAGGGGAAAATCTGGCTACACTGCAGGTAAACTACCTTCCCAACATCAACAGTATAGGATCTAGTGAAGTCTGAATCTTCAGATCATATGCAAAGAAAAACATTTATTGTGGATTTATAGGGATAAAATGGGTTAAACCAATCAGCCACAGATGTTCCTTTTGCTTGCTTTGACTTGCTCTAACAAGTTGTGTGACTGCTTTAAGCCTTTGCCAATCTTCCACATCTCTTTTTATTCAGTGAACTATTTCTTAAATACCAGTGGTTAATATTATTAATATTAATATCATAGGTTTGTCCAAGCAAAAAGTATGGCTGGTTATTGTTTGATTGCAAAATAAAACAAGTACACACACTACATCCAATCACACACATATGCGTCTCAGTCAGGTAACCAGTCTGCTATGGGCAGATTTTTGAGTCGTAGGTTCCAGGGCTAGCTCTGGAAGATATTTCCAATTTCAATTAATTCAAATGACATTTTTTTTTGCAGTGTTTCTGAATATGCATAAATTAGTTCAATATTTTGTCACCAACAACATTCCTTTGTAGCTAATTCAAGTAACAAGTAGTCTACAGTGGAAGTTTCGTTAAGATCGTCAACATCACATGTAACTTTATCATTATTTTAGCACAAAAAGTCACTGGTCTTTCTGGTAATGGGTAAAATGATGATGTAGGACTTTCACAAAAATGTCTGCTTTATTTGACATGTGACTGATCAAATCAGTCTGAAAATATTGATGGCATCAATACATGTCTCCTACCTTTGAAACCATGATTTAGTGAATGGTAAGAATTACTAAACCCTGTACTAGATGTTGTGATGCAGACAAAACCTTTTCACCAGTGGGTGACTAAAAAGCTATAGCTATAGTCTGCCTGGTTTCACTGTTAGGTGACTTAAAACCTTGTCTACCCTGGTTTCACTGGTAGGTGACTAAAACATTTGAGGATTACCTTTTTTAAACAATTTTTCATGAAGTACAGAAAACAATATTTTATTCTGCAAAAGGGGAAAAATCATGTCTCTTGGTCAAGGAAAAATAAGTTATACAGCATTCTATGTAAGTTAGGTTCATTAATGAATATATAATGAAAAGGTTAAGTAATACCATATGCCTTATATGTATGTTGATAAGGCATAGAATATAACTTAAAAACAAAACAAAATCTCATAGGTTTGATAAATCATCCTACAATAGTTATAACTAAGGATGAAACAATGGAATGAAAATGATACATGAATTAAATGATATCACAGAAACAACATTCCATAGAACTTTTTCCCTAATATCTCATTGATGACATCACAAAGAACACTTTCTGTCATGTCTTGCTGATGACATCACAAAAAACACTCTGTTATGTCTTGCTGATGACATCACAAAGAACACTTTCCCTCATGTCTCACTGATGACATCACAAAGAACTCACTGATGACATCACAAAGAACACTTTCCCTTGTCTCACTTACAGAGAGCAGCTTAACAGTCAGTACACATGTACTTTTGTGACATGGATGTCTCATCTAGAATTTGACCGATTTTTTTGTACTCCCTTCATCTTCCAGTGATCTCAACATCAAGAGTTCTGGGGAAAATGCAAGGTACATACATGTTAAGCACCATTATCATGTACATAATCGTCAGTTTTACCCAGAATTCCCACTGAAATTAGGCATGTCAATAATTCCTGCCTTATTTGGTAAAGATAGTGGCACTTTTTATTAACGGATAGCCCAGGAAAAATAAATTTCTTCTTTATTTTTTATACAATAAAGCATCATATTTCAAGAGTTGAGTCTAATTTCCATTGGGTTCTACAAAAACATGGTTCATACCATTTTGGGGGAAACAGGTTAATATACACCTACAGAAATTGAATATATTTGTTATAATCACATGATATCCGTTTTAAATCGACAGACAAAAAGAAAACCTCAAATAATTAGATACTAAGCCCCAGACATACAGGTAATCAGCGTGATACACTAACCCCCAGACATAAAGGTAATCAACGCGATACACTAACCCCCAGACATAAAGGTAATCAGTGCGATACACTAACCCCCAGACATATAGGTAATCAGCTCTACACAGTAACCCCCAGACATATAGGTAATTAGCGTGATACACTAACCCCCAGACCTACAGGTAATCAAGACACACTAACCCCCAGACATATAGGTAATCAGCGAGAATAACCCCAAGACACGGTATCAACACACTAACCCCAAGACATAAAGGTAATCAGCGCGATACACTAACCCCCAGACATAAAGGTAATCAACGCGATACACTAACCCCCAGACATAAAGGTAATCAGTGCGATACACTAACCCCCAGACATATAGGTAATCAGCTCTACACAGTAACCCCCAGACATACAGGTAATTAGCGTGATACACTAACCCCCAGACCTACAGGTAATCAGCGGGACACACTAACCCCCAGACATATAGGTAATCAGCGAGACACACTAACCCCAAGACACAGGTAATCAACACGACACACTAACCCCAAGACATAAAGGTAATCAGCGCGATACACTAACCCCCAGACATACAGGTAATTAGTGCGATACACTAACCCCCACACATACAGGTAATCAGTGCGATACACTAACCCCCAGACATATAGGTAATTAGCGTGATACACTAACCCCCAAACATATAGGTAATCAGCGCGATACACTAACCCCCACACATATAGGTAATCAGCGCAATATATTTCAGCAGTGAGGAATATATAGGACAATTTGAAAAATTGAAATTTTTATCATAATTCCTAAGTAGTTAAGAAGACGACTGTTTAACTCGAAGTGGAATTCACAGTATCATGTCATATTGAAGACTTTAAAATTGGCAGTGGCCATTCCTTTGCCAAGTGGCCAGCATCATAAGTGAAAAATCGCAGATCTTTCCAACGATACTATGGTCCTGTGGCACTTAAAAGAACCCTCACTGCACTGACAGCAGACCATAGCACAGGTCAAAATTTGTGACACTTCACGACATAGCTGTTTAAATGAAATATTCTTGGTGGGATGTATAATAAAACAAGATACAGTTAAACCTGCTTTAGCAACCACCTGTGTCTAAAGACCACCTGGTAACAAAGACCATTTTTTGCTGTCCCCAACAGTACCATTTGTGTACAAATCAACCTCTATATAAAGACAACCTCCCTATAAAGACTGATTTCATACATTTCTACACATATCCTAAAAAAAAAGTTTTACAAAAGCAATTGTTTGGCAGACACGATCAGTTGGTGAGAGAAAACTTGAGATTCAAAGGTTGAGATTATTTGCCATTTACAAACTGATATTATGCTGTGTTGTAAAGATATCTGACACATTTTAACTCATCAATCCCTGAAAAACAATGGACTCTTCCTTAAATCAATGACTTAGACCAGTCCAAATGTGTCTTCTGGGATAATGAGTTAACACACTGGAAAACAGTATTTTTTAGAGACTGACAGTTTCACTGCCCTCCAAAAATCTTTCAAAATTTTGATGAGACATCCATAACACACAATATCTTCTTCTACACTATGTGTATTTGGCATCATCTATTGGAATTATAAGTTCCCATAGAGTTTCTTTTGCGTACTTCATTTTGGCGTGCCATTTTTTTAAAATGTTCTAGTTTCTCAATCAAAAATCGCTTTTTAAACCGTCCTGCTTCATGTATCACATCTTGAATAAACGCACACTTAATCTCCGGACTTCCCCGCACAGAATTTAATTGATGGAAAAGGTTCTCATAATCTGAAATTAAGAAGATGAAATACTTGAGTTAGGTATAAAAAAAATCAAACAAAACAACTACAACAGGTCAGTGCCCCAAGTCACCAAACTTACCTGTACTCAGTACTGAAGCTCAACAAACTTTTCATGATATCAAGATTAATACATGCAAAAATTATTCTGTAACTGGACATGTTTGTATACTGACGGCATACAGTTATAAATAATGATCAAAATTATAGCTCATTAGAAGAAAACTTCAGAAATATCAAAACATTGTTTGAGTAGGTACCGGTACTCAAATTTGGAGTACCATGTTCAACATACTTATTAATTTTTATAGGAAAATCATAAGTGTGATGCAAAATTTTATATGTAAATTATGATAAATAACAATATGCTTCCTGGTCACTGAAACCCAAAAGTTTTACAAACAACTGTATAGTCAAAATAATGAAAAAAAAGTGAAGTTTGAGAACCGAGTAACTTCAGACCCAGATGTTCCTTGTCATAAAGTTTTTATTTAGAGTATGACAAATACCAGACAGTGGTTTCACATCAGTTACATTCACAAGATTTAATCTATAACATAAATACCATAACATAAATACCAATCCGTCAGTATGAATCCATCAAATTTTCTGTTGTATGACAGACCCTCTTTAGGAATCCAAAATTACTTTACAAAATGTTAATCCCACCATGTGCAACAGAAAAATCGCATCCCTGAACCTCACAGTACACGTTATTCTCAGAGTTTTGTTGCTTTAAGAATTAGCACATTTGTGTATATTCCTTGCTAAATCTTTGCTCTTTTTCGATGAGAATTCCATTTTGCTACACAAGTACATCGTCTGCCAAAACATTTGCAATTTTCAATACGTTTAAGAAAATGTTTGCCAAATAAGGATACAATGTATAATAATTACTTAGCATTTTTCTGACACAGAATAATGTCATAGGGAAAAATTGGTCCCCAAAACGTACAAAATAGAAATTAGAATTCAAAAACAGGAACTAAAATTTGTAGTTATTATGCTAAATGCCTAATTGCTGGCATCTATACTACAGTTAAAATGTGCATAATTCTTTTGTAAATTGTCCATCAAAAATAGCAAAACGACAAGAACAACTATATTATAACTGATAATTGAACTTTTTTGAAAGGCTTGACACAGCACCTTTTGGCAGACTTTTCCACTATGACATCACAATTAAATGGCTGTCAAACATTTCTGTGATTATGTCACAATGCAATGAAGTCAAAAATCCACAATGAGAGCTATGTGCTGGACATTTGGCAACAGGTCAGTTCAACCAATAGAAAAGAATATGTGGAGCAGTTTTAGAGACTAAGTCAGGTGAGCTAAAATGATTTCAATCTCTACCATTCAAAGATAGGAAGTTAAAATAAATTTGAAATTGAGCAAGAGTTTCATGATCAGAGCAGAAAAAGGACAGAACACTTACTTCTCCCCGGCTTCTTCAGTTCTTTAAACACTGCGTGTCTAAGTCGAGTATTATGCGTCCACACTGACGCATCTTTTTTAGAGTTATTTATACTTTTCTGTCGAGAAATTTCCATGGAATTACAATTTTCTGACACATTGACAGGACTAACTCTGTCACTAGATATATCATTGTTTGTCACATGATTTGTAAGTTTGTCTTCCGGCTCAATATCTGCGATAACCATTGGTGGATCCTCGTCATCAGTATCACATTTATCACTTGAAGTATCTTCTGTAAATATAAAGCAATTTTCATGTAAGAAGTCCAAAAACATTATATGTCTCCTTGTCAGAAGCATACTGTATAACTGGCAATTTTTGCCTTTTTTACCCTTAGAGGAGAGGGCTAAGTTGTGACGCTAGATAATTAAGCACAGACATACATGCTACCCATGAGGCTACAGTGATTAAGGGCTTATTTAAGACAGTGAATAAGTTTTCTGTCGTGAAAGGGCAAAAAAAACCTGGGGCGAAAATTTCCAGGTATACAATATATCCAATTCAAAATGAAATTCATAAAAATATTTTCTTAATTGTAAGAAAGTCTGCCACAAACTGTTGTAGCTACAAAAAGACTTCATTAGAGTAACATCACCAGCAACAAGTGTACTGCCAAATTTTTACACCTGTACAATGGAATACTGCAAAACCAGTAAGGTTCTTGACACATTAGTTAACAGTCTCACTTCAGCTGCTATAAATATTTATTGCCTTTAGGGAAATGTGGCAAGCCATGTGTAAACAAATCGTCATGTCTCCCTAAAACCAGGGCAATAAATTGTTTACTATACCGACATACAAAATCAACAAAGATTAAGCATCTTTAATTTCCAGAATTTTGCTGATTTCATCAGCTTCAGGAAGGTGAAAATGCCATCTGCTGTGATCTGACATTTTTGTTTAAGTTTGCGTCCAGGACACCTTAGAGAGTTTCATATCACAAACAACGACTCTGACTGAAACATGTTGCCCTGGCATGTGACAGCTCTCACCAATACGCGACTGTTTGTCATCCGTGAGGTACAATAATATCTCATTTTCCCCCATCACTTTTCCTGAACAAGATAGTGTTTTTCTCCTCTAAGTCTTCCCATTTTTGGGTCACAGATTTGGATATCAAGTCGACATTGACATGACTTCAAATATTACGGGTGTCATAGTCATCAGGCTAGAAGGGAATGTGACAAAAGATGTAATACATATACTTGATAAACGCAAATGTTTATAAAGGAAGACTAAAGTGAACATTGATTTTTACCATCAGGTGTCATTGGTGGTGTTATTTCTTCCTCCATGTATTCTGGAATGGGTGAAGATGGTGGTGAGGGTGATGGTGATCGGATATACACAAAATCTTTTGGCAAAGGACCTGAAATAGAGATGTATGAACATGAGTAAGGGTGATTCATTCTCAGATGTCAGTAGGTTTAGTTAGATAAATTTCAGTTTCAATTGTATATCTAGATTAACTTGTTCAAATTTTACCATTTTAATGGATTAAGTTTTTAAGTAATGGGAAAAATTCATAAGATGGCCCCTATTACTTCAAGATATTGGGAATTTGAGATGACAAATTTCAATTTACATATTTTTCTATTCATAAAAATTAAGATTAGCCAGTCAACTTTGACAAATTTAGAATATCTACTCATTTCAACCTAACAAGATGCCACTGTAGGTCTATACAAACAATCATACCTGGCTTGCGTTTCTTTGCCCCAGGAGATGACGGAACACTTTCAGCTTGTTGTCTTTTCTTTGACTGTTGTGCACTTATATTTGGATCGTCTGCCTCATCCACCATGTTCATCTACAGTAGAAATCAAAAATTTCAGTTTTACCTCCAAAATCTTTTTTTTTTTTTAATTACATGCACATACAAAAATGATCTGCCACTAATATGTAAAATATCTTGTCAAACTTAGGTACAGATGCTGAGCAATCTAAATACTCTTTGCTTTAGCTGTGGACTGTTTACATCCCTAAGAACAAAGATTGGCAGGGTGGGATGGGGATGATTATAATGTTCCTGCAATTAAATATTTTGGTTATTGGAAGCTTAAGACAAGCAAATCTAATCTTTTTTAATCTCAGTAAATTTCCAAAAATAAGTAAAAATGTGAAAACAACTTCAATGCACTGGGATCAACATTGAGACCAAGTTACTACAACATATGAACCTTCTGACATGATCTTGAAAATTATCCACATGTCCCGTCAAAGTTTCACTTGAAAGTTACGGGTTATGTGTTTATGATTTGTTGAGTTATTGTAGGATTGGGAAACAGTAATAGTAAAAGAGAATGATAACAGACACATAATTCTGGATTTTAAGAGATTTGTGTTTGTTTGTTTTTTAATTTCAAGAATTCTTTTAAAACATACGAGGGTGATGGACATTAAACATAAAATTTATTTAGGGTGGCCTAATTGTCATTAAATATGCCTCAAGCTCTCACTTATCTGAAGTAATGTTGAACATTTAATGTGAACTTTTTTGAAGTGTATTCAAAAAACCTTTTGACTTTCTTATCCATATTGTTGGCAAAGGATCTGGTACTATTGTTTCATTCACTCCCTTTGATTTACATCATACAGTCAATTCCACTCACTTTTCGGCTTCACTTGACATGTTTGATTCACAGAGTTTGGTGGGGGAAGGGTAACCCTTTGATTAACATCATACAGTCAATTCCACTCACTTTTCGGCTTCACTTGACATGTTTGATTCACAGAGTTTGGTGGGGGCAGGGTAACCCTTTGATTAACATCATACAGTCAATTCCACTCATTTTTCGGCTTCACTTGACATGTTTGATTCACAGAGTTTGGTGGGGGCAGGGTAACCCTTTGATTTACATCATACAGTCAATTCTACTCACTTTTCGGCTTCACTTGACATGTGTGATTCACAGAGTTTGGTGGGGGCAGGGTAACCCTTTGATTTACATCATACAGTCAATTCCACTCACTTTTCGGCTTCACTTGACATGTTTGATTCACAGAGTTTGGTGGGGGCAGGGTAACCCTTTGATTTACATCATACAGTCAATTGTACTCACTTTTCAGTTAAGACAGGCTACACAGGAAAAGCATTTTACTAACAACTGGTGAAACATATGTATGATAACAAGTAGTAACAATTGCTGATATAAATTTAATGTTTTACCTAAAATTTACATTTGTCCAGGTCCAGAGTTAACAAGACTCAGTCCCACCAGGTTACATGGAGTTTACTAGTAGACCTATTTTAAAGGAATCTTAAGTTATAAACCGGAGCAGGAATTTACCCTTGGGCCTCTATAATGGAATATAAAAAATGTATGATGTTTGAATTTTGATCTTTCTACTAACCTTCACTTTAAACGGATTACCAAATGTGTGGACTCTAGCAGGCGATGTCTCCAGCTCTCGTAAAGCTGCTGGTTGCTTTTTCAAATAATCTTGATAATTGCCCATTTGTTGTACCGGAATACTGTGTGATTGATCTATAGAGAATGAATACAATTTCCAGGTTTATAATCATTATCGTTATTTGTATAATTTACCATCTTTTAATTACGTCATTTCTAGCGTCTGTAACTTTCTGTACTGAAATATTTTGGTTATTAAAAGTTTACGATTAGAACAATAAAATCGTATCAAATAAAAGTAGTTCTTTTTTGTTTTACATCCTGTCAAGAATTTTTCATTCATATGAAGATGTTACCAGCTTTAGGTGAAGTGCTACACATCTGAAAGACCTGTGACTTTCACTTTGTATGACAAGCACTTGGTGACGGAACAGTCACTACCGTTTCTAAAGTCTTTGGTATGACCTGGTCCAGAAATCGAACCCGGGGACATTTTATTTGCCAGTCAATTACTCTACCACCAGATCACCGTAAGCAGTTAAAAGTATTTCAATTTAATTTCTTGATTCATTGGCATACAGACAAAGAGACAAATCAAAAATAGCAGGAATAGTTTGAGCTTTTTAAGAATTTTGTCCCAAGACTGAAACATTTATCTGTCAACATCTTTAATATTTATCTCTTAGACTTTAATTTCAAACCACTAATCAGTGATCATGCAGACAATTTATATCTTCTATAATCAAAGATGAAATACACACACATAAACAAAATGAGGCAAAAAACAAACCTTCATCCACGAGTTTAGTTTTTTCATGTGTTTTTTGTAGAAAGTTTGTTCGCATTCTGGCAATCTGATCAAGCAAATCTCTTCTTGATATATCATATGGATTTCTGAAGGGAACACATTGATAAGATTTAAATGTTATGTATACAGAGATGGAGAAATTGATGAAAATCAGAAATCATAATACTGTATAGCTGCTTTTATTCAGTGGGATTTAATTTCGCTATATATTCGCAGTCAATGAAAATATCGCAAAAATAAATAGCCGTGAATATAATACTTTAAACTTTTGAAGTATCAGAAAGACAGTTCGCAATTAATCTTATGCGAAATTTAATACCCGTGAATAAGTGCCTTTCAGAAAAAAGCAAAAAATTTCTCCCCATGAAATTAAACAACTATACAGAAAAAAATTTGGTAAAGAAAGAAAATATTGATAAGATTTAAATGTCAATTGTGCAGAAAACCAAAAATTGCTGAAAATTTTTAGTTCAATGTCATTATCTTACCTGTAGTACTGATGTTAGATGTCATTATCTTACCTGTAGTACAGATGTTTGATGTTATTATCTTACCTGTTGTACAGATGTTTGATGTCATTTTCTTACCTGTAGTACTATGGTTCGATGTCATTATCTTACCTGTAGTACAGATGTTTGATGACATTATATTACCTATAGTACAGATGATTGATGTCATTATATTACCTGTAGTACAGATGTTTGTTGTCATTATCTTACCTGTAGTAGAGATGTTTGTTGTCATTATCTTACCTGTAGTACAGATGTTTGATGCCATTATCTTACCTATAGTACCGATGTTCAATGTGATTATCTTACCTGTAGTACAGATGTTTGATGCCATTATCTTACCTATAGTACCTATGTTCAATGTGATTATCTTACATGTAGTACAGATGTTTGATGTCATTATCTTACCTGTAGTACAGGTGTTTGATGACATTATCTTACCTGTAGTATTGAGGTTTTATGTCATTATCGGCTACAGCTAAAGTAAATGTGTTGTAGTCTGTCAGTTCTTGTTTCAAACTCTGCATATTGCCACCAAATGTCTGTAACAGCTGATTGAAGTCTCGTCTTTGTAATATGGAAGTCTTTGTTCTACAAATATCAAAAACAGTAATAATTATAACTGTTGTAAAACAAATATTGAAAACAAGTCAAGCAGAAATTTGGTTTGCAATAAACTTGCAACTAGATGGCAGTAAAATGAATACAGTAAAATCTGCTTTAGCGACCACCTGGTCATAAAGACTGGTTTTTGCTGTCCCCAAAAGTACAATTTGTGCACAAATGAACCTGTATATAAAAACCACCTCCCTATAAAGACTAGTTTTGTAGTGTCCTTAAGGGGGTCTTTATATACAAGATTCACTGTAGATTCCATGCCAGTTGGTCAGTGCATATTTAACTGTAAAACTATTTTGAGGGTTTGATAATGGTTGTTGAATTAAAAATAACAATACCCCCTGGTTATGATCTGGATTTGACTTGAGGTCGGAGTGACCAGCTGACATGGGATGTTTACAATTCCATAGCAACAAAAATTTACTGTATATTGTCTTTGGGATTTCTTAACTGATAGAATATTTGTATCTATGATTTTTATAGATACAGAGATGTATTTTCTCAGGACGACAATTTTTATTCTATTCCACCTTTGTATTTATAATACAGTAAACATAATTTACACTGTTACAAAGAGAACGGTGAGTGTATATTAAACACTCACAGTTCTCTTTGTAATAGTGTAAATTCTAAATGAAATACTAGACTTACAATACATCAAGCTGTAATACTGTAAACGTGGATATTTCCGCATGTTGTTAATCATGTGATTTTCTTATACAAACCATACGTGTGGGGGTATTTTACGCGATGTCACACTTTACTGTCACTAGTTCTGTATTAAAAGATGATTCTTAGCACAACTGTGGGACTGGTACGTCGGGGGTAATATACACGAAAAACACATATTTAGGGTAAATTACCCCCACATGTAAATTGACACGTGTGATGATTAAAATATTAACTTACCTGGAATCTACTTTTATTCCATCATGTAATGAAACCTTTTGTCCTACAGACGCTATCAGTCTGTCCATTTCAATTTTTGCCTGAAATACAAAATATCAATCATACGTATCAAGAAAGCCATCACTAGTAAAAGAATCTTCCAGTCAAACTTTGATTTTGATTTTGATTTAGATTGTATTCTGTTGGATTATTTTAAAAACTACAAATGTTCAGAAATACCAGAAAGTTTATTTTCTGTTATTTTGGTAAATCACCCTCAAGACGAGCATTGACACCATTATAATTTCTTGAGGCAAGTTTTTACCTGATTGTTAATTTCTTGAGGTAGGTTCTTACCTGGTTTTATAAATTCTTGAGGTAGGTTCTTACCTGGTTTTATAAATTCTTGAGGTAGGTTCTTATTGGTTTTTTAATTTCTTGAGGTAGGTTCTTACCTGGTTTTTTAATTTCTTGAGGTAGGTTATCACACTATAGCTTAAACAATTATCCATATTATCTGGAACAAGATTTGGAGCTCCCATCCTTGCAAGTGCTCTTCGTAATGGCTGCAAAAGAAGAAATTATCTTAAGTAAGATCTTAATTGCAACAAATTATCCAATCCTCTCTGTACAGTGAAACATACTCTCTAAATACTGTATACCTGAAAATTTTTGCTCATGTTTAATTTTTGCCATTTTCACCCATAAAGTAGATGAGAGGGCAAATTCAGAATGGATGCTAAATTTTCAAGCTATTTAAGTTATTTAGAGCAAACTTTAGACGGGTGAATATATTTTCTGTATGTTCAAGGAAGACAGTTTTTGATAAATCTGCTCAATCAGCTTTGGGTTGGTTTTAAAAGGATTAGGGTGTAATGTTTACAAACTTACCCCGGCATAATATGCAGGCATAGTCTTTAAGTAATTTTCAAACTGAGTTCTCCACTTTGGAGTCGGTTTTAACTTGTGAACCTTGAAGAGTTCATCTGAAAGAGAAGAAACATATCGTACAGAATTTTTTGACTAACAAATGGTTTACAACATGATACATAATTAAAAACTTCTTCTTTGTATCTGCTACACTTTACTGGACTGAAAATGAAAATTTTGAAAATAGATATATTTCAACAAATATATGTAAGATAAATGTATAAAATTACATTATACAAAGCCATTACTATTGAATAATGTTTCATAATCATTTATAGATATTCTTGAAATTGTCACTGCATTTCATACACAGTCTTTCATGCATATCACATCATGAGCAGAATAACATAAATTTGTTTATATCAAATCAGTGGCCATTACTACTAAAGGGAACAGGTACATATGCACCCATTTACAGATGATACAAGTCAATGCTGCTAACAGATAGGGCTGTACGTGGCATGACCAAATTTTGAACCTTCATATGGCAATAAGTGAAAGGCCAACTTTAAAAGATTGGCAAAAAATCAAGGTCAGACAACTTTGGTAACTTACGTTTGATTTTACTATGAGCTCGAAATGAATTCTCTAGAAAAATGTTATTTTTACTGTATGCATTAAAGTGAAAATGATTACTGTTTTATCTAACTGCAATTTCAGAATATATCTCAAAATATGAGTTTGTAAACAAAATGTGAGCACAACACTTTGTAATCAAAATATTAGCACATGTACTGCACTCAGGTTATAATTATTATTTTTTCCAACTTCCAATATGGCTAAAATTGGTGGAAAAAAACTTAAAATGCTGTAATTTTTTTTGGTGTGTAAAATATGGTTAAAATATGCAGAAAGAAACTCAAAATGCTGTATAGTTTTTAAAATTAAGGTCTAGCATTTTATGCCACTCTAAACATTTTTTCAGTTATATGGTGGTCATTTTTAAACATACAAATGGACAAAAAAATGCACCCCTCACCTTTGATTTTTAGGGCATTAAATCATTTAATAGGATCAAAATAATCAATAAACATGACATTGTAGAATTGATCAAAGTTATGTCAAGCTTTGGTTCTGTAAATGTCAGTAAAATGTACCTACATACTGTTTATGACTATACATGTCCATCAAATCCAAAAAGTAATAGTAAATTCTTTGATGTTTGCAACAAGACTTGACAACATAATACAAATGTAACACCTCGCTAATTAGACCACTTTGAGTCAGTTGGTTGGGTGGTCTTAATAGCGAGGTTCTACTGTAACACCTCACTAATCAGCCACCAGTCTTTGGTCTTAATAGCGAGGTTCTACTGTAACACCTCACTAATCAGGCCACTTTGAGTCAGTTAGTTGGGTGGTCTTAATAGCGAGGTTCCACTGTAACACCTCACTAATCAGGCCACTTTGAGTCAGTTGGTTGGGTGGTCTTAATAGCGAGGTTCTACTGTAACACCTCACTAATCAGGCCACTTTGAGTCAGTCAGTTAGGTGGTCTTAATAGCGAGGTTCCACTGTAACACCTCACTAATCAGGCCACTTTGAGTCAGTTAGTTGGGTGGTCTTAATAGCAAGGTTCCACTGTAACACCTCGCTAATTAGACCACTATGAGTCAGTTGGTTGGGTGGTCTTAATAGCGAGGTTCCACTGTAACACCTCACTAATCAGGCCACTGTGAGTCAGTTAGTTGGGTGGTCTTAATAGCGAGTTCCATTGTAACACCTCACTAATCAGGCCACTTTGAGTCAGTTGGATGGGTGGTCTTAATAGCAAGGTTCCACTGTAACACCTCACTAATCAGGCCACTTTGAGTCAGTTGGTTGGGTGGTCTTAATAGCGAGGTTCCACTGTATTTATCTATCTTCAGTGATACATTTACCTTACTAATTTGTCTTCCACATAGAAATACAAATTACAATGTCTAATAAAATTAGCACACTTACTTGCCCGTTTTACCAGAAAATGTCTAAATACATATCTATAGTATTTCACTATTAACACACTAAAACTAAATGATGAATCACATGACCTGAGACTAAAAATGCCTCACTTGTACTTGGTGGGTGGAGTTCTCGACATCCACTCTCCAATCAGGAGGTTGTACTGCAGTCACATGACAAGCTGGGCTCTCATTGGACAGGATTTTAGTTCTGCCTGTTCATTAGGCAGTCTGAATTGAGAAGATAAACTTTCTCTTAGTTATGAATCTAAAGGACATGGAGACAACACAGATGTTTTGAAATCAAGATATATCACATTATCAGATCTATATACTACTGCAACAGGGATTTTCCACCTTAACATAAGGGGGGGGGCTGAAATAAGTCCCCGTTCCCAAGGCAAAAATATGCATCCCCCAACCTGTTTGTAGTTGAATGTCAAATCACAAATAACTTGGAGAGATTACTGAATTTTTCAATTTTGTGCGTTTTTAGATTTCACAATTTCAATAAAATGTTGCTGAAATTCAAAAGGCCCTGGCCCCATTCCCAAAATGAGTGTGGAAAATCCCTGCACTTGTCCAAATTTTTTTAAGACATACAGACAGACAGATTGATTTGAAATAAGTCCCCATTCCCAAGGCAAAAATATGCATCCCCCAACCTGTTTGTAGTTGAATGTCAAATCACAAATAACTTGGGAGAGATTACTGAATTTTTCAGTTTTGTGCGTTTTTAGATTTCACAATTTCAATAAAATGTTGCTGAAATTCAAAAGGCCCTGGCCCCAATCCCAAAAAGAGTGTGGAAAATCCCTGCACTTGTCCAAATTTTTTTAAGACATACAGACAGACAGATTGATTTGTATCTAATTCAAAATACATTGCTTTTATACTGACATCAATAACAAGAGGCCCATTTGGGGCACATTGCTCACCTGAACTGAGTCGGTATATTACAAATACGGTGGAACACCTCATTTTTTAAGACGATAAATATTCAATCCCTTCAACTTTTCTGAATAAATATGAATCAAATCATGAATGCATCATGATGAATAAATGGGGAGAAAATAAAAGAAATCATACAAAAAGTAAAGGAAAATGACAATGTTTAAAAAGATGTCAAAAACTCATCAAAAATCTTTTTTTTTTATTTCGTCAATCCCTTCAGTGGTTTCAGAGAAGAAGTCAAAAATATGAAATGTTCGCGGACGGACGACGGGGAGTGATCACAATAGCTCATCCGAGCCTGCTCAGGTGAGCTAAAAATGAATGACAATTACAAAGTCAAAGAAAAATTAAAGGACAGACGGGGAGACGACGGACAAAAAGTGATCAGAAAAGCTCTCTTGTGCTTTGGTTCAGGTGAGCATGTGTACATAGTTAAAACTTAAAACTTATACTTTGATCTTTATATTCCAATTTAATGATTTGAATGTGTACAAATAAGTTAAATCAAATGATATCAGAACCTCTTCTAAATCATTCCAGTATCATTATCCCATCACGGGAAAGGTTATGTTGAAATACAAAGTCAACTCTAATACTATCTACTGTAATCAAAACTGATCTCTCATTATTCCTGTTTTGAGATACTTGTATATCAAGTGGGCGATCAGACAAAACCAGCTAGGGTTCACACGTGTAACTCTTGTAGGTGTGTCCTGTTCGACCAATGAAAATTAAACTTTAGCAGCATTTTTGGTAACTGAAGTTTCATACATCCTATCCAAGATTATGCTAGGTATTCTATATACTTCCAAATTTTATGTGTTCGGTGTTATTTATAATGTTTACACCCCTTTCCCATTAGATAAACTTTTAAGATCACATTTTCATTAATCATACAGGCAACACAAACATGAGGTTATTCATACGTGACCCCTGGTTGGTTTTCGTTAGATCACCTACGTGACATACAAGAAAACTGGAAAGTATGAGATCAATTTTTCATTAGATTGTCTCAACTAATTACCTTAATCAGTTTGGCATCAAACCATTTCCATATTGTAATTTGCTTTGGAAAATTTTGATTTCACGATTACAAATTTTGTATATCTATGTATAATTTTTTCTTATTCCTTAACTTGAATTTAAGGCATACAGCCATTCTTGAAACAATTACATTGACTTAATAAAATAAGAATTGACTTTGCATTTGTGTAAATCACAGATAATGAAATGGAATTAAAACACAGACAGATAATATATATTTCTTTTTTTCTAATAGAACACAACTTTTTAAAAGTATGGTCTCACCATCACTTAAAATCTTACATGCTTGCAGTTGTTAATAAGATATTAAACATCTTAATTTAGTGTATTTGTACATGTTTGATGCTATTTAAAGCTTTCCAGTGTTGAAACTACATTCCTGAAAGTGAAGCCATTGCTTTGGAGAACCTCCATATAAAACTCAGCTATCCTACTGCTCGGATCTGAATTCACCAGAAGTGTTTGTGAAACCCTAATGACCACCAGATGGCAGTTTACATTATTTTGGAAATTGGTTACAAGTCTGTGCTGAGTTCAAACACTAAAACATAATACTTGTTAACAGGAATGGCAATCTGAGAATGCACTCTTTAAGCTGTGCTTTGAAGGTCATCCTCAAGGTCAGAGTTAATGAAAAGTGGGTTAAAGGACATAAATGGTGTCTCCATACTAAAAAAACAAAAATTCAGATATACTTTTTATTTGTGAAGGAAAAAACCCAGATACAATGTATTGGGAATTTGAAAAGAACATTGCTCAGGCCAAATTTCTCACAAAATCAATCCAGGCTCAAGTGGGGTTCATACAGTTATAAAATGTATTGTAAATCAAAAGTCATGTGACAAGCAATGCTAAAGCAGTGATTTGTAAATGGAATTTACAGTCATTCAAAGTAGCATACATTTCCCTTAATAGCAAAATAAGCCAAATTTTTCTAAAAAAAATTTAAAATATTTCCCCAATTTTGTCAAAAATGTAAACCTTACTGTATTGAAATTGTCCCAAATAAAAAAGGGAGGAACAAATGGGAATGTGGACAATTCTCCATGAAGTGAAAAGGGGGGGATCATCTGCAGTTTGACTCAATAACAAGCAATGTTTAAAGCCAGAAACTGTATTCCAACAAATCTATAGTCCCAGGAGATAAAAGAGAATTTTAGAACATTATAAAACACAAAAAAAAACCAAAACATTTTAGCTTTGTGTGTTAATATACCTTTATCATTAAAAAGCTGTATTAAAATGAAAGATGATCCCTTGAGGGACAGAGATTTGATACTACATAGGTTACATTTCTTGGGAGATTACTGGCCCCTTAATGTCGGCTGCCCCTGATAGAGTTACTATGGGTAAGTTAAATCACATCACCTATAGATGCATACAAAATTTGACTTACCTAAAAGTGGCAAAAGCACCGGGTAATTATAAGGCATCATGAATAAGTTAACACAAGTCAAAGCACTGCTGGCCTTCAGGTAACCACAGGGATGTCCACTATCGCTGTATTTAGCACTTCCATTTATAAATATTTGCCAACAAGTATTCGGTTGACGTCGTTCAAGGATAAACTGTGTCAGAGGTGATGGTTCAAGTTCATATTTATCAAACGGTAAATTCTCTATCACCATTGGATCACACGGATTGCACGAGAACCGAACAACTGGATGAGCAGTTCTTGGTGGCTACAGAAAGAAGAAAAACTCAGAAATACAGTCGCATGTGAAATATCAAAGGTCTTCTCCACAAAATTTGAAAGATATCCTAAGTAAAGTTTTTCAAAAGTGGGCACAATTCAAAAGTCAAGGTAACTAGGTCATAAGTCAAAATACCATTGGACTCCCTTCATCACAAGAAATCTTGATCCTAAATATCAATAACTATTAAGTTCAAAAGACGTTTAAAGTTACTGTCCATGGAAATCAAAATGTTGTAAACAGACAAACCAACACATTATGCCCTGATCTTTGATCTCACCATACTGTTTACCCAGAAATTTCTGCCCCTAGCTATTTTCACCCTTTTTCAATACAAAACATATTTCAGTCTTAAAATTCGCCCTAAATCCCCCACAGTCTCATGTATGGCCTGTATGTCCATGCTTCGATTATTTAGTTTAGGAATTTCACTTTCATTTTAAATTCACCCTCTCATCTTGGAATGAAAATGATGAAAATTAATCCTTACAACCTAGCCGATGGAGTCTCGTGGACCCTTTCTTGACCTGGATGATTTACATTTTAGGTAATAAAGCATAATGAGTTAAAAATACACAGGTTAGAGTTATCATTCTTACTTCTCACCATACCTAAGAATATCCAGTGAGGAATAGAATGTTTACCTCCGCGAAACTCGTTATACCCGAAAAATGAGTAGAATCATCCATATGATAATCTAAAGGTTACTTCCCCCTCTAAGTTATGCGAATTGGATAATATACATAATAGAAGCGTGTATGTACTAATTGTTTTATACAAGAAATGCATTTCAGTACGAAACTAGTAAATTTTGTCTTTTGATTATGATAACAATCACATTAGGCTGATAAAAAAAACATTATCTTACTAAAGCAGAACATGTTATGTCTGGCCAGAATGATTCAGGAATTGGCCAATGACCAACAGAGTATCCCTTTTGTGCAGAGCGTGGTACATATATCAACTTCCTGCAGTTCTGCCAGCTGTTATTGTTTGTTGTTATTTGTTGTTGTAGCTGTTGCTGAATTCTTTTTTCCTCTTCAATATTATCTTGTCTAATTGGTTTGTTAATGTCCTGATTTTCTGTGAAGGGAAAAATAAAACATAGAAATACCAAAAGTAAATTGTTGACATAATATGACAAGGTGTGGTCAGATAATCTGTGGTCAGACAAGCTCAGTTTGACCTCTTCCTCTGATGACCCTATACCCTGAATCAAAGATTTATGATATTGAGTATTAAGTGATTTGTTTTTATTAAAGGAACATTAGCTGTGTTTACCAAAAAATTATTTTATTTTCTTCTACTCTTACTACAATTTTTTTTCTTTTGTTAAATACAGCTATTGCCCCTTTAAATATACAGGTAATTAATACGTATAAGTACCTGACCACAGTATAGGTCGTTGTGGAATTACCCTCAGCACACGACCGATAATTACTGACCTATATAGTCTAATGACATTGATTAAAAACAAGCTCGTTAGTCCATGTTTCTGATTACTTTTTGGAAGATATACGGTAATTGACTTATGTAAACTAGATGGCTTTAATACTTCGATAAAATGGAGGTGCCAGAATTATCACAAGAAGCTATTTGTATCACCAGTTGAAATAAAAAAATCACAACTTGCAACATTGGAAAAGCCTAGCGCAACCCCTGCACCATATTTGATATGTACAGTCGTATGACAATGGCAGCCAACAAAATTCAACAAGCTACGTGGACTGAAAATTACAATAAACTTTTTTTAATGCTGACAAGACAACTTGCCCTGCGGACAAGTTCATTTAGAAATCAACTTGTCCGAGCCAATTCTAACCCGGAACAGGCAATCGGACTGGTGATTATTTCAAACCCTGCATTTAAGATGATAAATAATCAGTCTCTTCAACTTTTCTGAAAAAATATGACAGAAGTCCAGACCCTAACTTGAGACAGCACCTTGCTAGTTATAAAAAAAAACATGTCAATAACTTATTTTCCTATTTCTATGAAAAAAAAACAACCTTGAATTATACATTGTATATGTACATGTAGACCAACAGTTACATCTGTATTGATGATAGTTCATACCATATTTAAAACTATGCATTTAATTTTAATTACATGATTTCAACAAAAACCTACCTTTAGAGTTTCCATTATTGTCTATCCCATTTTCTGTTTTCCCAACAACTAAACAGAATTGAAAACAAGATTAATTAACTCTGCAATCTTACAATATACATGTATATCAATTATTTGTACTGCTTACAAGGACATTTTCGCTCCTGTTTAATTTTTCACCTTTTTAGCCCCGAGATGAAAGGGCGAATTGAAAATGATAGAAAATTTTTTAAGATAGATAAGTAAAACTGAAGCATTGAAATTCCTGAAATCCATGTGACTGTGGTGAATTAGAGTGAATTCAAAACGGGCCCGGCTGAATATGTTTACTGGAATAAAGGGACAAAAATTTCCAGTTATACTGGTCCTGTAACAGTTCCCCGACAGTTCCTGTAACAATTCCCTGACAATTTGTTTATAATTTCTCAATAAACCTTTGTTTTTGAAGCACACAAATATGAAATTCTATATGGTAAAAGGTTACCTCAACATCCTTTAAGATATGCAAAGAAACAATCGAGAAAAATTTTAAAATACCTCATTTTAGAGTTTCTCCAGTTGAAATGCAGTGCCATTTTCCTAACCTTTACTGTAACAGATCCTGGACGGTTACGTTTAATGAATATTTTAGGCTCAACAAAGAGTGAATTGGAGAAAATTTATGTATTAATTAATAGGAGTGAGCAAGTTCATATCAATATGATTATATGTTTTGTTTGATTTAAAACGCTAGTAATCTTTTTTTTTTCTCATGTCATCATGACATTACTTCCTCCAGCATGTGAAAATGAAAGTTAGGAGAAATATAGATAAATTGATATAACAATCTATGATGAATACTTGGTTGGGAATTTCTGGTTGCATTACTTCTCTTCAAAATGTATAGGCAGACAAAATGTAGGCCAATATCTCGGAAAATCTCGTGAGTCATACCCGTATTAATGAATCTTCTGGGAACTGTTATCGTCCACGAACTGTTACAGTGCCAGTACAGTAGTCATGTAACAAACTATGTCAAAAATTTAAAACAAAAAATGTATTGCTCTACGGACGGGACTATTTTTTTTGCAACGTCTTTTTTTCAATTTTACATTTAATGAATTTTATTTTTCTGATGCAGTCTGTATGGATAGTAGTAATAATTCATCAACCCCTAAAAAACAATGGACTCTTCTGTAAATCATTGACTTAGACCAGTCCAAATGTGTCTTAAGGGATGAATGAATTAATTGATCAAATTTGCTAAATTTCAATTTTCACACAGTGCTCCAGATAAAATGTGTATTTGCGTATTTTATGCAAAAAAATAAATGGATACGCAAGCAAATTAAAACTGAAGCGTAAAATTAAACACATTGGATCTGAAACCTGCTGATAGATAAAATATTGAGTTCACTTGTTCTGAATGTATCTTGGTCATAATGTGTGTTAAAGCTCTGTAGTGATAATGCAGTTAAGCTGACCCAAACCCAGATTTTTAAATTAAGGACTTACATTGTAGAGACAGTTAAATACAGATTAATTAATGGTAATCTAGCAACCAAACCTTCACAGTAAAATCAATGGCAATCGTGATATGGCAACAGAATTGAAAAATACCCACTTGACAGAAATTTTGTAAGGTAAAAATACCCAATGGATTTGGAAATGATGGGTATCATACCCAAGTGTTCAGAAAGTTATCTGGAGCACTGTTCACAAGAGCAACTGTTTTGTATCACATCATATGATTTATTTATTTCCCAGTGTCCTTTTGAACTACCTATCAAGATCTAAATCAGTCATTAAAATAAAAAAAAAAGGAAAGGGGGGGGGGCTGAAAATTGTATCTGACAATAAAAATGACAAGATGTCCTTACCATCTATAATTAATGGTGGAGGTTCTGGTCCAATTTTCTCAAAATTTATAACAACCCCACTCTGAACTTTCTGCACTAAGCTTTCTATGGCTGCATTTAACATTTTTTGTGTGTGAACAGCATAGGATCTACCTGTTAAAAAAAACAAAAACAAAAACATATATTGAAGTGGATCAGTGATACAAAATTTAACCGTACTTAAAAACCACACCAGACATAATGATGCAAAATGGAAGGGAAGTGTAACAATATAACTGCAATAAAGTGTGCTGATGTAGAGAGTTGCTTGTGTTTTGAATAGAAAGACATGTCATTTTCCCTCTAATCCATACAATCTGATCCCGATAAGTTGAGAATGCTAAGTGTGTGTGATGAAAACTTTGGAATATATAGAGTCTTTCCTGAAAGTTTTATGTTTGAACAGTCAAAAAGTACAACAGTCACAAAGTACAATCCAATTAACCCTTATCCCGCCACTCATCTATAGGCCCACTCAGCCAATCACTGCTGCACATATATACTAGTGTATACACACCACTGCCAGATTAAAATTGTGAATTTTTATCAATTTGAACTGGTCACATTAACTTGTAATTGTTTGTCAATTTGTGTAAACTCACCCCTATATATCCATACATCATTTGAATAAGAATGATTGCTATTAAAGGTTTTGAAGTTTGTTTTTTTTTTAGATCGGGTATTAATTGCTAATTAAAACAGTTGAATTCTTAATTTCTGCAACTGTAGTTGCTTTCCATGACTTGGCACAAGTGAAACAGATGCGGCCGGCATTGTTGCTTTAGATGTTCATCGGAATTAATTAAGTTTGAGACAGCCATTTTGCTCAGAAACAAAAGATTCCCACATCGTTTTTTCAAACAATAAATAAATAAAATCTAAAGTATTACCATTACCAGGTACATAATACATATAAAGTCTTGGTGTCACAGTGAACTAAGCGTTTTCTGGTAGCGAGTCCAAGTTGGTCCAGCTGTCCTCATCAATGCACAGAATAATTCTATCGGTCGGTGCATTATCCGTAAGAGTTTTCTCAGATTTTGTGTTGAATTTACACTTAATCTCCTATTTCAAATATGAGAAAATCATCTTAATCCTCCAAGTTGTAACTATTGAAATATAGCTCCAAATTCCATTATCGTCCAATGAACTTAGCAATGCAGATGCCATTTGTAATACTTTCGTTTTCTCCAAAGCAAGATTTTAAAGGTCGTGTAAGTCGTTCAATCTTTATTTTTAGTGATAAAAATGTGTCAACCAATCAGATCAAAGATTTATCTCTGATGTATCCATATCTTCTTATATTCACCAATGGTTTTTTAAGATAGGATTCCCTAATATTTGTAGCATACATGGAAATGGTATATATACGTGATTGGCAATGAGTGTGAGTCAGCGTCAATCAAATATATAGGGCCAGTGATTTTCCGCGAACGTGGAATCGCGGAATTGGCAATCTGAAACGAAATTTGCGTTTTTTAAAAATCTTTAAAAATTCCATCATGAGATAGAATTTATTCAATTGTGAACTAGTGTGCTATTTCTGTGTGTTATAAACTTCAAATCTTTGTTTATTTAAAATATATTTTATCACATAATTTTACATCAATTACTATTTTATCCCTTAGATCTAGCCTACATTTACACAACGAAAGATAAGGGCAATCATTTCCATTGTGGTAATATCAGTACTAACTGACATCTGCCGATCTGGTGTCTTCTAAAACAAAAATAGTTTTAATTTGATATCTTGAATTAGGTTTTCATAATGTTAATTTCAATTTCTGAATATATATACCAAGTTTTATAATTTATAGTAAATTTTCACAATGTACAATCCCTCCTAACTTTTTACGACATACCGCTTGATTGACAGTCGGTTTTTGTTACCAACACAAACACGTGGTCACACCTTGACATTTTTGACAGCGAGTTACGATGGCTGAAGACACATGTATGTAAAAAGAGGAGACTTCCTCCCATTTAAAAAATATATACATCAGCACGGGTTGATACTTTCCATGGAATCATTATAAGGATGGTGACATTTAATTTTGCAAAGTCTGTCAGCATAGTATAGATTATTCTAGTGTTGATACAATAAATTAAAAGACTAAAAATTAAATACATGTAAATGAAGATCTACTTTATAAGTTTATTTAAAGTAAAAAAAAACACCAAATAAAACATCAGACTTGTTCTAAGTTCGGTGATAAATTCAAGCAAAAATAAGTAATTAGAAATTACCTGTACAATTTCCAACAAAACTTGTTACCTACATGTATATGAGTATAGGCCTACACACTAACAAATTATTTAACAAATATTTTAAAATTATAAAAACATACAGTGTTGCATATACATGTATATGTTTTATTTAATTCCCTATTTAAATCTATCATTAAATTGGTGTGGCAGAATATTAAAGTATGATTATGAGTCTGTATTGTTAAATAATTTTCATCTAAAGTATGTTTTTTAGTTCTTTTTCTTATGAAAACAGAAAAAAACAGAATTCACCAAAACTGAAAACAGAATTGAAGCAAATCTGAAACGGAAAATCACTGGCCCTATATATATATATATATGTGCTTGGCAGTGACAGTGAGTATACTTTAAATCTTATATATACGTGTTTGGTGGGACAAGGGTTAAAAACTTACCTCACAGCAATTCATTCACCTGTCTCATTACTGCATGGCAATGTTTACTAGTAACTGTTGTTTGCAATTTGGCAAATGACGAAATGCTGATACCTTATACAGCATAATTTTAATTTTCTTTTTTTTAAATAAGGACACCCTAAATATAGAACTTACCACCCGTAACTTCACACATTGCATCTAGTGGGTGATTTTCTGCCCCAGGAATAAATGTGTTTATGGGAACATCTACCGGAATGTTTCCTGGTAATCTTAGCACTAGGCCAAATATTCTCTGATCCCATCGGAATGGCTCTTTTGTAAGTTCTGATCCTGGTACAACAGAGTTCATAGGCAGGTTGATCTAAAAATAGAACAAGTATTATGTGAATGGTAAACAATAACAAATCCTTAACCTGACTGACTGTTGTACAAACGCAAAACAAAATATATAGCCAAACTTCTTTCTTTAGTAAAGATTTTTATTTGTATGCAAACGTTTATTCAGAAATGAAAGTTACAAACCTTCATATTGAGTAGAATCACAAGAAACTCATTCCATGGCAACCTGAATGTGATGTGTACAATTTTGTTCATATCAATTAGCAGTGGAGAAAATTATAAAAGAAATATTAAAAAAATTTCGCTTTATTATCCACATGGCTCAGTTCTATCAATTAAACCCCTACCCAGGTTTATCCAATTCCTATATGCATTCTATTGACTGATAACACAAATTTGCACTTTTTTTTAAACTGTGTCAAATGCCCAAGTGATCCTACCTCTGGTTGTACATTGTTTTGTGTTGTAAGTTTTCCTCCATCAGTTATAACAATTATCACAGCAGGTTCCAAGTAAAATGGACATCTTCCCTGGTAACAGAGCAATGAAACCAATAAAAATCAAAAAACAATTCATATCAAATATACATTTAACAAGTTACTATATAATAGAAACATTCAACTTTGTGATCACAAAATGTGACTAAAGAAAATTATGAGGTGCTTTTTTACTATTGATCAAGTATTTCATGACATCACTATAACATTGAATTTGAGAAATCAAGAATTAAGGTAATTTATGATATACAAAAATAATTTGATATAAAATAATTTACAATATAAAAATATTTATATCATAAAATAAATGATATAAAGAATCAAATCTGATATAAAAAATCTAATTTATGACAACAAAGAATATAATTTATGATATCACAAAATCTAATTTATGATATAACAAAATAAAATTTATGACACCACAAAATCAATTTTATGATATAAAATGTTACCGATAATACATCATAAAATGAATTACTAATATCACAATAAATAGAAAAACGGTGCCTCATAGTAAATGCCCCTCTATCTCTCTCATTATCTGTTGATATTCTGTTTCACAGGTCAGGATCCTTCTGGGCTAATATGTCAGGGGTCCAAAAAGATTATACAATGAATGTAATTTTATAGCATCTTTCAAACAATTCAAGTTATGAAAGAAACATGTTCATCTGATTTGATTATAACATCTTATTCTACATTTAAAAAAAATTTCAGACTCCAGCAAAATGATGTCAAGAATTAGTCAGTTACTATAATAACACTGCCCACTTTAACATCTACATTTTTTTTATTTCTGGTACATGTATTTCCAATATGTTTGTAAATTTGAAGGATTAAAAATGGAAATAAAAACATCACTGATGTCATATGGCCAGTGATTTAAATAGTGCTTTACAAATAACGACAACCATACCAAGCAAGGCCTTACCAAACTCATGATTTTTTAATGAGCGCATTTTCTATTTTGAATGTTGGCGAGTTTCACACATTTCCATGGAAACAGAGATAAAAATCTGATATTCTTACCTGCCCATATGTATCAATGCCTGTCTGCATTCTATTGACATTCAGAAGATCAAAGGCATGCTTCAGTGCTGGTCCCATGGTTGTCAATCCTTGTCCCTGTAGGTTTTTCAGTTCATTTATAAATGTAGCGTGGCTCTCCTTCCATCCAGCCTAAAAGAGTTAAGTAAGAATAGCATTGACACAGACAAATTACTGGAACCTTCAAGTTTAACTACGCTATCTATATACATACAACACCTTGCTACATATAAATTTGCTAACATTTATCCCATTAATTGATTTTGAGGGAAAGTTTGTCAGTTTACTTGTGGAAGGCTGGTGGTCTCTTCCTGGGTACATTGTATTGGGTTCCCTCCTCCGCCATTAAAAACTAGCCACCACCATATTACTGATAAAATTGTTGAGCATGGCCTAAAATACCATTCAAAACAACAAAAATTATCCTAATAGAAGAAACCAAACTTCAATTTTATATTCAAACCAAAATCTTTATTGTCATTGGTTGAGTTTTCAGCTTATCCAGACCTTTCTTAACCTGGTCTCAGGTTAAAAGTATTCATAAAAAAACATTGTAGAGTACCATTACAAATATGACAAGCTGATCTATTTTTAGTATACAAGAGTTGTCTCCCTTATTGTGCAAGTGCTCACAATAAATTTCAGAGCATTCAGCAACTTCATAAATGCAGGTTTAATTTAACACTTATGAGGTCAGATGCATTGCACATATCTTATGCATTGATTTAAGTGAGCTTTAAGTGTCTATCTGATGATTTTAGGTGTGTAGAATATTTATTTTATCTGGAGCACTGCCAAAAAGATGCATCAATCATGTGACATGATGTAAACAGTTACATACATCTGTCATCTGCTAGAGTTTTACTTCATCAAAATCAAGCATGGGTACAAGTCTTAGGATGAATGACTGACAAAAAGGAATTGATGATTGAAAGATAAATTTTCACCATTGGTATTTATTCGAAAGGTTTGGGACAATTTAAGAGTGAACGAGTTAATATACCTTAGTATTTCTCACTAAGTTATGTCTCCAGGAGCTGAAAATTCCTGAAGTCCGAGGTCCGGGACCTACATATTTTACATTCCGACCCTGTTGTTTTCCTGCTGTGAGGACCTAACAAGTCTGGATTAGTGAATAACTATTCTGTCAATTTCTTTCTTTCTAAACTTCATTCGCTTCCTTTGTAAAGTTCAAGCGTCATTTTCTAATATGTTTTTGGTTTATATAACTTTGTGTTCCCACCTTTGATAAATGTTATATGTATTGATTAATTATATTAAAAATCTGACTTAGATTTATTGTAATTGGACCCATATGTTAGAGGACTAGACCCAGGCAAAATTTAGCGAAAAATCCTGGACCCAAGCAGCTGAAAGAAAATTTTCAGCCCCTGGTCTCATTTTCAGATAAATGTGGAAATTCAAACATCCAAGATTTAACAATTGATTACTGTTAACTAAATTTGGACATACAAGTTTTATATTGGGGGTAATAAAAATGTGAACTTCACATCACTGATGCTGAAACAATGGTCAATCAAGAATTAGTAAACCTAAACCAAGAAAAAAATATTATTTGGTTTAGATTATTCCAAAATATTAATCAAACATAGCCAGAGGCATATCCTGGCTCAAGCTTTGCAGGAAACAAAATGCTGCCTCATAATCAGGAGTTCCCTGTTGCTATACTCCAATTCATATTACTTGGTGGGAAAGAGTAACCTTATGATTATCATAGGGAGGATTATACATTGTGCTCAATTTTCAGTTATATGACAGTCTTTATGGGATACACGTTTTCTCCTCTCTTGGTACTGGTTGGCTGTGATGTTGGCATGTGGGGGTCCTTGCTGTGGGAGGAAACGACAGTCCCCACAGAAAACCCATGTGTCTGACTTGGCAGCTGTTATACCATCTCACTACTACCCTGTCAAATCCAAGGATTGAACCTAGGTTGCATTACTTGTCATTGGCGTCGGAAGCAAATTGAAAGTGGGGGGGCTAAACCAACTTAAAACACACACACGCCAGAAACCTCTGGGGGCTAAGCCCCAATTTTCAACACATGTCTATCTTTGCAAAAAAACAGCCCCCCCCCGGTTCCGACGCCTATGCTTGTATTTATGATGACAAGTAAGAAGGACTACTTTCGTTATGTTGTTATGCTATGTTACCTAAAATTTAAACTCGTAAAGGTCAACACAGGGTTCACGAGACTCCATCCCACCAGGTTATTACACTTATATAGATTTTACTGTACCAACTGGGTTAATACAAAACTAACTGACAAATATCACCTTATATCATCAGCCTCCTTGTGTACAATTATAAAATCCAAACATTCAATGGGGTTTTTTTTTGTTTTAATTTTTTTAAGACAATTTTTTGGGGAAAAAGTATTAGTACAAATGTAAATTAAATCTATTAGTTGACAATTAATTTCAATTTTTTACTCCCTAACTGATGAAATTTCAATTTTTCGTTGATCAGTTTCTGTGTCTCATGGAGATAATTTTACATGGAATAAAAATCATGGTAAGGGTAGAAAGTCTACCTTTCACTTTATTTACTGGCACACATTTCCAAACTAAATCAATCAAGAGACATTCCAACTATTGATGGCCCCTGTGGGATATTGTAAACAACAATTCATATAGCACTTTAAATAATTGGCCTATCCTTTCTATGAATGGTAATGTGAAAAATAATAATGGGGTGCAGAAGGGTTTTTTTCAATTTTTTTTATTATTATTATCATTTATAATTTGGGCATGGAAATGTGGTAATTAATTTATCAAAATGTCACTAATTTATTTGATGTTTAAGTCAAATATAGCATTTTATCAACTGGTTAAAAAAGTTTTCTCTTATAATCTATAATTATTAACATAGGTAAATTTGACTACCCGTTACACCTGGTGTCATTTTTTCTGAATTTTACTATTATTCCAGTAATTATCCAGTATATTTATTTTTCTTTTGAATCTAAACTACCAAGTTCTTTTATTTATAGAGTGCCTGTTTTTAAGATAATATTTTAACCCATGGAAAATTCTGGGGACCTTGCATAATTTATGCAAATGATCAATGTTGCCTGGTGTTTGCCCACAATGCAAAGCTCACAGAACAAGGAGAAATGGCGGAGTGTAGGTGGAAGGACGTAGCTCAGTTCATTTTCACCTTTGAGACACTTTACTGTTGTTTTGTTAGTAGCACTTGTTGTTGATTATTTTATTCGCGTTGGATTCGTCTTCCGGACTGTATTCCAAGTCAAGCACACTTTCTTTACATCACGATTAAACAGCTGACTTTACCTTTATGTTAGCAGGCGGGTCTTCAAACGTCAGGAGCATGTATCTATCCCATCTGCAGTTTGGATCTCTGGACCTTATCTAAATTAGAGATAACGAAATAAAATTAGAGTTGAAAATATGAAAAATAAAAAAATCTATAATGTAATAAAAACAAATTCTACAAATTACCTTCATGAAAGTCTCGACAGAAGCTTTGGCTATGTCAATAAATGAAGTTCCAATGTACGAGCGTTGATTCATCGAAGCACTCGTATCGACAAGAAAAAGTATGATTGTCATTTTTGATATGCATTCGTCTGAGTATCTTCCGAGTCAGAAAAATGTCAAAAAACTTAAATGAACCGAAGAGGTCAAATACACCGTCCGCATCGTACAATGGCGCACTACCAAGTGCTGCCTTACCGAGCAGTTAGCACGCCACGAAAACTAACCACGTGACTTCAACGCCATTACGCATTTCATTGGATATTCACAAGGAGCATTTGGTAAATATTTATGCGATCGTTTTGTAAAATTTGTAATAAGCTCTGTCGATCCTTTAAACACACCAAACATTAAAAATATGGCTGGATTAAATTAATTGTTCATTAAATATTATTTTATATGTAAGTGATTGTTCTTTTTTGGAAAGATTTTAAACAACAATATATTTGGTCAATACACGCTCCATACTTCTTTAGGCAAATTCTTTTAATAACTGGAAATATTTCAGGTTTTATCAAATCTGTCACAAACTTGAGCAGTCGGCACCGAAAAAACCCTAAATATGTGCATGTGCCATGATGTGGCACTTTCTATAAACCCATGAAAATGACAAAAACGGGAATAATAGGCTGATTACGACCAAGATCCCGGATATTGTTTACTATTTTAAAAATAGAACACTTACACGTGGTTTAAAGGGCGACTGTGTTTATTCATCCACGTGCTTTTAAAAATGTCCACTATACTGTATACGGTAGTATAAAAACAATTTTATAGCAACTTTAAGATAGAAAACATTAATTGATATTCTGAATATTATTTAACTCTTTAACCATTGAAAAACAATGGACTCTTCTGTAAATCAATGACTTAGATCAGTCCAAATGTGTTTGTTGCTGACCATCCACAGAAATATTTCGGGTTAATAAAGTCTATGGAGGGTCTTGTAGCTGTAGGCTACACCATGGCTGATATGGAATATGTTTGTATGAAACTGATGACAGAAGAAGTGTATCGAACAGCGGAATGCTTGAATTACTACAACTGTAAAATATTTATAGCTGCTGAAGGTGACCATTGACATTGTCTTCTCATCCACAATATATACATATTTTTTCTACCCTCCAGAAACAGGGGTGTTACCTTTCCAATTGGGAATTTTGCTGTGTTTTTCTAGAAAAAAAAAATTAACAGCATTAAAAACATATATGAAAATATTTTCTCTGATAACTGGAAGTTATGTATTTTCAACTTTTATTTATTATAATTTAAAAAAATGGATTTGTATCTTGTTTGCTGAAAAGATTTGACTACCTGTGTTATCATTTTATTTTTTATTTTTTAATTAATATTTTTTTTCTGATAGAGGTTAAAATTGGGAATTTTCTGGCCTGAAATTGAGAAAAATGCTTCCATTTTGCTATTGTGAATGAAGCCTAAGTTATACCAGACCTTCGCAGACCCAAAATAAAACTTCATGTATTACAAAAATCAAACACAAATCTTCTTTGTTTCTGAATAGATTGTAAAATTTACATATTGTTACAGAGGGTTACTTGTGTCTTCTGTGTGTCACAAGCAGCTGTTTTGGGTCATGGCCATTTACTTCATCATAATTTTCCATGCAGTTGTCACCACATTTGGCCAAAGGTACTTCATAACAAGAATTATGGTACACAAGTCGGAGAAAGAGGTCAAAATGGCTCAAAGTAGTAGCCACAATATTTTGATATGTTTTGTTTTTATTCTTTTTCTCTTTTTTTGTTAAATTTTCAGTGCAGTTTTATCATTTT
This sequence comes from Atrina japonica, assembly GCA_030159075.1. Classification (NCBI taxonomy): domain Eukaryota; kingdom Metazoa; phylum Mollusca; class Bivalvia; order Pterioida; family Pinnidae; genus Atrina; species Atrina japonica. Next base: position 63,169 of record BROG01000613.1, read on the forward strand.
ATTTAACTGGCATTGTCTATTATTTGTATACAGAGCCTCTTTAGAGACATAAAGTACTATGTACGGTGTCTTTTTATGAGATTATGCACACAATTTATTTATATTGTCCACACAGTTTAACAAATATGCACACAATTTAGTTACATTGCATGCACAGCTTAGTTGTAATCATCACACAGTTTAGCAATTTCTATGTTGTGTGCGTAATTTACTTTTGTTGTGCAAACAGTTGTATTTATTTGCATAGTTTAACTATATGATGCACACACACTATATAAGTTAACTATATTGTGTGCACAGTTTAATTGTTTTGTGCACTGATAAGGTACATGTATACCATGCACACAGTTTAATTATATTGTGTGATAAGTTCAACTGCACAGAATTTAGCAATCACTATTTTGTGCACACACAATTTAGCTATTTTGTATGCAAAGTTTAAGTTTATTGTGCACACAGTTTACCATATATGTATTGTGTTCACAGTGTAGTTATATTATGCTCACTGTTTACCATAGATGTATTGTGTGTTTCATATTGTGCTCACAGTTTACCATAGATGTATTGTGCACACAGTTTAGGTATATTATGCTCACTGTTTACCATAGATGTATTGTGTTCACAGTTTAGTTATATTGTGCTCATAGTTTACCATAGATGTATTGTGCACACAGTTTAGGTATATTGTGCTCACAGTTTACCATAGATGTATTGTGTTCACAGTTTAGTTATATTGTGCTCACAGTTTACCATAGATGTATTGTGTTCACAGTTTAGTTATATTGTGCTCACAGTTTACCATAGATGTATTGTGTTCACAGTTTAGTATTGTGTTACCATAGATGTATTGTGCACAGTTTAGGTATATTGTGCTCACAGTTTACCATATATGTATTGTGTTCACAGTTTAGTTATATTGTAGAGTTTACCATTGTATTGTGCACAGTTTAGGTATATTGTGCTCATAGTTTACCATAGATGTATTGTGTTCACAGTTTAGGTATATTGTGCTCACAGTTTACCATAGATGTATTGTGCACACAGTTTAGGTATATTGTGCTCACAGTTTACCATAGATGTATTGTGCACACAGTTTAGGTATATTGTGCTCACAGTTTACCATAGATGTATTGTGTTCACAGTTTAGGTATATTGTGCTCACAGTTTACCATAGATGTATTGTGCACACAGTTTAGTTATATTGTGCTCACAGTTTACCATAGATGTATTGTGTTCACAGTTTAGGTATATTGTGCTCACGGTTTAATTAAATTGTTTGTATAGTTCAGGTAGATTGTACACAGTTTCAACATTTTGTGGGTACAGTTTAGTTATACTGTGCAGCTTTGTGTCAGCTTAGCAATTACTATGTACACATAAGATAACACAACTGTTCACAATATATATACAGAGGTTAAACTATGTGTACAACACAGTAACTGCTAAACTGTTTGCACATTATAACTATACTGTGCATGCAATAGCTCTAAACTGTGTGCATAATATAATATTTGTTAAACTGTGCACACAATAATGAATATAAGTAAACTAGTACTGTGCACATAATTTAGAAAAAAGAAAATACTTTTTTGTATGTCATCAAAGGTATTCAGTAACTTTGTATGCTTGAAAATACTTTTCTAGCTCTGAAGATTGGCTAATAGTTATTAAACACCACTTTACCTACCTGATTTTTTTATAAGATTTTTATATTGTTTTTATGTTTTTAAGTTGTTGTTATAATATTTTTCTTTCTCTGATGCAGGAATGAATCTAAGTATATCAGTAGCAGCAATTTTGATATCATTAGTACATTTAGCAGATACAAACATCATTGAAAAATGTAAACTTTCAAAGGAACCAATGTTAGATGTTGACTGCAGTTATGCAAACTTGCAAAACATTCCAAGAGGAATTCCAATTGGAGCAAAATCTCTGAATTTTAGCTGGAATTATATAAAACTTGACAAGGATTTAAAACATTCAGTTGAAGCAGAATGTGTTGAAATAATTGATTTGAGCCACAATCATATTTCGTATGTGCCTGCATTTTGGTTTTGGGGCTTTAAACATTTAAAATTCTTAGATTTATCATTTAATTTGTTGATAGAAATCAATTTCTTTTTACCTCCAAGTTTGAACAAATTGAACATAAGCATGAATATACTAAAAAGTATACAAACAGATATCACAACTGATGATAGCATGAAAATAAAAAAGTATGATGTCAATCAAATTGAATACAGTGAAGAAATTGTTTATAATAATGATAATGCTACATGCATTTACCTCCCCTACCTTACTATCTTGGATATTTCAAATAATTCCATCCAGGAATTAAATCACACAATACTAAAATGTATGAAAAATCTGAAGCAGCTTTATTTGAAATCAAATGAAATCCATCATTTGAAATCTGGGACCTTTACAGAAAATCGTTATCTTGAATTCTTGGACATTTCATGGAACAATATATCTGATATTGGAAGTGGAGTCTTTAAACATTTGGAATTTCTGGAATATTTGTCTTTATCTGGAAATAGATTGACATCTGTTCCATCATATTTTCCAAGTATAAAATGGCTGGACATATCAAATAACAAAATCACAAGAGTTTCAGAGAGTAGCAAAAATGATTTATTTCCACAAGAAGTACTGCTAATTGGTAAAAATCCATTTCACTGTGACTGCAATTTACATTGGTTGAAAGAATACTATGATACCAGAGAATATCAAGTGAAATTCTTAAAAAATTACGAGGAAAAATTCATCCCTGTCTGTGCATCTCCACCCAGCTTAGCAAATGAAAGTTGGAATTTTCTGAGCTCTGACTTGTTTATATGTGAAAGTTATGGTAACAGAATTGTTGATAATGATGTATCAGTCAAGAGTGGCATTTTTTCCACAAGATCTACACAGTTATATGTGACAAGAATAGGTCAAGACTACGTCAAACTAATGTGGAGCAGTGATAATGTCAATGAAATTCAACCTGTGTTAAAGTACCGAGTTTCGTTTCACCAGTTTGGACAAAAACGCATGAGAAAGTCCATTATTTTTCATTCCACGTTAACGAGATATACACTCGGACATCTTCAAGGTGGAACGGCTTACATTATTTGTTTAAAAGAAATTGACGAAAAAACTGATCTCCTGATTCAGGATTTCGATTGTGTTGAAATTGTCACAGAACGGAAACCAAGTGAACTATACAAAACTCTGTATACGTCTATGATGGCAATAATTACTATAGTATGTTTAATTATGGTTCGGAAGCTAACAAGCATTCACCTGATTTTCCATTAAAGCTTAAAGCAGCTTGTTAGTAGTTTTTTTTTTTACTCTTGATTTACATGTACATCCCACCAAGAATATTTTTCAATTATATGAAGATATGAAGATTTTACCAGCTTCTGGTAAAGTCCCTGACATTTGATATCTGCTACAGACTTACACCAATCCGTTGACTTTTCCTTGGCGTTCCATACTTGCTAATGTTGCGGTGCAGTTCTACAATATGGGTAGTACTCATGCATTTTTTGTATGTGACATTCTGTCTTTTTAAAATGTATACTTGTACTGATTATGGTGAGTCTCTGTGACAAAAAGTTGGATATGGCACAGATCAGTCAAATAAATAAAGGGGAATAACTAAAAGATTATATTGGTTGGAACACAATTTTTGTACGCAATACTTAAGATGTATGCATGCACCAAATATGAAAAGTCTAGGTGGAGAAATAACTTAGCCATGGCGTAGACAAATAAAATCAACAAAGGAGATAAACTCTATAAAAATAAAGATGGTACATGTATGAGTGCAATTTCTGTCTCCTTTAGATGTATCCTTACATTAAATATTGGGAGACTAGGTGAAAAAATAATATAGCTATGACTGGGACAAATAAAATCAACAAAGGGGAGTAACTTTAAAAATAAGGGTGGTATGAGCACAATTTTTATATGTGACACTCTGTCTCTTAAGATGTATACTTGCACCAAATATGGGAAGCCTAGTTAAAGAAATGAGGAAGGTATGGCCCCAGACTAATAAAATCAACAAAGGGGAATAACTCTAAAAATATTTTTATGTAACACTCTGTCTCCTGTACTAAATATGAGAAGCCTAGATGAAAAAATAACATAGATATGGTTCGGACAAATAAAATCAACAAAGGCTGTGTAACTCTACTGGCACCAAATACGGGAAGCCTAGTGAAAGAAACAAGGAAGATATGGCCTGGACAAATAAAAAATATGGATGGAAGGACAGAAAGATGGACATAACGCAAAACTATAGTCCCCAAATTGATGGGGGACTAAGCTTTTTTATCACAGCAGCTATTTTGTCTTATCCTGATCCCAGGATTCATGTTCTGAGCAATAAGTGGTACCGTAAATTGGGATTTGTCCATTGTTTGATTTTGGCCAATTTTGCCACCCTAATAAAATGGCCAAAGTAAGTACACGTTCAACGTCTGGAGAATATGGATCTGTTTTTAACATTAACCCGGAATTATTTCTAATGTTAACTTTCATAGCTAAATTTGAGCAGTCGCTGGTCACAGAGAGCAGGTGGTTACTATATAGGGTAAAAGAATAAAATAATTAAGCAAGGGAAATATTGAAAATGATCGCTAAAGGCAGATTACACCAATGGCCAAAATTTAACTGGCCAAATGTGACTAAAGTGACCAGATTTTAGCGACGCCAAAATATCCCAATTTATGGTTATCATTACAGCTTGTATTTAAGGTTTGTATTTAGTATTTTGTTTGCTGGATTGGTGGTTTATGCCACTCTTAACAATTTTTAAGTTATATGGTGGCAGCCATTTTTTAATGATGGAGGAGGTAACCCAGTTACAATGTGCCCAGGAAGAGACCACCTGCCTTCTGCAAGTAAACTGGTAACCTTTCTCACACAATCAGCTGAAAGTTAAAGCGGTATTAGTTGTGTTAACTGAAACTTTTTCCCTACTTTTACTACTTGTACAATAAGAAATAAGAGCTATACATATATCTTATATTCCTATTTATTTTGTGAAAATAAAGTAAGGTCCAGTGTGGTATTTATATACAAATAGTGGGTTAATCAAGTGCCAAACCTGGGTATCTCAAGCAATGTTCACAAAATATATATAGGAATTTAAGAATTTTTATGCCTTTGTATATTTCTCTTTTGTATTTGGATATCAATCTAAGTAGTAAAAAGGAAAAACAAAATATTGAAAAAAAAACAGCTAATGCCCCTTTAAGTTCAAGTGGGCCTTGAACCTGAATTAACTTACAAGAGATGAGAGACTTCATTGTTTCAGGCATGATACACTCAAATATCACCACAGAGGCTCCTGTAAGTATAGACTTACCAGTACTTGAGAAGATGTTTTTAAAATACCCTATCCTGTTTTCTCTAGATCTGGTGTACAAGGGACATAATCCATTATATAGTTATAAACATGCATAACTTCACCAAAAGATGCTTTGTGGTAATTTATCATAGCCAGGGCTTTCATTGAACAATAAAAGGTACAAACTATTTTTAACAAAATATAATTATATTTTGAAAGACTGTTGGTTAAAACCATATTTGAGAGATGTTATAATCTTGATAGATTACTTTTCCATCGCAATGGGGATGAGCTCTCCAACCAGGCTCTAATGTTTATTGGTAACATGTACAGAGTATGCTGGAAATTGATTTCTTGTTGCTTATCTCTTTCTGACAACCTCAAGATTTGTATTTCTTGTTGCTTTTCTCATTCTGACAACATCAAGATTTGTATGAATTTTAGTTTAAGTCATCAATTGTATAAATAGGTATATTAAATTTGGATATTTCTGTCGCTATCTATGGGGTGTTGTTTTAGTATTTATTCACTATTTTCTGATATCAAAAATTCATTTTGAGATCAAAAAATCAAATTTCTGATATCACAAATTCTTTTGATATCAGAAATTCGATTTTTTATATCAGGAAATAGAGGTGATTTCTTATATCAGAAATTCGATTTTTTATGTCAAAAAATGAATTTCCGATATCAGAAAATATTTTTTGATATCAGAAAATCACTTTTTTATATCAGAAAATCATTTTCTAATATCCAAATATATATATAGTATTATTTGATATCAAAAAAACGAATTTCTGATATAAAAAAAATAATACATATCTTTTGATACCAGAAAATTATTTTCTGATATCAAAAATTTATTTTGATTTTTGATATCAGAAAATGATTTTTTGATATGAAAATGAATTTTAGATATCAAAAAATATTTTCTGATATCAGAAATTTGATATCAAAAATTCAATTTTTGATATGAGACATTAGTGAATAAATACTAAAACAGCGCCTCATAGCTATCACCAGAAATTCCAGAAAAAAGTAAATTTCATCAAAATAGGTGTAATAGAAAATAAGTTTTCTTTGATGAAAATCTTATATTTCATATTAATAGAATCTTTGTGAATCATTATTGTGCAGGAATTGTCAAACAATTACAACAGATATGTTTATATGTCGTTCATTGCCATTAACTCAGAGAGAGTGTTTTGACAAGTAATTGACAACTTTGAAATACAAGAGTTATTCCCCCTTTGGTCATACCTGTGCATTGGGCATACCTGTCTATCATAAAATATAATTATTATAGTACTTTACCAGCATAAACTTTTAACCTTTTATGCAAAGTATACCTTAAAGGGGCATTAGCTATTTTTTGTTTTGTTTTTTTAAATTATCATTTTTATTTTCCTACTTAGGTTGATATACAATAACAAAATAGAAATATGCAAAGGCATAGAAATTCTTAATTTTCTATATATTTTGTGAAATCTGCTAAAGAAACACAGTTTGACAATTATTCACTTGCAACTAATTAATTCAACCATACTATTTGTATATGCATACCAACATGGATCTGACCTTATTTTCACAAAATATATAGGAATATAATATTCGTTATGCCTGTGTATAGCTCTTATTTGTTATTGTACATCAAGCACAATTAGTAAAATTAAAAAAAAAACTGAAATTACGTTTTGGTGAACAGTCAACACAGCTAATGCCCCTTTACAAATTACGTTTTGGTGAACAGTCAACACAGCTAATGCCCCTTTACAAATTACATTTTGGTGAACAGTCAACACAGCTAACGCCCCTTTACAAATTACATTTTGGTGAACAGTCAACACAGCTAACGCCCCTTTACAAATTACGTTTTGGTGAACAGTCAACACAGCTAACGCCCCTTTACAAATTACGTTTCAATTTGGTGAACAGTCAACACAGCTAACACCCCTTTACAAATTACGTTTTGGTGAACAGTCAACACAGCTAACGCCCCTTTACAAATTATGTTTTGGTGAACAGTCAACACAGCTAACGCCCCTTTACAAATTACGTTTTTGTGAACAGTCAACACAGCTAACACCCCTTTACAAATTACGTTTTGGTGAACAGTCAACACAGCTAACGCCCCTTTACAAATTACGTTTTGGTGAACAGTCAACACAGCTAACGCCCCTTTACAAATTACGTTTTTGTGAACAGTCAACACAGCTAACGCCCCTTTACAAATTACGTTTTGGTGAACAGTCAACACAGCTAACGCCCCTTTACAAATTACAAATTACGTTTTGGTGAACAGTCAACACAGCTAACGTTTTGGTGAACAGTCAACACAGCTAACGCCCCTTTACAAATTACGTTTTGGTGAACAGTGAACACAGCTAATGCCCCTTTACAAATTACATCAATACCATGCACAATTTACCATTTGTACTTTAACCAATCGTAAAAGTAGAACAGATTGAAATAATTTAATAATTTCTTGGTTGAAATAATTTAATAATTTCTTGGTTAACATAGCTAATGCCTGTTTAAAACTTGTTACAGTATATAAAGATTTAAAATCCAGAAATTGATTTGTTAATATTGATGTTCAGACTTTCCATTTCAAATATGTATATCATATGGTTCCTGAAATTGGAACAAGAATAAAGCATGCTGATGTAGAATTAGAATGGAAACTTTACATATACAGTATTTCTTATTGTGTGATTTATTTACTTTCCAGTAGAATTCGAAAGCAGTTCCATTTGGAGTCTTACTTCATCCAGCTTAAACATATCATGGGTATCATAGTAATTCTGGAAAGGTGTAAAGTGATACCATACTACTAATGTACAATACATGTATGTACCTGGGAATTTTCTACACCTGGTTATTTTTGCCCTTTTACTACAGAAAACATACCTGTATTAACCCCTTCCTAAATTCGCCGTAAATCAACATAGTATCCTAGAATCTAGACTGCTCAAGTGACCAACTATATATAGAGACTCCCTGTCTTATGTGACTGGATCTAAGGTGGCCCAACAGTATTTCCTGTATATTAACTGGTCTGTATTAAGTGACTCTCTGTCTTATGTGACTATCTAAGGTGGCCCAACAGTATTTTCTTTATATTACCTGGTCTGTATTAAGTGACTCCATGTCTTATGTGACTATCTAAGGTGGCCCAACAGTATTTCCTGTATATTAACTGGTCTGTATTAATTGACTCCCTGTCTTCTGTGACTGGATCTAAGGTGGCCCAACAGTATTTCCTGTATATTAACTGGTCTGTATTAAGTGACTCCCTGTCTTATGTGACTGTATCTAAGGTGTCCCAACAGTATTTCCTATATTAACTGGTCTGTAACTGGTCTGTATTAAGTGACTCCCTGTCTTCTGTGACTGGATCTAAGGTGGCCCAACAGTATTTCCTATATATTAACTGGTCTGTATTAAGTGACTCTCTGTCTTATGTGACTGGATCTAAGGTGGCCCAACAGTATTTCCTATAAATTAACTGGTCTGTATTAAGTGACTCCCTGTCTTATGTGACTGGATCTAAGGTGGCCCAACAGTATTTCCTGTATATTAACTGGTCTGTATTAAGTGACTCCCTGTCTTATGTGACTGGATCTAAGGTGGCCCAACAGTATTTCCTATATATTAACTGGTCTGTATTAAGTGACTCCCTGTCTTCTGTGACTGGATCTAAGGTGGCCCAACAGTATTTCCTGTATATTAACTGGTCTGTATTAAGTGACTCCCTGTCTTATGTGACTGGATCTAAGGTGGCCCAACAGTATTTCCTATATATTAACTGGTCTGTATTAAGTGACTCCCTGTCTTCTGTGACTGGATCTAAGGTGGCCCAACAGTATTTCCTGTATATTAACTGGTCTGTATTAAGTGACTGTGTCTTATGTCACTATCTAAGGTGTCCCAGCAGTATTTCCTATAAATTAATTGGTCTGTATTGTCTTATGTGACCAAAATTTGCAACCTTTGACTGTCACTTAAGACAGTCTCTACTACATTAAAACCTGATTAGGGAACACCTGTGTATAAAGACCACCTGGTCATAAAGACTGTTTTTGCTGTCCCCTATTTGTGTACAAATCAACTTCTATATAAAGACCACCTCCTTATAAAGACCAGTTTTTTGTGTCCCTTGTTATTCAGCTTAATAATTCCACTTTCATTTTAAATTTTGTAGGTGTACAGAAGTACTTTGGACTTCTATTTTGAACTCATTCTCACCAAAAAGTTATATGGTTTGGACTACTTTGAATCTTCCATTGTGAAGTTTCTGCAGAAGATTTCATATTAGACTCACTGATTCTTGATAAAATGCATCACTCTTCTATTGTAATAGTTTAACTTTCTACATATAAAACGTAGTTGAATTGATCCTTTTCATGATTTGTGGTGTACCATTTTTATTATTATCAACATTCAGCATTCCATACCACATTACGATTGGTTTATTGTCTATACCAAACATCCTTCTGTTTGCACATAATAAAAATGTGTTCAAGTTATTTTAAATCAATAAAAAGACTTCATTAACTTTAGTTTTATGCCAAAACTAGAATGCAATTAATGAGGATTTTGAAATCAATAATGAAACCCCACTGAAAATTTGTAAAAGGCACTGAAGAATCAATAACAAAGAGGTGTGTCCATCTGAACACTCCTCAGAGAGTAAGATATTTAAGGTGTTTGATAATGCATACAGTATATGTGATTCCAAGTATTACAGAAAATTGAGATTCTATTTATCTGAACACCCTCCAACAACTTCTCTCTCTCTGTCTCTCTCTCTCTCTCTCTCTCTCTCTCTCTCTCTCTCTCTCTCTCTCTCTCTCTCATTATTGTTTTTTCTTCAGCTCAGAATTCTTTATTCATTTATATATGGGGTGATTTCAAGCTTTGAGTGATGAATGTAAGTCAATGCAGAGCGATTGTGCGTGCTGTGGCATTTCACCTCCATTTCAACTTCTCTTCCAATAGACCCGTGTCTTTCACATGCTACTGTTATGCCGAGCTCTTGATAAAAGAACAATAACTGAGTTTTAGGTATGACCTGGTACTAGTACTGGCAACTTAATTTTGGGACCTGCTCATTCTGAAGTGATTGCTTTAACCCTGTCAACCCCATATATCTAAATGGTATGATCTTTAATATTGACTTGGACCAGACTATTATGATCTGTAGTGATGAAAAAGTTAACGAATGAAACAGCAGTAGCAAGGGGTTCCTGGTTTGAATCCTAGCAGAGGCAGCATTTTGTCTCAGTTACAGATGCACTGGCATTAAAACATTTCAAAAGCCTGTCCCACAAATCTTGTACCTCTCATTTTCAATAATTGTTTTTTAAAATGTACAGTAATCTTTATAAATAATGAATTGTCATGATCAGATAGTAATGTGTCTATGGCAATTTTCTATGTTGATTTTGAGTGTTCGTGTCCATTCAGGCATTGTACAAGGGAGTAATAATTATTTCTGACAGTATACAGGGAGAATAACTCACTGTGATAATATTTGCTATATTTACGGTGTTGACAAATTTGTGAATTTAATGAAAGTATATAAATGTATATATGTTAAAGGACCTGATGTTAATAGTGTAAGATATTACTGATCTGCAAATTAAAAAAAAATGTGTTCGTTTCAGAAGAGCAAAAAACATGGAAATTACAACCCATGGACTTAAACCCCTGTACAGTAGCTATATCTATGAAATATCATAACTACATTGCCGTATTCATCAGTGTTCATTATAGCGTTACATATTTGTTATTACTTTAAATTCAGTAATAATTTTTATACAGGTTTAATGTATCTCATAAATAGTTAATTTTTACATTTAAATATCTTTAAATGCCACTTTGCATGCGCCTTCACACCAATTACAATACAATTTTGCTATGAAATTAGTTAAAACCATGAAGTATAGTTACATAATAAACTTTTTACAAATGATTAATAATAATGCTAATTTATGTAAAAAGGGTGTAAATTCTGGTACATTTACATCTGCAGTACATTCTAGATTTATTCCTATTAAGGAAGCTATAATGCTCAAAGATTATAGAAATTTTCTTTGTACTCCAAACCAAGTCTCTAACAATGATGTACACTACATTCATAATAATTTCTCTTGGAGTTGAGTAAATGGTCGTGGGCTCCAACTGTCTGGATCATGTGATCACTTCAAGTATTCAAATGAATTCAATCAATGTTTTCTCTGTTAGTTTGTACATACCATATTTGACCCAATAAGCGTCCCTCCCCTATAGTTCTGATTCACTCTCCTTTTTCCACACATGATCAAGTATCTTTCTAGCTGGTTACAAGGAGATGTGGACTAGAAAAATGTAAGTAACAGTTTATCTCTAGAACCCCAGCAACAGAAGAAGTAATATAGGCATCCTTGGCATTACCTACAACAACTTTACCACTGTGCCTTATAAAGAATTAACAGCTGTGTGTCAGTTTGACTATTAATTGGCCCCAATAAGCGCCCATCCCTTTTTTCCTATTTTTGAAGTGGCCTTGGCGCTTATTGAGTCAAATATGGTAATTTCTGTTGTGGCATATTGGGTGTTGTAGACAGATACTATATCTGTGATGGTATGATGTAGGTAACATTACTTTTTAAGTTGATGTGTAACATACATGTCCATGATATTCAATGACTTTATATTTACATTTCCCTCAGCAGTCTCCCATTGGCTCAGTGACCTAGACAGTGTTTATATCAGCTATAAATGAAGTTCCTCATATGACGTCACATCAAGATTTATCTTCATTCATATGATGACATCACAACAAGATATGTTTTGCCTTGGACTGAAATGTCATCATTTCATTGGATATAAGAGGTCACATGACTGCCGTCCATGGTTCTATGGATGGTCAGTAAAAAAAAAAATTGTTTTTAATATGGAAACTATGGTATGTAAATATAGAAAATGAATGCAGGTGCCATTCTATTTTTCTGTCACCCAAACAGCATCCATATTGACAATAAATGCAGACGGGACGAATTATGGTATACTGTTGTCTGTTCATCTAATAGTAGGCCACACATTTTGCAATAACTCAAATTTGCCTTGATGAATCTTCGCACTACTGTATGTGTATTTAAATTAGCACAGACATATTTTAGCGCTGTCAGGAAGCATATTCTTTTTAGCGCAATCTTGAATTTGCACAATTAATTCTATTAGTATTATCGTGTATAAAGAAAGTCAGGATGGAGAAATTTTAGAGCTGCCCTTGAATAAGCCCAATAACTTGAGTGAGAAAGGTGCTAAAATTAGAATACCGCTAAAATAAGTACACACACAGTATCTTTATACATCTTTGACTTCTGCCGCTATGGAGTAATAGGACTGTATTCACTAAAAATGTTACATGTCTGATGTCTGATGACAATTTAAGGTTACTTTTATGAATCCTTATGAAATTTTTATACAATGTTCTGAAACAAGTATTGTCCGATTCACATAAGATGGTGGGGCAAAGTAACCTTTTGATTATCATACAAATGATTCTACTCACTTTTCGGTTATGACAAGCTGCACGAGAAAAACGTTTTATCCCTCAGTGGATAGTCTCTTATGTATTGTGACAAGTAGGAACAATTTCTCTAGTCACTGTAACTTTAATGTAATGCTTTATTACCTAAAATTTAAACTCCTCCAGTTCAAGAAAGGTTCAAAAGACTCCGCACCACCAGGTTATTTGGATTTTGCTATAGCATCTCTCATTATTTATGATGTTGACTTTTACTATAGCATCTCTCATTATTTACGATGTTGACTTTTACTATAGCATCTCTTTATTTATGATGTTGACTTTTACTAGAGCATCTCATTATTTACGATGTTGACTTTTACTATAGCATCTCTCATTATTTACGATGTTGACTTTTACTTGATCTCTCATTATTTACGATGTTGACTTTTACTATTTCATCTCTCATTATTTACGATGTTGACTTTTACTATAGCATCTCTCATTATTTACGATGTTGACTTTTACTAGAGCATCTCATTATTTACGATGTTGACTTTTACTATAGCATCTCTCATTATTTACGATGTTGACTTTTACTATAGCATCTCATTATTTACGATGTTGACTTTTACTTTTTCATCTCTCATTATTTATGATGTTGACTTTTACTATAGCATCTCTCATTATTTACAATGTTGACTTTTACTATTAAAACATGACAAAAATATGTTAAATTATAAAAAAAACAGGCTTGCTTTTGATTTTTAGTTTTAACATTTGCTGTTAAAGAGTTAAAGGACATTATTGAAAAACATCATCATGAAAATATATCCAGAATCATTTTGACTGTGTATCACTTTATTATTTATTATGAAAAAAGCTAAGTAAACAAGAGTCATTAAAGGGAAATAACTCCACTTCAACATGTCAAACTTATGCAGTTTATTTGTAGATATTGACAATCTTAATTTTGTAATTCCATTACTGTTTATTTCAATCTAGTCGGCCTACAGTCAAACTTGTCTATAAAGGCCACTCAAGAGAACAGGCAAAAGTAGCCGTTATAGACAGGTGGCTTTTATAAAGAGGTTTATTCATTATAAAAACATTAAAAATGGTTATTTGAAATGCCTTTATAGGAAGGGACCCTTTATACAGAGGTGGCCTTTAATACAAGATTGACTGTATTTTGGATTTTACATGAAATAGAAATTTTCTCAAATTTCAGTATTTAAGGGCAGTGGACCTATCTATCAAACAGTTGCCACACATATTATGTTGAATTTTGATGACTTATTGACTTGACAAGGTCAGAGTGGTAGAAAGACCAACAAATAGACAATAATGTGATGTTATCAACTTTGTACCTTTGACAAAAAACCAATTCAGCTTAAAATAATGTTTATTATTGATTTTGTTACAATGAGAGTTTTATCTATATACTAACAGTAACACAAAATTTCAGTAAAATCTCTCGTATGAGATCATAATTCCCGAGAGACCATGTGTCCTAAAAGACAATCTGCAGATAAAAGATCGAGTAGCATGCTTCTTTCATAATAGTGACCACTGAAATTAAAAGACCATATTTCTGCCTTTGTAGTGGATTGGATAGCCTCTCTAGTGTCGACATATTTAGAAATGTATTTGAAATATTGATTAAAAAAGTATATTACCAAGCACCATAATAATATCTTATGTTGTTGTTTTAAAATATTAATACTCTTATCAATATTTGTTTTCAACTGCAGTCATGTTAGACATAAAAATACGTTAAACATCACATTTGAATCATGGAGTGTGAAAATTTCAACATAAATTTCAATTATTATTTTCTGATGAGTCTGTTCCAATGTCATCTTCATCACATACTTCTTCTTCCTCTTCAAACACCTCGTCATTTTTCTCCGCTGATTTTTTGCTACTGTCTGTATTAGTAATATTTGTCTCGTGAGTTGTGTTAGTAGGTATAACTGTATTACTGCTTGTAACATTAGTTCCTGTGTTCACATTTTGAGTGGAATTATCATCATTTTCATTGGTTTGTGAGAGAGAGGCAATCAAAGGTTCATCATCTTTTTGTGAAGTTGTACGTAGTCGAGTGGTGATGTTTCCTCTGCCTCCACCAAACACGGGAATTCCAGTTCTATATTTAGGAATAGTCTGAAATTTACATCTATTGAATGATATGATGCAATGGAGATTTCCACCAATTTTCTTTGCTTTGCGTTTCTGGAGTCCTTTTTCTAATCTTCTTATATCTAAATATTCTGGATTCTGACAGCTTAAATCTGTTACGATGTCTGTCCACCTGGAAAATGACAGAATTACAATCATGATACGTCATTTGGCTATTACTCTCTATACAAAACAATCTTTATGGCCTTTATAGGCAGGTGCCCTTTATACAGAGGTCGGTAGCCATATATGATTTGCAAGATCAAATTGTTACTGTAGTGTAATTTAGATTATGTGTTTAAGCTACAAAGATTTTTCAAATTGTTAACCACCTTGTATTGAAATAAGTGATTGAAATTCGTTCCATAACAAGCTTTTTTTTTAATCCTGACATGTGATCCCTCACCCCCGGTCAGTGCGGGTTTGATCCTTACTAACTAACATTTTACTGGAAAGTTTCCTAGTTTGTTTGTGGAGGTGACCAGACTTTCAGGAATATTAAGTTTCTCCTCAACAATTCAAAAATTTGCCCCTGTGACATAACTGAAAAATTGATTCTTTTCAATATAGAAGTATGACTAATCCAGAAGCCTTCTTGTAACATTCTTATAATTTTATTATATCAAATACAGTGAAACTTGTATATAACAACCTCCTTAGGCACACAAGAAAACCCATCTTTATAGGTAGGTGGTCTTAGCATGTATATAGAGGTTGATTTGTACAAAAATGGTACTATTGGGGACAGCAAAAAATGGTCTTTGTGACAGGTTTTACTGTATCTAATACAAACAAATGGCAGGGGCAAACCTTTAGGACAATAGAAACATTTAAGGAATGTCATCCCAGTGTGAAATGGTACCAGTACATTTTACAATGAATTCGGAGCATTTTATTATTGTCCACAATTGGCAAAATTTTAAATCACCTGAATCAGAAATTTCGTACCCACTGGACAGTATTTATTAATCCTTTTACAATGAATAGCAGGATGTCCATTGGCTGGATCACCTATCAGAACCCATGTATTTAAATCCTCTTGGGGAAGACTTCCACTGAAATTTGACAATATTTTTATAAGATACTCTTGTCAAACAGTAAAACATTGACAGGTACAGTGGAACCTGCCTTACTGCAATATGGTCGCTCATGACAAATGGTCGCTCAAAAAAGATTCTTTTAAAGGATTATTTAAGCAAGTGGTTTTCAGAATGTGGTCTTTCATGAGAGTGGTCTTTTAAGACAAGTTGCACTGTACATAAGATTAATATGCCTTAGGACAGTATACAGTAGGACAGTTTCAGACTTTTTTTTATTCAATTACACATGATATATAAAAATAATAGGGTTTTGTGGGTTACCATACTTGTATCTGTTGATTTTAAATATTTGCAAAGGAGGAAAAAAAAAACATAAAACCTACATTAATCTTGCCTTTTTTTGCCTACATCATGACTGGCATAGGAAGGATTATATCATACATGTGAAGTTAAACAGGAATGATTACAGTAAAACTTTGTTATACTGCCACCATTGGTTCAGCCCATATTTGGCATTATAAAATCTTTAAATGGAAAATTGGGAAAGCAGACTTTCAGATATTATGGCATAAAGCAAATGAGGGGCATTATAAAGAGGTTTTACTGTAAATAGATTAGGATGAATGAATAACTATACTGAAAACAAAATACAGTGGAACCTTGCCTAAAGACCAACTCACTTAGGAGACCACCTCACATTTCAGACCACACATTTTCAGTCTATTGATGTATATCTAATAAGTAA
>BROG01000613.1:82500-450211 GCA_030159075.1 Atrina japonica
TTGATTTAGTATTATCTCAGTTAAGTTTGAATTTCAGTGGAATACCATTATTTTTGTTGAAATTTTTTTTATAATTAAATTTTTTTTTAATTTCTGGTTTCCTTGATGATATATCAGCCAACAGGAACTAACCATTAGTAGTGGCCATATTAAATGTGGAATTATGTACATTTGTATTTAATATTATTTTGTCGTTTGCTTTATGCTTTGGACCATACATGTATGAATTGTCATGATCCTTTGTGTGAAGTATGGTTCCAATCCACCCAATAGTTTAGGAGTTCTGCTCTGGTAAATAAAATGTTGACAATGCTGCCACCTCCGCAGCCAGACAGAATCAGTGATCCCTACGTCTCGCTTCTGCTTTGCTGACGAGACAAAATCTAGAAAAGCCAATTGAATTAACTAATTTATTAAACCTGAATGACCAACCAGCTACCCCTTCAATAACAAAACAGAAAATTAACTGTACTGGTTGTGTTCACTCATTATCTTTGAGAATCATGCATTACAATCTGTTTGTTGTCTCCCTTTTCATATGTTGTGACTATTTTAGTTTGTTGTAATTTCCCAATAAACAAAATTATCAGAATTATTTGTATACTGTAAGTGTATTTGATCTGCTCCTTGGTGTGACTTGATTGACAAATAAAAGTTGTTGTTGTTGTTGTTGTTGTTATTGCTTCCTGTTGGCCTAGATGGCTGAGGCAGCAGAAATCTTTAGTACAGACCAAACATTTATTTTATGGACATACAAGTATCTGAATTATCTAAGTTCAAATAATGTACTGTAATTATATACCTGCCATATCCGATAGTACTGAACAATAAATTCCAACAGGAAACTAGAGATGTGATCCCACAGGACTTGCTGTACTGGGGTCGGCTGATACAGTTCCTG
The DNA here is from genome assembly GCA_030159075.1 of Atrina japonica. Taxonomy (NCBI): domain Eukaryota; kingdom Metazoa; phylum Mollusca; class Bivalvia; order Pterioida; family Pinnidae; genus Atrina; species Atrina japonica. The sequence goes on from BROG01000613.1 coordinate 83,402, forward strand.
TAAAATAGACAAAATACAAGAGAAATCAAAAGTTGTATAAACACAAACAGTTAACTCATCTACCCCTGAAAAACAATGGACTCTTCTTTAAATCAATTACTGAGACCAGTCCAAATGTGTCTTAAGGGGTGAATGAGTAACTCTTAATTCCTTAAATAGTTGTTGTTATTGTTGCTGTTTTTTAAATGATGGTTTATGCCAGCTTCAACAGTTTTTTCCGTGGTAGCCATTTTTAATGGTGGAGGAGAAAACCTAGTTTAATTTACATTGGAGCAGAGTTAAAATGGTCAAAGCACATTCTTAAGACCAGACCAAGTGTATGACTTATGACTTTTTATAAAACAGGATCCAGGTTTTGAAAAACTAAATATATATGCTGTCATTTAGAAATTCCAGCATGGTTTTAGGTCAATTTAAGTGTATTTGGGTTTAGGATGAGAGTGGTGTTGGATACAAATGAAATCTCTCAAAATTCAACCGGAGTATATCCATTACCATTCATCATGACTGTCTTTTATCACATGTCATGGTTTCTTCATCATACCTCATTACTCATCAATATAGTTCATCATGATTTTTTATCAAGACATTTCATGATTTTTCAACTAGACAATTCATATCTTATCATGAAATACATGATGTTTGATAATCACTGGGATGTCATGACTTCTTGTCATCACGACATTACAAATCACAACCTTATCAAAACACACTGCAGGACTTTTCATAGTAATACTAAATCATGTCAGCAATTTTCATCATCACATTGTCACATTATTAATTTTCATCACCACATCATCATGTCCTTAAACTTCATCACCACATAATTATGTTAATAATGTTCATCACATCAATCTGTGAAAATTGTCATTACCACATTGTCATGTTATTAATTATCATCACCACATTGTCATGTCATTAATAACCATCACAGTGTCATGACATTAATTTCAGAATTTGATTGCTATGTCATTGATTTCATCATTGCATTGTCATGTCAGTAATTATTGTCATCTCATTAATTTTCATCACCACATTGTCATGTCATTAATTTTTACTACATTGTCATGTCATTAATTATCATCATCATGTCATTAACTATCATCACAGTGTCATGACATTAATTATCTTCACATTGTCATATCATTAATTTTTATCACCACATTGCCATATAATTAATTATCATCACATTAATTATCATCATCATCTTGTCATGTCATTAATTATCATCACTGTCTTTCATGACATTTATCTTCATATTGTCATGTCATTATTTATAATCATCATCACATAGTCATCACATAGTCATCACATAACACATGTTGTTAATTATCATCATTATCATCACATTGTCATTCCATTAATTTTCATAATCATGTCACTAATTATCATCACATTTCATAGCAATAATTTTCATCACTTTTTTGTGTCATTATCATCATTACATTGTCATGTCATTGATTTCCATCACCTGAGGCTATCATATGGGAATGACAAGAACTGGCCTTCTTTTCAAATCAATATATGTTGCATAATAAGTGTATCATTCAACACAATAATCATCTGAACCAATAATTATAGCATAAAATTAAAAATAGCATAAAATTCTAAGATATATACTTATAATGTATTTGATTTGTATTTGATATATACTTATAATGTATTTGATTTATATTTGATATATACTTATAATGTATTTGATTTGTATTTGATATATACTTATAATGTATTTGATATATACTTATAATGTATTTGTATTTGATATATACTGATATTTACCATCGTTTCTGATCCAGTATTTTCCTGGTAGAAATTTCTGCTGCTGTGGCAGTCACCTTTGGTGGAATGTAATTTTCACTTGATTCATCTGTTGGCTTTTCCATCTGACTAGATAGCACTATAGAAGAGAGAATGATATCAAGGTCACAGAAACGATATCAAGATGGCATACTCAATATTACTAATCAAGATTCCAATGATTTGTTTCACTTGGCATGTAACTGTAATTAGAGATGTCAATAATTCATCTAATGGTCAGAGTATATATGAACTAATGATTGAGTTCAAATATTATTGATATTATGAATTAAGAATTAAACCACTGCAAACGATAAGGGTTGCATGATTCTTGGAATTTAGTTGAAACTTTGACTAAATACTTATCAAGTCATATCCACTTTGAGTTATACAAAATAAAGTAAAAATGAGTTCATTTTTAATTTCTTTGTCATAAGATCATTGTAAATTTGTGTTTCAAAAACAATTCACAAAATAGGACAATTTGTAATGTCTTCATCTCTTTCATAAAATGAACATCAGTACATGTATATATAAAGATTATTTTGCTAGTGTATTTCATTTTAAATCTCCTGTCAGTGAAACCAGGGGGACTATAGGTTTTTCCTGCATCCATCAGTTTTTGTTTCCGGTAAAGGATTTGGTTTTGTACTTTCATCACCATTCACTTAGAAATGGTTTCACATGAAGGGGATAAGTATCAACCCATCAACACTTGGGCAGAATTCTTGTTTTTATCAGTATTTGTTTAGCATGAAAATATAGGGGAAGCCATGACACTTTCTTACATCTCAAAATGAAAATCAAATAAAAAACAAAGCAACAACAACAACAACAACAACAAAAAAGCCAAGGTGCTCACCAAAGAAATTATGGTACATGTACTTGAATAATTTTCAATAAACATGAAATTTTTAAATTGAAATAGAATGGCTGTTTTAGAGACAGACATTGTAAATGTCATATTTACTGTAACCATTGACAACAGAAACCATTATTCTGCTGGATGGTATTTGCATGACCTAAAAATTATACTTCATGTCACACCCTCCAGCTTTCAAGTGCACAGTGTATGTTTCAATACAAAATGTTGAAAGTATCAAGACTCCTAATTGGAGCTAACCTCGACCCTTGACCCAAAACCTCAGAACTCAAAATAAAAATTCAACTGCTTTAATTAATTGAAAGGATTTTCTATAAAAATTTCTTCAAACTGATGAAATCGAATTTTTAACTTAAAAAAGAAAATTGGGAGTTTACAATTCTACATTTCAGGGGTCAACAATAATGAAAATTTCCTTTTAATTGCCTGCAGGACAAGTAGTATTTAAAGCTACTAGTTCGAATGCAAAAATGACTTGTCCGGAAGTCAAGTTTAACATTCAGAAGTACAGTAAAACCTGCTATAGCAGCCACCTCTACATAAGGATTACCTGTATATAAAGGCCATTTTTTTCCAGTCCCTTGACTGCATACTTCAACTAAATTGAACCTGTGTATAAGGGTCATGTGCACATAAAGGTAAATATTTTCTGGTCCCATGGGTGGCCCGTATAGACAGGTTTCACTGTACATGTGTTATTTTGTGTTTAAACAAGAATAATCTTTTTTGCATTAATTTTTGTCTTCAACAATTTCACTTATTTGAAAGAAGGACAAGTGAGGAGAAACATCTACTTGTCTGAATGCAAAATGGACTTGTCCCGGACAACAGGACAACCGGACAAACCTGAATGTTGAACCCTGCATATTAAAAGTAGGAAAAAGAAAGGGTTGACGTTCACCATGATGTGGTATAGGAAAGCAAAAAGCGTAAGTTGAATGGACACGAAAATTCTTACATGTCTCATCTTCTAAACTGGGGTATAAAATGAAGACATTTGGTTAGAGAATATTTAGCAGCAGACAATGTGAATGATTTCAATCAAGATTAAAATATTCATTTCCATAAATTTGCCAAAAAAAAAAAAAGGAAGATAGAGATAGTACAGTGGAACATGTTTTGACAAACTACACTTATTTTCTGATTCACATAACTTGGTGGAGTGACCTTTTGATGATCATACATTAGATATGCTACTCACTTCTTGGTTTAGACGGGCTTCATGAGAAAAACGTTTTATTGACAACTGGAAAACTGTAGGAATGATAAGAAGAAGAAACGATACTTCTTGCTACTGTAAGTTTAATGTTTTACCTAAAATTTAAATTTGACCAAGCCAATAAAGAGTTGACAAGACTTGGCCTGCCAGGTCATATGGATTTTAGTACGCCCTATAAACATGTAAATGACCACCTGTCCTCTGAGACCACATTCTGTAAACCATTGATTAATAGATCCTTTAAATAAAACCTTCATTTGAGTGACCACATTTGAGTGGTAGATAGGATGGTCTCTCGAAACAGGTTTCACTGTACTTCAAGTAAATTTTGGCATTATGAAACAAAAGTTATAAAAATTAATAGCACTTAATCATCAAGTAAACAAAAGCATGCACACACTAACCCGGTTTTTTAAAAATTTTTCTCCGACTGGACATCAAGTCTGAAACATCAACCTCCCAAGCTAAATCGCCATCACCAGCAGACTCATGCAATAAAAATGAATTATTGAGAAAAGATGACACACTATTACCCGGAATTCGGGACTGATTGTCCTGGATTGGAGGAAGTCGAAATCTTTTATCCTCCCCATTTCTTACACTAGTGTCTGTCATATCTCTAGCTCCATGAATGGCGGACACAGACGTGGATAACCCTTGACTAGAATTTTGTCCATTTGAAATCCTCCGTACATCATTTCCGCTTGCTGTGTGATGTCCAATGGATCTTTTCCCATCACATGACGTTTGTGCACCATTTACTTGGCCAGTTTTTCGTACATCTGATCCCCCATTTGTTTCCTGAAGTTTTGGTAAGCGAACATTATCTGATGTCTGTGGTCTTGCAGTGTCTGTTGACATCTTACGAGTTAAGGATCCTTTGGAGATAAAAAGAGACTAAATGAGATTTTATGTCTATCACACACTAACTAGCCTCACATGAATAATAAACCAAAATATATTTATATTATTATAAAATATCTTAGAAAACTTTCTTTTTAAGCACTAAGCTAATTTCCTATAACAGCCATTAGACAAACACAGGAAGTGTCTTTTAAATGACACCTAGTGGTGATTTCATAACATTTCTGGTTCATAATAGGTTATCATTTAAAGAAAAAGAGAGATAACTCTGATTTGTCATTACATTTCCCCTATCCCTGAAAAATTAATTGTGAAATAATATGTTCTGTGCTTCATCTAAATGGAGAGCAATACCTAAGAAAATTTCATTGTATTATAGTGCATTAAAATACCATATGGTAGATTAACCCTTGGTCAAATTACCATGGAGTCTAAATGCCATACTGACCCCGGGGTCAAATTACCATGGAGACAAAATGCCATAGGACACCAGGTCAAATTAGCATGGTGTCAAAATACCATAGGACACTGAGGTCAAATCACAATGGAGTCAAAATACCACTGGACACAGAGATCAAATTACCATGGAGTCAAAATACCATTGAACACAGAGGTCAAATTACCATGGTGTCAAAATACCATAGGACACTGAGGTCAAATCAAAATGGAGTCAAAATACCATTGAACACAGAGGTCAAATCACCATGGAGTCAAAATACCATAGGACACTGAGGTCAAATCACCATGGAGTCAAAATACCACTGGACACAGAGGTCAAATCACCATGGAGTCAAAATACCATTGAACACAGAGGTCAAATCACCATGGAGTCAAAATACCATTGAACACAGAGGTCAAATCACCATGGAGTCAAAATACCATAGGACACCGAGGTCAAATCACCATGGAGTCAAAATACCATAGGACACCAAGGTCAAATCACCATGGAGTCAAAATACCATAGGAAACTAGAATTGTTGGTTTATCTTTCCATCCAAGGTCTCTTCACTTGGAGGTATCATGATATTTATGCAAAATGTTATGAATTTTCAAGCGCGGACATACTCTATAAAGCAGTAACCATTTCCTTATGGTAGACTTTTTCAAAGTCTGGGCACCTAAGACAAAGCTATTTTTACTTTCTATGCCTGTAGTGTTTGAAGAGCGAACACTCACTAAATGTGTAAAAGGAAAGTCTAAAATATTACTCTGTGCAGAATCAAAACTAGACCTTTTACCTGTAATTAGATTGGTTTACCCTGATCCCAGTATATAATCATTCAAAAAGGATAAAAATATATAGAGAGACATGGCATCTCTGTATAAAGGACACCTGCCTATAAAGGCCATTCAAATCTGGTGGTGGTTCATATCATTAGGTTTTAATCCAGTCTCTGATTTGGAAATGACAAAGTTTAGCTATACATTGTATGTGTATCTTTGAATAACATTCTTAGAATCTTAGAAATATTACAAATGAGCTTTAATAATGTACCATATCCTCAAAGCAGAAACTTGAACTCCAATTTGGGAGATAATGTTATCTTCTTTGAAGGCAGGTCTGCTTCATGATTCAACAAACCTCAGATCTTACAACAATGTTCTGTCACAATAACAATCAACACATCTTAATGTCATGGAGAGTATTCAATACATGAAACAAATGATCAACAACCATTAGTGTTATGGTCAGTGGAGTCAAAAGCTAGAATGAATCATGTACAAACGATTGGTCATTGAAAGAGTAAAACTTGTACAAACCCAGATTTGCTTGCTGTAAAATTTTGGCGGTGTCTGCAGCTGCTTCAAAATTATTATTGGCAACATGGGTGAGAAGCTCTTCAACTTCAGCTATCAACCTTGAAACAATGGCTGCATCTATCATGGTTGGTTGTTGTGGAGCAGGCTTTAGTAACAGAAAGTAAAACTGTATAAATGTATGATTTACTCATTTGTATGTACGTTGTTATTATTATTGAAGGTCTACTAGTCACAACAAAAAATTAAAATGTATGAGATGTTGATTTCTCTGATGATAATTCTTTTGGGTGCTCATCATCATAATTGCTGTTTTATGCCATTCTCAACAACTTTCCAGTTTTACTGTGGCATGCAGCCATATCAAATGATGGAAAAAACTGAGACATGCTGTAAACTGGAAAAGGTCACAAACCATCCACACGTAAGATGGTTAGCTCACATCAGCTTAGCTTCCAGTGAGATCGATTCATTAGGTGAAGTGTTCTAACCACTCAGCCATGGAGGCTACATAAACAATGCTAAAATCAGAATCTTATTACTATTCAAGCTTGATAGGCAGTGGTGCTATCAACATCTAATGTGATGCCATCCCATACCCATTAATTAGTGTCAAACTTGCATTTAAGACAACCCCTGGGTAAAGGGCACCTTCCTATAAAGGCCATTCAAACATAAGCTTTGTTAACTTTTTTATATGTAATAAACCTCTTTATAAAGGCCACCTGACTATAGCGGTTATTTTTACCTGTTCCCTTGACTGGCATTATAGACAAGTTTTACACTAAATGGATCTGTTATCTAAGGTTAAGGGATCTGACATGCACCCCAAGTGTGTTATGTTTCAGAGGTAAGGTCCTTGTAGGTATGCAGTTTACAGAGCCCTTGTTGAATATTAATTTTGTAGATAATCAGAGTGAAAAAGTCATAAATTAATGTACATTTAACTAAAGGTATCTATTTACAATTAAGGAAAGAAACAATGGTTATAATTCATATTCCTCAATCTTACTCTTCTTTTAACTCATCATCCCCTGAAAAATAATGGACGCTTCTATAGATGAATGACTTAGACCAAAACAAACATTTCTAAAGGGGTATATGAGTTAGAGGCTTTTGAAAAACAAAAAAATAGCAAACTTTATCTATCTATCCGTTTCATCCAGAAAATCAACCTGATATATATATAAAGCAAATAATACAATCAACCGGATATATATAAAGTAGATAATACAGTCTACCTGATATATATAAAGTAGATAATACAGTCTATCTGATATATATAAAGTAGATAATACAATGTACCTGATATATATAAAGTAGATAATACAGTCTACCTGATATATATAAAGTAGATAATACAGTCTACCTGATATATATAAAGTAGATAATACAGTCTACCTGATATATATAAAGTAGATAATACAGTCTACCTGATATATATATAAAGTAGATAGTACAGTCTACCTGATATATATAAAGTAGATAATACAATCTACCTGATATATATAAAGTAGATAATACAGTCTACCTGATATATATAAAGTAGATAATACAATCTACCTGATATATATAAAGTAGATAATACAGTCTACCTGATATATATAAAGTAGATAATACAGTCTACCTGATATATATAAAGTAGATAATACAGTCTACCTGATATATATAAAGTAGATAATACAGTCTACCTGATTATATAAAGTAGATAATACAAGTATATATATAAAGTAGATATACAGTCTACCTGATTTATATAAAGTAGATAATACAGTCTACCTGATATATATAAAGTAGATAATATAGTCTACCTGATATATATAAAGTAGATAATACAGTCTACCTGATTATATATATAAAAGATATATATAATAGATAATACAGTCTACCTGATATATATAAAGTAGATAATACAGTCTATCTGATATATATAAAGTAGATAATACAGTCTACCTAATATATATAAAGTAGATAATACAATATACCTGATATATATAAAGTAGATAATACAGTCTACCTGATATATATAAAGTAGATAATACAGTCTACCTGATATATATAAAGTAGATAATACAGTCTACCTGATATATATAAAGTAGATAATACAGTCTACCTGATATATATAAAGTAGATAATACAGTCTACCTGATATATATAAAGTAGATAGTACAGTCTACCTGATAAATATAAAATAGATAATACAATCTATGTGATATATATAAAGTAGATATTACAATATACCTGATATATATAAAGTAGATAATACAGTCTACCTGATATATATAAAGTAGATAGTACAGTCTACCTGATATATATAAAGTAGATAGTACAGTCTACCTGATAAATATATAAAGTAGATAGTACAGTCTACCTGATATATATAAAGTAGATAATACAGTCTACCTGATATATATAAAGTAGATAATACAATATACCTGATATATATATAAAGTAGATAATACAGTCTACCTGAATATAAGTAAAGTAGATAATACAGTCTACCTGATTCATATATCTCTTTGAGTAGTTATAGGTACATCTCTACCTGATAAATATATAAAGTAGATAATACAATCTAAATGTCTGATATATATAAAAAATGTAGATAATACAGTCTACCTGATATATATAAAGTAGATAGTACAGTCAGGATACCTGATATATATAAAGTAGATAATACAATGTACCTGATATATATAAAGTAGAGATAATACAGTCTACCTGATATATATAATAGTAGATAGTACAGGTCTACCTGATTATATATATAAAGTAGATAGTACAGTCTACCTGATAAATATATAAAGTAGATAGTACAGTCTACCTGATATATATAAAGTAGATAATACAGTCTACCTGATATATATAAAGTAGATAATACAGTCTACCTGATATATATAAAGTAGATAGTACAGTCTACCTGATAAATATATAAAGTAGATAATACAATCTACCTGATATATATAAAGTAGATAATACAGTCTACCTGATATATATAAAGTAGATAGTACAGTCTACCTGATAAATATAAAGTAGATAATACAATCTACCTGATATACATGTATATAAAGCAAATAATAAAAAATCTAAATTTCCATATACTTGAATTGAAAGTGATTCATCAGCATCATAGAATTCCTCTTCTTCATCATCCTCCTCCTCTTCCTCCTCCTCTGATTCATTCTCTATAATCTCTTTGACTACTGGTCGGTTAGTTACTTTAGGTAGATCATCTCCTCTGATATCCTCACCACGGTTTGTTGACACGCTCAGGGGTTTTCTACCACTGTTCCCCATTGGTTGTCTCTGGAATATATAAAATAGCAGGTCATAAATGTCTAGATACAATATAATTAAAAATGCATTGAAAGCAGGGACCTTCACTCCACAAATGTGACCTTGACCTACATACAAATGTAGGTGACCCTGACCACATGCATCACCAGGTGCAAAGAGTCAGGATACCTGTTAAAAATTCTTATGACAGCTATAAAGTAAAGCTATGTACATGACACAAAAAGTGTAGGATTTATAAATTCTAATATACAGAACAGATATGATATTTACTTTCATTAAACAAGGCTCTAAGACATTGGACAGGTATCTACTTACTCTAATTATACAAGGGTCTAGACATAGGACAGGTATCTACTTACTCTAATTATACAAGGGTCTAGACATAGGACAGGTATCTACTTACTCTCATTATACAAGGGTCTAGACATAGGACAGGTATCTACTTACTCTCATTATACAAGGGTCTAGACATAGGACAGGTATGTTATTTACTTTCATTATGCAAGGCTTTACACTCAGAACATGTATATGTCTCTGATATATGGGACATGCATGCATGCTGTAACTTGCCATCATATATGACTATGGAAAAATATGTTGTTCATTACCTGAATTTATTCATCAAATGCTTGAATGTTTCCATGCTGTAAGCATTTTACTTTTTTTGACAGATGATATATAATACATGCTGTACAATGCCATAAAAGTGTCCGAGTTTGAGTTGTATTTAAATTTTAAGTCACCTTTACAACCCAGTACCATGTTTAACATTGATATCTACTTCCAAGGGTCATGTGATATCTACTAATTATACAAGGGTCTAGACATAGGACAGGTATGTCAGTATAGTGGACCCCAAAAACATTAAAATAATTACAGTGAAACTTGTATATAAAGACCCCCTTAGGGAAAACAACAGAACCGGTCTTTAAAGGGAGGTGGTCTTTATATGGAGGTTGATTTGCACACAAATGGTCTTTATACACAGGTGGTCGCTAAAGCAGGTTTTGTTCACTGTATATTCAGTTTGTATGTTTCAAAATTTCTGATGTATCTATATGTGTCAGCTATATACTACAATTCCATGATGATACACTGTACTGTATAGCTGGAAATTTTGCCCCTAGTTATTTTGGCCCTTTTAGACAAAAATGAAATATCATATACATGTACAGGCATAGATCTACCGCTATGTAAATATACAAGACAAGAAAATATATTCACCCTGTCTTAAATTCAAACCTAAGTCTCTAATAAAGATAACAACTGATTTTCCTTTGCTAAGAAGTGAATATCATATATAGGTCTTTTGGATTAGACTTGAAATCTAGGTCCTGTTTCACATCAGGCTAAGAATGAAAAAAGAAATCATCACTATATTTGGGTCAGTCCATAACAGAGGTAAAATTTGTAGCACTTCACCTTAAAAGTTGGTGAAATCTTTGTATATGTGAAAAATTCTTGGCAACAACAACAATAAAACCAACTAGATGTAATTACTATGGAAGGGTATAAGGCTCACCTACCGAAATATTTTTCTTGAGAGTGAAAATATTTTATCTGGTGGCCGCCACATAATTATCTGGCGGCCACCACTTAATTGAAGTCCGACTTGTGTCTGAGATCGCTTCATGATCTTGGGCCCTGAATAATACATAGCAAAATCTGTGTTGCATGCCATATCTATTATCTGGCGGCCACTGCTTATTTATGTGGCAGCCGCAAGATAATTAAGTGGCAGTCACCAGGTAATTAAGTGGCAACTGCCAGTTGATTAAGTGGTGGTCGTCAGATAAAATATTTTCACTCTTAAGAAAAATATTTTGGAAGGTGAGTCTTATACCCTTCCATAAATTACAAGGACGTCAGTATCACAAGTCTTTGAAATAATCATGTTGTGAAACATCTATATTATACAGTCAAACTTACATTAAATGCCATCTGCCTATAGAGGTCATTCACATGTAACATTTATCAATCTTTTATAATGAATACATCTCTTTATAAAGGCCACCTGTCTATAATGGCTACTTTTTGCCTATTCCCTTGAGTGGCCTTTATAGACAAGTTTGACTGTACTTTGTCAAAATCACCCACCATTAACTAAGTTAGTGTGATTCTCCTTAACTCACAAGATATAATACAAAATCACCCACCATTAACTAAGTTAGTGTGATTCTCCTTAACTCACAAGATATAATACATAATCTCGTCTTTTCTTTTCATTCATATTCCTGAAAATATTTGCCATTTAAAAAATACTTATTTTAATCTACATAATTGACATTTCATGTAGGTAAATGTTGATTACTCATCCATTTACTTAGTATTGAATGTCAGTTTCATGTTCAAGTCATTTGACTGTAAGATACTCCAACCAATGACAAAGTGTGCTTTGTTAATTGTTCAGCCTTCTGGATTATCACGTTTTTTTTATTCCTAGTATTTGATTACCATATCTTGAAGACAAAAACTCATTATCTGTTGATATTTGTTTGAATTATTAGCTACAGCTGTCTTCTCATGTAACCGGTATTACCTGTTTGTGTTGTAATTTATTATTGGTGCACAACTGCATGAGAGGCATCATAAATTAGACGCTAGGTTTATTACAGTAAAACTTCCTGTTCTAATATGAGATAATATCCTTGGAACAACAGAGCTATGAATTATTTTTTTCTATTAAAACTTGTCATTAACTTTTTCGCTCAGAATTATTGAGGATTCCCACAAAGGGTCTAGCATTAAGTTTACAAATGTATAATATCACCATAAAACTGTAGACCAAAATACAGTCTCAATATTTTGTCTCAGGTCTTGATATTACAAAGATGCATAGATGTATAAAATAATTCCAAAGTCTGTCTATGTTTTGTGTCTCAGGTCTCACTATTACAAAGTCTGTCTATGTTTTGTGTCTCAGGTCTCACTATTACAAAGTCTGTCTATGTTTTGTGTGTCAGGTCTCACTATTACAAATTCTGTCTATGTATTATGTCTCAGATCTCACTATTACAAATCTGTCTGTTTTTTTGTGTCTCAGGTCTCACTATCACAAAGATATAACCTAAAAGATTATCAAATAATTCAATTGTCTTTTTATGTATTGTGTCTCAGGTCTCACTATTATAACAATTCATGTATTTTGTCTCAGGTCTCACTATTCTAATAATTTTCTATGTATTGGGTCTCAGACTTCCAATGTCTGTTTATGTATTAGAATTCACTACTACAAAGTTTATCAATATACTGTATCCCAGGTCTCACCATTACAAAGTCTACCTACATATTGTGTCTTGGGTCTCACCATTACAAAGTCTATCTATGTATTGTGTCTCAGGTTGCACTATTACAAAGTCTATCTGTGTATTGTGTCTCAGGTCTAACTATAACAATATCTGGTTACATATTGTGTCTCAGGTCTCACTATTACAAAGTCTATCTACATATTGTGTCTTGGGTCTCACCATTACAAAGTCTATCTACATATTGTGTCTCAGGTCTCACTATTACAAAGTCTGTCTATTTATTGTGTCTCAGGTCTCATTATTACAATGTCTGGTTACATATTGTCTCAGGTCTCACTATTACAAAGTTTATCTACATGTTGTGTCTTGGGTCTCACCATTTCAAAGTCTATCTACATATTGTGTCTTGGGTCTCACCATTACAAAGTCTGTCTATGTATTGTGTCTCAGGTCTCAATAATACAAAGCCTGTCTATGTATTATGTCACAGGTATCACTATTATAATGTCTGGTCACATATTGTGTCTCAGGTCTCACCATTACAAAGTCTATCTACATATTGTGCATCAGTTCTCACTATTAGTCTGTTAATATTTTGTGTCACAGATCTCACTACTTGTCAATATTTTGTCTCTCAGGTTTCATTATTACAAAGTCTGCCTATGTAATGTGCCTCAGGTCTCATTATTAGTCTGTCTAAATATTATGTCTCAGGTCTAACTATTAATCTGTCTATATATTGTGTCTCAGGTCTCACTATTACAAAGTCTGTCTATGTTTTGTGTCTCAGGTCTCACTATTACAAAGTCTGTCTGTGTTTTGTGTCTCAGGTCTCACTATTACAAAGTCTGTCTATGTTTTGTGTCTCAGGTCTCCCTATTACAAAGTCTGTCTATGTTTTGTGTCTCAGGTCTCACTATTACAAAGTCTGTCTATGTTTTGTGTCTCAGGTCTCACTATTACAAAGTCTGTCTATGTTTTGTGTCTCAGGTCTCACTATTACAATTTCTGTGTAATGTGTCTCAGGTCTCATTATTAGTCTGTCTAAATATTGTGTCTCAGGTCTAACTACCTCAATCATTTTGTCATTTATACATTTACCGGGTAGATTTTTGGTCTCACTACCCAGGGAAAGACCACCATCCTTACAAAGTCTGTCTATGTATTGTGTTTCAGTTCTTATTATTAAAAGGTATAACCTGCATACAAAGAATCAAATGAAAAACAATTCCAATGACTTAGAAGTCTGTCTAGGTGAGTTGTATTGTGTCATCCTTCATGGAGTTCTCACTTATAGGTATTACAAATATATAAACCCGCATGCAAAAAACAATAAAATATACAATCAATGCAAAATTGGCTTGTATTTTCCCAAAATAAGCAAAAATTCTCAATTTGGAATTTTTAAAATGAAAAATAAAGTATTTTCAAACAGATGTATCAAATTAAGTTTTTCTTTTTTAATAAAAATGTTGTATATATTCCCAGTTTTCCAGATCCTGGACCCAGAATTTTGGAGGTAAGAAAATCCCTGAGTATTTAATCAATATCTGTTGATATCTGAATTTATTGAAATCATTATCGCTTTGGATGTTGTGACAATCAAAGTAAACGTAGGTCTCACCTTTTTTATAAATTAGAAGTTGATAGTTTAACTTATTTATCAAAGATTTAGGCCTCCTGGGGAAAGAAGGAATTGATTGTATAGACTGTACTGATAAAAATGTTGTGTCGGGTCCACTAAGCCAGCTCTAACCTTGTTATTGAAAAGTTTGACAAGTTGTTGAAAAAATCAAATGAAGACAGAATATATGAAAATTTAGTACATATCTCATTTGAAAATATTGAAAAAAACAAATTTGGTAAAATTCTCACTTAACACATTAACCCCTGTACCCACATTTGAATTCTCCCATTTCAAACAATGGTAAAGTCCACTGTCAGAATTTATGAGTGTACAATTTAATATGTAAATTCTACAATAATTTCCATGCAATAATAACTTGTTCATTCCTGAATTAAGACAGTAGACTGTACTATTTACTAATTTGGGAGAGTCTAAATGTGACCACAAGGGTTGATGTGTTAATGTTATCAAACTGACCCCCACCACCCTTCTAATAGCTAACAGTGACTGATTATGTCAGATCAGGTAACTCAGCTGGCAGAACATCTACACATACTAAGCTAGGCCTGGGTTCAATTCCTAGTTTGGTCCCTTTCACAAACTTTTCAAATATTCACATACATTAGTAATCATACAACTGATAATAAAAGTATTAATGATCAGGATGAGGGGTGTGGGTGGGGGGAACCATAATTTCACTGATTCAGGACTTTTAGAAATCAAGCAATCTGGCCAATAAATACCAGAATAGAATTCCTATGGAATGCAATAAAACACATATCTGCTTTGTATACAACTTTATAACCTGGACCCTTTTGTGCCTTCCTGGACACTATTGTGCCTTCCTGGACCTTCCTGGACCCTTTTGTGCCTTCCTGGACCCTTTTGTGCCTTCCTGGACACTTTTGTGCCTTCCTGGACCCTTTTGTGCCTTCCTGGACACTTTTGTGCCTTCCTGGACCCTTTTGTGCCTTCCTGGACACTATTGTGCCTTCCTGGACCCTTTTGTGCCTTCCTGGACCCTATTGTGCCTTCCTGGACCCTATTGTGCCTTCCTGGACCCTTTTGTGCCTTCCTGGACCCTTTTGTGCCTTTTCAATCTCTTTAGACAGGAGGTTTTGGAATATTTCAGGTAAAACAACAAAAGGAATCATATTGTGCACATAAGATTTTACTTGTAGTAATTAAACAAATATAACTAGGTACAGATTTCAAATCTACTTTTGAAATCACCTGCATAAAAAAGCACCTGTCTATAAAGGTTGATTTGGAAAACAAATAATGTGATAACATTACAACCTAAACTATAGATAATCACTGCGTATAATTCTATGTAGGTGCTGATACATGTTATAATGGCCTCGCATGTTGTACTGTCTTTATCTGTTGACTTGGGGAAAAAAGACATTTAGATAAACTTATAACCACTTAAACTTGTACACATGCATGTAATCCTTGAATAACTGTAATGAGAGGTTCAATTTCTGATTATTTTTCATATTTTACATATTAAATATATTTATTAATGGTGAACTTTGTCTGACTATTTTTATTCTTTATCTCCAAAGGTCATTTTTTTTTCACAGACTGGACCACACCTAGCAGTATACTAAACACACACATGTAAACTACACCCTTGACTAGGCCACTACCATTTAAAAGGCAGTTTTCAATACAGACTTACCACTTTGAACATTTTTAATTCACAATATACCTGTGTATTAAAACTTCCCAGCCCACTAAAAAGCATTATAACATTTGAAAAGATAAATAAAAATCCATAATTACATGTAAAATAACTGGCACAGGGGGACTTGGGAGGTGCATCTTTAGACGTAAGTTCAGTCTTTTGCCCATTAGATCCATTTTCCATTTTGACATTGTTTCCCAATGCCCTTTATCACATTCAGCTAATGCATCTCTGAGAAGTGAATTCCACTATCACTTATAGAACAAGCCATCAATGGAAAATCCAGGTTTGTTTAATGAATGATTATTTGACATGATCAACATCGGTTATCAATTATTTGTTGTTTGTGTTCATATGATCCACATTTTTACCTTTCCAGTAAAAACAAACGGGACACAATTTCTACCTTTAGCATTTATTCTTTAATTGAACTTTCTTTTTCTAATTCCCATGGGACACCAGTTGTACAACCTTTCCGATATAACTTCAATCACATGGGAACACTAATATTCCTGAGAAAATTATCTCATTTTAGAAATGATTACACAATTCTGCCTTTGATCAATTACATAGGAAATCACTGGGATAATCCAGTCTTTCCATAAATCTTTTTAAATACATTGATTAAGCCATTCTGTTACATAAATATAACCATTGCACAATCTATTTCTTTTAATTTTTTTTCAGTGTGCTTCCAAATGACAAGACTTAATCTAGTTAAACTTCAGAACAGAAATGTTCACACCATAAACATAGATTTCAAGGTTTACAAAAACCAATCCACACCAATATCTATATAGTAAGCTAAGGTATATAAACACCAATGTATGTATCCATGTAAGATGTTAAAGGTAATATCCCAGATAATGAATCTACCCAACGTACCACATTAAGTCTTTCAGTTTATTTGCCATTCATTTCATACAGACCGTGGTCACATGTTTTATTTTTGCAGTATATGATTACCATATCTTCCAAGACAAAGAGTCATTATCTGTTAATGTTGTTGAAATTTAAGACTACAGCTCTTTCCTAAAGCAATTACCGATACCCGTTTTCCTTGGCCATGGATTGCATCTTAAAATGTATAGTAAAGAACAAAAGACTCACATGCTGCACAAATTACATTATGAGGTGAATGGAGTGAAAATGTGGATAAAATTGGGATGTTATTGTATGGAAATGAACATGAATGGATACATGAATAAATAAATAAACAGGCAGGTAGAATGAACAATAAGGTGATAAAAAAAATCAATTTATAATCAGTTATAAAGGTATGCATTTCAATATCAATACCTTTATATTATATTTTATATGTATATACATGTATATGCTAATATTTGATATAGTGAAATAGTTTTATCATATATATACATGTTTCTAGTACCACCTGACTGACAATATACTTCAGAATTTTTTTAGAGGGAAATTCTCAAAACTTCAAATAAGCAGTTTGCTCTGGTGCTTGATCTCCACATTATAGATAAAGAATATTCTCTCACCTTGGACAGGCATATCTACCATTTTGCCAAGTCAGAAATTCTCCGTCCACATCCTAGGATGCAGGCAAGCTACATGTGCTATGACATCACAATACAATTTCATAAATTGTGACTTTTTAAGTGATGAGAATAAAGTGCATTAAATGTCAGATCTTATTTACATACATAAACATGTGTTTAAATTATGGGGGTAAAATAATCAAACATGGGTGTGTGGAGTGGAAAGGTGAATCTCAACCCTCGTGGTAAGAATATGAAAGTCTATTCCTCAGGAGACCACTCGGATTGGACAACCAGATTCTTGTCACTCAGAGACGTCCTTATCCACTCCACACACCCCCATAAGATTCTATTGATCTTTATTTGGTTAAATCTCTTCACTCAAAACTCAGGAAATGCATACAACGTTTGACTGACACAGATGTTACTTTCTCATTGTATACATGTATTTACAAGTACAGTCAAACTTGCAATAAAGGCTACCTCTGTATAAAGGACATGTGCCCATAAAGGCCATTCAACCATAATTTTTGTTAACTTTCTTATAATGAATAAAACCTCTTTATAAAGGTCACCTGTCTATAACAGCTACCTTTGCCTCTTCCCTTGAGTGATACTGCTATAAACCCACCCATACCCAATAAATTGTATTTTAAAGACATGTGATCACTCTTTAGAATATAAACTTCTTTGTTTTTGTCATGGGACAAAATTGACATGTTTGTATAAGAACTATAATACATGATTCTTCCATGACAGCTGTATTGAAGCATTCAAGCTTACAAGAACACTGCAGACTTTGACCTCAATTTAAATGGATAATATCAAACTGGAAGTGATGCATGATAATTAAGTTAAAACAGATAAGGTTTTAGTTCTGTGAGAATTTCTATATCCATGACAAACCCTCTCCCCTCCCCTCAACAAAACCTCAGTCATAGGTCTTGATCTATTTAATTAACATGTTTCAAAGTAATGACTGTAGGCCCTACTGCTGGAAATTTTTGCCCATGCTTATTTTTGCCCTTTTATGACAGATAACATATTCACCCCATCTTAAATTCGCCCTAAATCACCATAGTCTCATGAATGACATACATTTCTGTGCTTCAGTTATTTAGCTTGAAAATATTGCTCTCATTTTCAATAAGCCCTCTCATCGAAAGGCGAAAATTTAACAAAAACAAAAATTTCCAGGTGGCAGGTACACAGTATCATATTACTTGGTCAGATAACAGTTGGTAAGTTGATGAAGACTGGAATCTTTACGAAAAATCTTAAATTTGTTTTGATTGCTGTTTTACATCCCGTCAAGAATTTCTCACCCGTATTGAGATGTCACCAGCTTTAGGTGACGTGTTACAAATTTTGACCTGTGCTATGGACTGATGACAATACATTGAGGATTCTTTTACTGCCCCACCTTCTGCGACACGGGACCTCAGTTTTCAGTTTTATCTGTAAGACTCATGACTTTCATTTCATGTACCAAGCGATTGGTGAAGGAAGAGTCACTATCATTTTTAAAGTCTTTGGTATGACCTGGTGAGGAATCGAACCCGAGACCTTCCACTTGTGAGTCAAATGCTCACAACTAGACCACCACAAGTGATAAAAAAATCTTAAAAATAATGGACACAAATAGTAATGTATGAGAAACGAAAAGTAACTAATCTTCTCAACAAAAATCAAGACAGACTGACAGAGTTTAATGATAGCACAAACATGTAAATTTAAACTATTTACCTGGATTTTCATTTCTGTTGCTTTTAGCATTTCATTAACAATTTTGTCCATTTTGGCAAGGTATACTCAAACACAAACTCTGGACACGTTCATATCAAGATTCTGCCATACCAGGCAAAGACACACAGAGTGAAGAAAGTGAATGGCAGGCTAAATATACTAAAATCTGATTAAGTACAGCTTAATCCACATTTTATCAAGGACTTATATAGAACATTATATGTACTTAGTTTATATTTATGGTAGGTAGTATATTGGGGTATTTGAACATATTAATACACCTGGAAAGTGCAAACATATCAGTTTTGTTTGAAGTTTGTGTAAATGTTTATACAAATCTGTGGTATTACAATTATACCACTAACTGATATGTCATCATAGTCTTTGTTATAACTGATAATATAGATTTTGCTGGAAAAAATAATTTCCAAAAAATTGAATTACAGATATTCAGATATGGATATAAGATTATTTTCATTAAAGTACATTTTGTTACTAAAAGTTATTTTTTTATTTTTGTTTTATTATTGTTTTATCACTAATTTTTCATTCATTTGGGAGAAAATACAGGTGCTACAGGTGAAGTACCACACATTTTGACCAGTGCTATTGATGTTTTCTAATTTAGTGAGTGTTCTTTGACATACATATGCATATTCACAACTTTCGCGATCTTAAGTATGAGCCAGTATTGGGAATCAAACATAAGGCCTTTTGCTTGTGAAGGGAATGCTTTGACCCAGACTGGAAATCGAACCTAACAATAGCAGGACACTCTTACTAATTGAGCTATCTGGGCAGATACCCTCTGCATCACTACAGATCTAACCATCTGAACCACTGTGAGCATTTAGTGTTCTATGGCTTCTCCTTGCACTCTTCTAGTGTAATTATAGTAGTGGAGGCAGACAAGAATAGTTGCAGCCAATCATAGAGTGTCTTACATCAATCCTGTTACATCAGCATGTTTGTAGATGAAATTCAACTTTGTAATCCTTTCTTGATTGGTCAGTTTTTGTGACAAGTACATGTGGTGAGGGGCAGACCCAGGACTTTTTGGTGACATATACCTTATAAGTTTAGTATGTTGAATAACAAAGTACAAATTAAAAAAGATTTAACAATATCAATTTTTAAAAAATTAAGGTCTAAATCATCAAAATATCACACAACAAGAAATTAATTAGCAGGAAAGATGTTTCATTTGGAAGAATCTGAAAAAGTAAATTTACAAACTTCAGACCTAGACTGACCACAATATTCTGCCCCAAATCCCTTGACTTCTGACTTACACATATGATAAAGAAGCAAATCTATTATGTACTTTTATATCTGAACCTGAGCTGATTTTGTGAGAAAGTTTGCCAATGTAATTCCGGAAGGCATGTGGTCCCTTCCCTGGTGCATTGTAATCAGGTTCTCTATTCTACCATTAAAAACTGGCCACCACCATATGGTTAAAAAATTGTTGGGCCCGGCCTAAAAAACCAAATAAACAAAAAACAAACTTGAATTAGAACCTGTCTTGAGAGACCACTGTCCTGAAAGACCACCTGTCTTTTGAGACTACAATTTGAAAACCATTCAGTTATATATCTCTGTAAATGGAACCTCTTTTCAGACAACACCTGTCTTGTGAGACCACATTTCAGTGGCAGACAGGGTGGTCTCTAAAGACAGGTTCCATTGTATTTACATTGAATTTGCTAGTAATTACCTGTATATCAGGTGAGAACATTAAGTCCGTTTCCATCAGTCATCTCTCAGCATCTACTTGGGGACTTATGATTCATCACATTACCATGTATGTATATTCTAAGTGTGGTAACAGATTTACACTTTCAAATGTTAAACATATACTTCAATATGTTACTTTTGCTTTTATATTATTGATTACCTGCTGATGTTGTGATTTTAACACATTATTATATCTGAATCTTGAAAGATTAAAAAAGCTGTCGGTTAAATTTAGTGAGATAAAAAAGATTGTGTTTGGATATATTTTGTTTGTCTTTCTAATATCATAATTGTTTTACTCTCTCTTTTATAGTTTGCACATGCACATGCACACATATTCACACACACATGCAGACACACACACACACTATAAGGGGAAATAACTCTAAATCTGGTAATTTCTTCAATGGTTCATTCATTTAATTTTTTTGTATCATGTATATATCTGATTAGATTACTTTTTATCTTTGCTCAAAGCAGAAAACATCACGCTCAAGTTTTGTGTTGAAAAATATAGTGAAAATCTTTTATCACCAATCCTGCTGTAAGTGATAAAAACGTAGTGACACCTTGTGGTATAGTTTTTATGTCATCACTCCTGCTGTAAGTGATAAAAAAATAGTGACACCTAGTGGTAGAGTTTTATATTACCAGTCCTGCTGAAAGTGTTAAAAATAAGTGACACCTAGTGGTATACTTTTATAACACCAATCCTGATGTGAGTGGTTAACATTTAGCAACAACTAGTGGTTGCCTTTAAAATGCAACATTCAGTTCATAACATAAAAATGAAAAGCAGAAGTCTCTGTCTATACTCTTGAGCTAAGGTAAAGACCCTTTTTAGGACCCCTTCTGAGGAGGATGTTCACAAAACTCACACCTGCACAACAAGGTTGCTACACCAATGATATGACACTATAATGAGGTTTCTGTGACAAATTGTCTCGGAGGAGATGTTGTAACGAGAATTACAATGGAACCTCACCTAAAGACCACCTTTCACCTCACAAAACTCACACCTGCACAACAAGGTTGCTACACCAATGATATGACACTATAATGAGGTTTCTGTGACAAATTGTCTCGGAGGAGATATTGTAACAAGAATTACAATAGAACCTGACCTAAAGACCACCTTTCACCTCACTTTAAAGACCACAGTAAAACAGTCTCTTGAAAATCCCATCATAAATATTAAATAAGTCTAGACCCTCACTTAAGAGACCACCTCAATAATCAGACCACTATGAATCAGTCAATTAGGTGGTCTTAATTGAGAGGTTTCACTGTATATAGAGAGAACTGGATAGATGAGTTAAAGAGCGTTGCTTTAGAGTTAAAAAGGAAAAATTGGGTACATCGCCTTTTTGGCAGTCTTAAAGGAGATGCTAAAACGTAACTTCATAGCAAAATTAAAATTCTTGACATTTCAACTGAAGTGAAAAAATTTTGGGAGGTTGTAAACAATAATTAAACAACAAAGATACATGTGACACATTAGGTCAAAGGTTAAACACATCTTTTAAAGTCATGTGAACCAATAAACCTATAGTACAGGTATGTCAAATACCACAGGTCAAAAGTTCAAGTAGCACTTCAGTTATTTGTATTACTCTTTCTATTAAAGTATATCAATGTTGTATTTGTTGTAGCCGAGTAGAAATCTTTAACATTTCTACTTGACTAACCAGCTGGAATAGTTGGAAAGAAAATCTTCTGTGTGAAGAACGTACCATATTTACTAAACCATATACTTGATGACATTAAAAATTGAATTTTGGAAGACATTTTCAAGTAGTTCATTGACTTTTAGAAAACTTAAAATTGAACCACATTTGCTACCTATGTTATCTTTTCCCCATTCCCTATTTTTATTTTGACATTTGGGCTAGCCCTGTGGTTGAATTGTTGAATGGTGTAAAACAGACCCTGAAAAGACCATTTTAACAACAAACAAACAAAAATACTAGTAATAGCTTGGGTCACAGATACATGTATATTATATGCTTAACATCAGTGTATAGTGTATGCTAAAAATAGCATGGGTTACAGCTACATGTATAGTGTATGCTAAAAATAGCATGGGTTACAGCTACATGTATAGTGTATGCTAAGAATAGCTATAGGGTTACAGCTACATGTATAGTGTATGCTAAAAATAGCTTAAAGGTTACAGCTATATGTGTATTGTATACTAAAAATAGCTATAGGGTTACAGCTACATGTATAGTGTATGCTAAAAATAGCTTAAAGGTTACAGCTATATGTGTATTGTATACTAAAAATAGTTAGGGTTACAGCTACATGTATAATGTGCATATGCTAAAAATAGCAAGGGTAACAGATACATATATAGTGTATGTTAAAAAAAAAACTAGGGTTACAGCAACATGTATATTAGAATCCTAGGTCTGTATGCCTGTTAGTCTGTGTACAATGTAAGAATATCTTTTTAGACAAAATCTGCCTAGCTGATAATAATATTACATATTTGAGTGTCCAGTTTATTTTTCAAATAACTTTTAAGACAACGGATTAGTATCTATGTTAATGTAGGTCAAGAATATTGCCTGTTAAAGGTGAAGAGTAAGAGACCCACTAGACTATATGGAGGGGACAGGACTTTCATTACGTATGCAATGATGATCAGTTAAGGACATGTGTTAACCCTTTCAGCAATATATATGGTAATTTCTTATCTATTGTCTTAGACCAGTCTATCATTTAGATACATAGGGGTGCAAGGGTTAAGTGCATACAGGCTGTCAGTTTGATAAAAAATACAATAGAATCTCATTATCTCGAAATTCACGGGACCACCCTGTTTACATCTGAGATATCCGAAATCCGAGATAACCAAAATGTTCAATTCACATAATTTTCATTTTTACTGGGCAACAACTAGACCTACACAAGGTAGTGCCTAATTCCAATTGGTTTTAAGCAATTATTAATTACACTTTTACCTTGGCTCTTTAATGGGAGTTGATTGTCCCATGTTTTGCAGGTAAACAAGTAATTTTGTACAATTATTTTTGCGTATAAATTGTAAACCTTCAATTGTAGAGGGTAATATTGAGATAACAAATCAAAATTCTATAATATTTCGGTACCTCGGACCAAAAAATAAGCAAAATTTCGAGATAAAAACTTCGAGATATTCAGAATAAAAGTAGTATAAATATATAGTAAAATAATTTGGACTGGACGATCGACTTTGACATAACCAGAATTTCGACTCATCTGATTTTGACATAACGAGATTCCAGTGTATGTATGTTGGACTTAACTATGATTTAAAACTTGAACCCTCTGCTTGCGAGACACACATTTAAAAACTTGAGTCTTCTTGTGGAAGTTTATGACAATTTTCAAGAAAGCATTATACAATATCTAGTTATGTAAATATTGTATCAATAATAAAATGTTTAAACAATATTTGAAATTCCTTGTCTTTCATGAGAAATATTAGGTCAATTGCTTATGAATTTTTTTTCATTTATGAATTTCAATGAATCTTATTTGCTTGCAATACAGGAATTTTAATATTCATTTCTCAGTTGATGTGTAACATAAAAAAGTTTGTTGAATCTTTCATTCTTGAACTCAACATGAATAAACATTCAATTATGGAAATGATATACATATCTGGTTGGCATTTATAATGGATCTAATTTTTAAGACCAAGATCTTTTATTACACATAAGGATGGTTGCTAAGAGTTTAAAACTCTGTTAAGGTTAATAAAAATACAGTGAAACTCTTATATAATGATCTCCTTAGGGACACAAGAAAAGCAGTCTTTAAAGGGAGGTGGTCTTTATATAGAGGTTGTTTTGTACACAAATGGTACTATTGGGAACAGCAAAAAACTGTCTTTGTGACCAGGTGGTCTTTATACACAGGTGGTTGCTAAAGCAAGTTATATTGTATAGCAGTTGAGCCCTGTCATTTCATATTTAGAAATCAAATCAATTGTGAAAAACAAATTATTAGCATCCAGAAATTGCATGAGTCATCAACTGAATAGAAAAATAAGGGTTTTTATGTATCTAAAACAAAAAGACAAGAGTTTCAAGGATTTTCCACCCTATCATATGGGGGCAAAATATTGTCCCATACCCAATGCAAAACCAATGCATTTTTTTCCAATTTCAAGTCAAAATTTCCCAATTGAAGTCAAATGACAATGAATTTGAAGAGATTCTTATACAGGATTCCTACACCTTTAACAAAACAAAATCCCTAATTTTCCCAGTGACCTTTTTACTGACTTTCTCACACTTTCCCTTAATTATTCCAATGCGCCAAAGGTCAACGCCCATGGCACAGGCACAAAGTTCCTCTAGGGAGGTCTGTGGGCATGCCACCCCCCCCATAACAATTTTTAAAAATAGGAAGTCATTTGGTGGACTCTGTTGCATTCCCGGCGAAAATTGACTTGAAATTCAAGCCAGAAAAAGATCTTTTTTGCAAGGATAAAAAATATTTTATTTCTCTCTGACTTTCCCTGACTCAGACCAAAACTCCCAGACTTTCCATGAACAAAAAACGAGCTTATAAAATTCCCCAAATTGCCAGAAATTCCCTGACCCATAGGAATCCTTTATATTTTCACAAAATTTTGTGTATTTTATTTTAGATTTCCCAACTTCAATAAAATGCCTCTAAATTTCCCAATTCAAAAGCCCCAAGTCCCATTCTCAAAAGAGTGAAAAATCCCTGAGTTTGTATCATACAGACTGTAAAAGTGCAAATTTATTAAGCTGCATTTTAAGATTTTTTGTGAAATTGATTCAGGACATTGTAAAAAGTCAAATGTTTCCAAATGCAAATCGTTAATGAAAAACTTATGTGAAAATACATTGGAATCTCATTCTCTGGAAATTCACTGGCCCTTAATACCTTGAGATATCTGGAATTAAAGATAACTGAAATTCTCATGAACATATTTTTCCATCCACAAAAATCGGGACAACCCGTTCAACTTTGACTTAACCAGAATTTCAACTCGTCTGATTTTGACATAACAAGATTCTACTATACATATATTACATGTCAAGTGATGCCACTTTCTGAATGCCTTATATGGATACAATATTTACCATGCTGGACAGCCATGCTGATGCCGTTTGTCTCCTCATATCTACATGTAATCCCTCTGTGAATGTCGCAGGCAAAAATCGCCTCGATTATTAACATTGCCTGCACATTACACCATTTAGCACATTAACTTTTACAGTTTTATCGCCCCTCTGTTGTAATTTACATAAAATTCAAACCTTTCTCAGTTAACAAATAAATGCGGACATTTAATTTCACAAAGAGTAAGTTAAATAAAGGTAAAAAAAAATGTATACATGTTTGTATATTCATTATGGCTGTGATAGAATGAACAGAGTTATAATCAATTGCATAAAGGACCTGCCACTCAGAATTGATTCTTGACAAGTTAAAAGTTCAATAATTCTACAAGCTTAATCGCCAGCTCACTGATTATGCCTATGTATTCATGTAACTATCCACACATTGTAATCAATTCTGATGTATTACTGTATACATGTATACCCAACTGTATAGTATATATGCAAGTTTATATATAAAGCATTGCAACATCTTGATCTTGAGTAAGTGTGACTAACATACTTCTGTAACACAATTCTGTGCATATACACTATAGTACAGTGTAAATATATATACAAAGGAATCTTGTTATCTTGAAAGTCACTGGACTGCCCAGAGTAGATAGAAGTATCCAGAATTCCAGACAATTATAAATGAAATTTTAATTAAAATATTTTTCTACCCATAAAAAACGAGAACCGCTGTCCAACTAATGACATATCTGGAATTTTGAGTCATCTGATTTCAACATACAATGAGATTTCACTGCATATATACAGTATGAGCAGTGTACAGCTCATGTTGGATTGTTTGTAAACAAAGCAACATACCTGTAAACTCAAACACGGGTACACAAGTGTCTACTCACTGACAATACGCATATAAACCATGTGTTATAATCAAACGTAATATCATAAACAAAACAACAAAATAAAAAAATAAAATTTTAGAGTTATAAATGTTGATATAACTTAAATAAATAGAGCAGAACATGATGATCTTACCTTTTAAAGGTAAACTAATCCCTCACAGATGTCCAACTTAAACTTAAAATTCTTCTAAATGAAGGCACCAACATTAAAATCACCAGCTCTTGACAGGTCTGGATCTTTTTAAAGGTATTGCCACTTTTGACCAAACATCTAGGATATAAACAAATAGGTCCCTGGAAGGTTTTCAGTTTGTCAAGTCACCTATAACATGATATTAAGTCTGTATAATAAAAGGTGGCAAACATGATGATAGAGTTTTGTAAACTTAAATCAATTCAGGACATATAAATACATGTACACATACACCATAGTGATATAAACTTCTTGTCATTTTGAAGATTTGCGTGGCTAGCCAGAACTTTATTTGTTTACACATGCATTTCCTAGCTTACCAACCATGACATAAGTATAGAGAGGGATTTGTCAACAACCATTTGTTGTTTAATAATTTCTTTGATAAGATATGAATGTTTGTTCTATTTGATATAGGTTTGCTATGAACAGCCTGAAAATTACAGTTAATAGTTATATACCATGTCAAAGTTATAATTCTGTAACTTGATACGAACCTACAAGAACACAAGTCAAGATATGTTATTTATTCAAATATTTTAGATAGGTTTTCAATATTGTTTGGTTTTTATATCTTCTAGTGAATAGACATCAATTTGATATGGGACTTAAAAATGACCTGAGTGTAAATGATATACCTGTGGATGTTCTATTTGCAATCACCATAAATCTTCACAGTGCTCAGATATGAAAGAATTATATGAATCATTTGTAAAATTATCATTTCATAGAGGTTTTAGGCGGGCTGGGTCAAAGTTGTATCTAGATCTTAAATTTACAAACCTCATCATATATAAGGGTCATAGATATCTGAAGTAAGTCAATAAATGATCAAGATTTTGAAAAATTGAATGAAAATATGGTGTAT
Organism: Atrina japonica; assembly: GCA_030159075.1. Lineage (NCBI taxonomy): Eukaryota > Metazoa > Mollusca > Bivalvia > Pterioida > Pinnidae > Atrina > Atrina japonica. The sequence continues at coordinate 111,829 of BROG01000613.1, forward strand.
AACACAAACATTTCTTTGGGAAAGATTTAAGTGATATTTTTTTGTATTCTTTTCCATTTTCTGTCAATGATAATGATAATAAATGGATAAAAATGCCGAGATACAAAGCTGTTTTTTTTTTTTAATCACATTGAACATTTTCTGACTGGATTATATGTTTGTTTTGATCAAGTTTTGATACAGTCTAATGAATAAAACAAGTATATAGGTAATATCCATTCCTTTTTAAAATGAGGACCCTCGCCTTATGGCATGGAGAAAAACTCTTCCCCTTTGGTTCTCATGGCCCAAGAACCCTTGCCTTATGCACCTCATGGCTTCTAGAGAACTGTCTTATGTGCCTTAGGGCATGGAGAGAACTCTTGCCTTATGTGCCTCATGGCATGGAGAGAGCTCTTTCCTTATGCACAACATAGCATGGGGAGAACTCTTGGCTTATGTACCTTATGGCATGGAGAGAACTCTTGCCTTATGTGCCTCATGGCATGGAGAGAACTCTTGCCTTATGTGCAACATAGCATGGGGAGAACTCTTGCCTTATGTGCAACATAGCATGGGGAGAACTCTTGCCTTATGTACCTTATGGCATGGAGAGAACTCTTGCCTTATGTGCCTCATGGCATGGAGAGAGCTCTTTCCTTATGTGCAACATAGCATGGGGAGAACTCTTGGCTTATGTACCTTATGGCATGGAGAGAACTCTTGCCTTATGGTTCTCATGGCCCAAGAACCCTTGCCTTATGCACCTCATGGCTTCTAGAGAACTGTCTTATGTGCCTTAGGGCATGGAGAGAACTCTTGCCTTATGTGCCTCATGGCATGGAGAGAGCTCTTTCCTTATGCACCTTATGGCATGAAGAGAACTCTTGCCCTATGCACCTTATGACATGGAGAGAACCCTTGCCTTATGTGCCTCATGGAATGGAGAGAACTTTAACCGTATGTGCCTTATGGCATGGGGAAAACTCTTGCCTTATGAGCCTCACGGCATGGAAAGAACTCTTGCCTTAGGGTGTGGGGGAGAACTTTTGCCTTATGTGCCTCGGCATGCTGTGAGGCTCATTACGCAAGAGTTCTCTCCATGCCCTATGCACCTTATGGCGTGGAGAGAACTCTTGCGTAATGAGCCTCATGGCATGGAGAGAACTCTTGCCTTATGGCATGGGGAGAACTCTTGCCTTATGTGTCACGGCATGAAGACAACTCTTTGCCTTAAGGCATGGGGGAGAACTCTTGCCTTATGTGCCTCATGGCATGTAGAGAACTCTTGCTTATGGGCCTCATGACACAGACAGAATGGTCACTTTATGCACCTCATGGTACAGAGAAAACTCTTGCCTTATGCATCTTGTTTACTTATGTTTTACTCCACAAGTTTTACTGATTTCTAAAATTCAGAAATCGAAAGAAAAGACCATTGGTCATCTTCATATAAGGTGGCAAACTTCTCAAATAATCAGCTAGGTTAAAAAATTTGTTGAGTAGAAGTTAGAGTGGTAATAAATTAAAGAGTGCTGTTGACAACTTAATACCCAGGACCTTGTAACTAACTGCGTACTCCTCTACATTAAGAAGCCAATTTTTTTCTGAATTTAAAGTGTCCCACTTGGTGATATAGCCCAGAATACAATTAAATAAAATCAATATAGGTGAATAACTCTTAAATTGAGGGTCACCAGAGTCCAATTATGAAGACATTAATTTGTCTACCCAAGATTTATATCTGCACCAAATATGGTAAAACTAGGTGAAAATGGACTTAAATATGGCTTGAACAAAGAAAATAAACTAAGGGGAATAACTCTTGAAAGTAAATTCACTGTCTGCTCTTCTATTGAATGGTCTGCATTAAATGTAAAAGCTAAATTTCAAGAATTACAGTCTCCCATCTGGTAATATAGCCCAGATAAACAAAATCATTATGGAGAATAGGTCATGAGAGTGCAATTTTTTCTACACGAGATAGGTATCTGTACCAGATATAACGAGGATCGGTGAAGATTTAATTTAGATATGGCATGTAATCAAAAGGCCTAAGTGTGCTTATTAAGCTCACCTGAGCACCATCAGCAAATGTGAAAAGAAGAAAAATATATAGGCTATATTAAACACACAAGAAATTTGAAAATCTAACATATTTGGTTTGTAATATGAATTGTGTTGAAAGAAGGGGTATGTCAATAGAGGAGACTGTTCCAAGAGGTCGCATTAGTGCACCTATTTCCCTTTTATGACTAAATAAATGAAACTAACTAACCTGATTATAAACATTGTCACACTAAGCAGGGGGGGGGAGGTTAAAAAAAATCACACACATTTACTGAAAAATACAATTTCAAAAAAGAAAGCAAAACTGCATTAAAAATTTGATTACAGAATAGAGCCAAAACAACAATAGTTTTTTATACATCCTTCCAGATCACTCTGATATATTGTGTTTGTCCCTGTATGCAGATGGCCTGAAGAAAAAGTTTCTAAGAGTAAGGTATTCCATACCCTTGCCGGATTAAAAAAAATAAAAAAAGCACCACCTGTAGGGGGCCATTAGTTCTTTACTCTTTTCAAGTTTCATCAAAATCCCTTCGGTGGTCCTGAAGAACAAGCTGACAGTGCAAAAATGACCGCCTTTCCTTTTTTAAGTCTTAAAATTCTCACACAAAAAATATTTCTTCACATAATTACAGGTAAAACATGCATGCATTTTACTAATTAAAGGAAAGGAAATGAAAGAAATCATACAAAAATGAATGAAAATGACTGTAAAGATATCAAAAAGCTGTAAAAAAAATCATATTTATGCCAAAAAAAACCTAGAAAATTCCCCAAAAATCCAAACTTGAATCATGCAGTGGCTATGGAGGAGGAGATTTTCAAAGAGGGGGTTACATGTGGGACCTACTTTACTATACCTTAAATCCATCCCTGACCAGAGCAGGCAAAAAAATGACACAAACTTGGTAGAGAACCTTGAGTACTTGCTTCCTGTAAAGTTTGGTTAAAATCTCTTATGGAGTTATAGAGAAGAATTTGGATATGTGAAAAGTAAACGATGGATGACAGATGCTGGACAACTTGTGATCACTATAGTTCACTTGAGCCTTTGGCTCTGGTGAGTTGAAAGGAAAGAAACTAAGGCAAATAATCCTAGAATATAGCAATATTTTATCACAGCACCAAAGATGAGGTAAAGGGAAGAAAAAACTTAACTATGGTCTGGGCAAATGAATTCAACAAAGAGGGAATAACATTCCATATATGGATTGTAAAAGCACAATATGTATAAGGCCTACATCAAAATGTGTAATTATACAGAATGTTGTGAGTTTAGGCAAGGAAATGTATAAGATGTGAAGGGACAAGTAAAATCAGCAAAGGGGAATAACTCTAAAATATGGGCCAATATGCCAAAAGCATGTCTTAACACATCTGCTTTATTTTCAGCAGTTTTCACCATGTTAGTCACAGGGTCACAACAAAAATCACAGACTTAAGAGTTATTCCCCTTAGTTTATCTTACTTTTAGAGTACTTTACAAATTATTCATGTCAGCTATTATTCATTTCCGATTGATAATTTCCAACAAAGATATTTAGCCTACAGGGGTTCTGTAAGTACAGTAATACATCAATTTCTCATGAGTAAAGCCTGTTATGTGTTCAAATGTAATATGAATATTAAAACTAAAATATTGGAAGACTGATATTTATGCCTGTTGACGGAATTACCTCATCACTTACTTGTTCTAGACAACAGTTTCTCTTTAGAGATTGTTAATGTCTCTGCTTATAAACTTTGCAATCATTCTTATTGGCTCGTTACACATGGATTTGATTGGTCCAAAACTCTAGCTTTTCATTGGCTGATCAGAGTGACTTTTTCAATCCTCTTTTTTACCTATTTTGAATCAATGATTTTGTCACTGAACCAAACATAAATCATTGTTATACTTTTGAATTATAAAAGATGGGGCTTTAATATTTTACATGTGTATTCCTTGTGACAAAATTGCTTTTTTTATCCATGACCATCAACTTTGAATCATTATAAAAATGTTTATCATAAGACTTATGACTGGGAGTAATTGGCACATCACAAACATTTTGTTTCTGTTTAACTCTTCACCCCCTGAAAAACGATGTACTCTTCTGTAAATCAATGACATAGACCAGTCCAAATGTGTCTTTAGGGGTGAATGATGCAAGTAAATTTGGTAACAAGAAGGTTGAAGTAACAAGAACAGTAATTGATTTTCTGATACATTTATTTCATGATCACACAACATATCATTTCTAGGTGTCTTCTTTGTCTAAATATAGCTGGAACATACTCTGCCATGTTGGAACTTTTAAATTTATTTGGATCCCATTATCTAAGATTTGTGAGCTAGGATAAAAAATTTGTCTGATGATATATACATAAACATACAAGTAATTTTAATATAAGCACATTGGTATCTGTTGCACAAATACTGCACTGGTGTTTGATATGTTAACATAAGAATTGATTTACCGGTATCAGTTATTAGGGATGGAATTGAACATACACTGAGCTACAACTGACAACACAAATTGCATTCAAGTTCTTAATTTTTCTGAGAATCATCGGGTTAGAAAACAGATTATGAGAAATTTAAAAATCAAGAGCAATTAAAAAAAGAATTGGGGACTTTCTATTACCCAAATAAGTTGGTACAGCTAATAATTCAGACTCATAATTTTCTGTTTAGAATTCCAATTTTATTATTTTATTTTTAGCCATTTTAAAGGCTTTTATCACAATTCATAAATACAGTAGTCTACAAGTTCACAACTTAAAAACAACAGTAGTTAATGCTAAACATTTTATATTGTACATCTTGTACCTTAGTCAGGTGACTTAAGATGCAACTCATTTTCCAGTGACAAGCAATAATTAGATAAGAAAATGGTCCTTCCAGACTGTAGTTGTCCTCAAGTCCTAATGAACTCTTCCTGAACAATCACATGAAATAAAATTGAAATTGCATGTATGTATTTGGTTTTCCATTAGATTGTAGAAAGCTGATTTCTAATCACAAAATTTTCAGCAGGGAAAATGGTTCAATTAGTTTCTGAAATCAAATTCAAAATTCTAAATTGTTGCAAGAAAATGTGATGGATAGACAGACAAATAGGTCATAAAAATAAAAACACTTTACCAAAGTATGGGTACAAACTGGTTAAGTTTTACCAACAATATTATACAGTTTTACAGTCACGTTGACATTGACATTGACCTTGGACATACAGTTCATATTAACAAACGTTTTAGTACTGAAGAATCAATACATATATTCTACCTGTAAATCCATTATCAAATGAATTGTAAGCAATTACAAAAACTTTATTGCAAACTTAACCAGACAAAATGACAAATGGACTGACAGATGCATAATAATCATTAACAAAAATCATAAATGATTATTTAGTATCTGGGCGTCTGTTGAATTGTTTTCATGCTTTACTTTAGTCTGACCTTGAAATCTACAAGTTATACATGTAAATGTATAATTGTTTTTCTGATCAGCAGAAATTTTAAAGTATCATTTCATTAAAGTCAAACAGGGTCATATGTTCTTTACTGTGAAAGTAGAATGAACAAATAAATTTTGGGTAAACAGTGCCTTCAATATCTCCAACTGAATCAACATATTCAGTTTCCCAAAGGTCCTGATGTTGATGACAATTTTTAAATTGCTTAGATGTTTATTAACTTTGGACATTCATCATCTAAAATTGCCTTTTTTTCTTTATTTAAATGAATACAAAAACAGCCTTCTTTGTATTAGCAGACTGGAAGACAAGACCCCAAAAAATGTCTCCTGATGTTGGGAACATAAAAAGAAAAAAAATTACCAAACAGATCAATTTTATGTAGCACTCCAAAATTGCTGTAAGCCAGATCTACTGGTATTGTCATTTGCTCTCTGAAAATCTTCAATGAGACACTTAGATATTTTAACCTCACGTTTTTTTTTTCACATTCTATTATTGTTCTATTGCAATATCCTGACTTCTATGAAAAATGTCATCTTCTTCTTCCAGAGGCAGTGACTGATGCAAAAATTCACACTTTCCTCTGTTAAAATCATCAGCGGTGTGACCTTGACCATGTACCACCCATTTTGTTGTCAAAAGTCCCTCCACACCGAAAGGGCCTCTTGCATGAATCCTGCTGGTACTTATTCCAACTTCAGCCCCTTTGTATGAAATAAAAAAGCCAGTGTATAATACAGAATTATCTCCGTTGTTTTTAACATTCATGCATCGATCATATTTCAACACTGTATACCTGGAGCACTCCCATTTAATTTTGTCCATTTTTACCATTAAGGCAAAATTAAAATGAAGGCAAAATTTTCAAACTAAATAATTTAAGAATGGAAATTCATGACATTCATGAAACCATGATGATTTTGGGTGAGTTTAAGATGGAGTGAAAATTTTTTTGACTGGGGGCAAAAATTTCCAGTTATACTGTAGTTAATTGAGGAATTTTTACATTGGATAAAACTTGTGTTATGGTTCATTTAGTTAAAATGTAACATAGAAACAACACTGTACTTCACTTAATACTGTCAGAACATAAATGATTGGTTATCTAGGTCTTAGCGTCATACATACAAGTTGTGTTGAGGTTTTTGATGACAGAACTTGCAAATTGAAGTATATTATGAGTCTATAATAATATATTTTTAGCATCTCACAAAACTGGGTAAATACAGCATGTGAAAATAATTGACAGGTTATAATAAACATCACAACTCATTTATGTTTCTTATAGTTTTAAAATAAATCTATACTATCCTATAGATGTTCCATTTTCAATATGGGATGCTATCACCATATATGTCCAGGTTTTAATGGTGCTCCCCTATATCATCTCAGTTTTTTATATTGATGCTCCGTACTGCTCAGTTTTCAATACCGATACTCTCTACATATCAGTTCAGTTTTCAATATGAATGCTCTCTCCAATATCTGCTCAGTTTTCAATAAGGGATGATGTGCCCATATAATTTTGGGTACAGTAATTCTGAGAATTTAAGACTAAAATATTTGTAAATCTAGACCAAGAAAATATTGTCAATGATAAACAATAAATTTACCTAAACCAAATCTGTAGCCATCTGCAAATCTATTACTGGTATTATGGAAAACACATGCACTGTCTACATCATGGAGAAACTTCTCTGCTGTCTCAACTGAAATATTAACTTTAATTTTAGTCAACATGCATGTATACAAACACAAAAAAATACAATAATTAAACTAGCATGTCAGCTAGATCCATCCATTCACATATTAATCCATTCATGTATCAAATGATTCACATATTAATCCATTCACGTATCAAATAATTCACATAGTAATCCATTTATGTATCAAATGATTCATATCCATCCATTCACATAATAATCCATTCACATATTGTTCATCCACATATCAATCCATTCACATATCAGTACATTCAAATATCAGCTCAATCACATATCAATCCATTCACATATCAGTCCATTCACATATCAGTACATTCAAATATCAGCTCAATCACATATCAATCCAGTAATACATCAGTCCATTCACATATTCATTTATTCACAGATCAGTCCATTCACAATATCAATCAATTTACATATCAATCCATTTGCATATAAAGATATTCACATATCAATCCATTCACATAACAATCCATTCACATATTAAACCATTTACATATCAATCAATTCACATAGCAATCCATTCACATAACAATCCATTCACATATCAATCAATTCACATAGCAATCCATTCACATATCAGTCCATCAATCTATCCACATTTCAAGCCATTCATCCATCCATATACCATAAATTGTGATATTTTGGCATTGCTAAAATTTGGCCACTTTGGTCATAAAATTAAAAGGGTATTTTTTTAACCAGTTAAATTTTGGCCATTTATATTATGTTTAAATTTGACCTATCATCAGATCTCGGTCATGTTGTGTCGAACATACCTGGTGTTTGAAATATCAAAATATTAAAAGTGTCGGTAGAGTTATTAGAATTGATGCATCACACAGTACATTTTGTACTTAATTAAGATTAACGTCCACACAATGTTATTTAAAAAACTCCTTATTTGTTTATCTATAAAACACAAAAAATGGTACATACAGGTATTTTAGACAGTTTAATTTTGGCCATTTTTATAGGGTGGCAAAATTGGCCAAAATTAAACAATAGCCAAAATATCCCAATTTACGGTATTCATCCATTTACATATCAATCCATTGATATATTCATCTATTTACATATCAATCTATTCACATATCAATCCATACACATATCCATCCATTCACATATTAAATTATTTATATATCAATCCATTCACATATCTGTTTATTCAGATATCAACCCAGTCACATAACAATTCATTCACATATTAGTCCATTCACATATCAATCCATTCACATATCAATTTATACACATATCCATCCATTCGTATATCCATGCATTCACATATCAATCCATTGATATATTCATCTCTTTACATATCAATCTATTCACATATCAATCCATACACATATCCATCCATTTACATGTCCATCCATTCACATATAAATCCATTCATATATCAATCCATCTATATATTCATCCATTCACATATCATTTATCCATCCATTCACATATCAATCCATTCATATATCAATCCATCTATATATTCATCCATTCACATATCATTTATCCATCCATTCACATATCAATCCATCTGTATATTCATCCATTCACATATCATTTATCCATCCATTCACATATCAATCCATCTATATATTCATTCATTCACATATCATATATTCATCTATTCACATATCAATCCATTAACATATCAATTCATTCATATATCAATTCATTCACACATCAATCCATTCACATATCAATCCATTCCCTGACTACCTGCCCACCAATCCATCCAACCAGTCCTGATTGATCCTCCATACATACATTAACCCATCCACCCATCTATCCATCCATTTACTTCACCCATCTGTCCTTTTATCCAACCATTAAGCCACAAAAACAAAATGTGATACATTTACATATAACTGAACTCATTCATCCTAATGACATATTTGGACTGGTCGTCTTTTCAGAAGAGTCAATTGTTTTTCAGGGGTTGATGAGTTAAAATAATCTCAAATTTCAAAGTTATTTTCTCTAATACAATTTTTGTTTCATGGCATTGATTTGATGTGACAATTTATAATCATTCCTCTAATCACACAGGACATTATGTAGATAAGATCAATTAAAAAGTGAGTTAAACAGAGAGAGAGAGAGAGAGAGAGAGAGAGAGAGAGAGAGAGAGAGAGAGAGAGAGAGAGAGAGAGAGAGAGAGAGAGAGAGAGAGAGAGAGAGAGAGAGAGAGAGAGAGAGAGAGAGAGAGAGACAGAGAGAGAGAGAGAGAGAGAGAGAGAGAGACAGAGAGAGACAGAGAGAGAGAGAGAGATTTGAGTCTGATTTAACTATATTTGTACTCAACTGTTTTCTGTTACAATGGTGTCTGTATGGGAGCTGCTATATTTATTGATGTGACAAACTGCATCATTTACATCATCCACAATTTCCATGGTAACCTCCAAGCTACCATACTCCTTGTGCAGGGACACTGCTTGTGGTGGACCAAACTTTAAAGAGTTGGACAATCTTGGACCAGAGTGAATTTTTACCTGAAAAAAACCCAGCCAAAATAAGGTAAATAATGAACTAAATGTCATGCATACAGTGGAACTTATATATAAAGACCCCCTTAGGTACACAACAAGGGAGGTGGTCTTTATATAGAGGTTGATTTGTACACAGTTCTATTGGGGACAGCAAAAAACAGTGTTTATGACCAGGTGGTTTTTATACACAGGTGGTTGCTAAAGCAGGTTTTACTGTACTGGAAAAATTAACTCCAAATGTTTATTTCTTTAATTATCTTGTTACATTGTCCATACTTGGCCAAAATGTTTATTGGAAAGGAACCATGACAGACCTTGCTTTATAAACCATCATTTTTTTCAAGTCTACCCCTGATAAACAATGGATTCTGCTTAGAATAAAAATCAAAGAACAGTGAAAGATAGTCTCTAGGGGTGAATGAATCTATACATCTTGAATTTGACCTTATGTTTGTTAATATATCTAGCATGAAAATGTTAGACGAAAATGCTTATAGTGTTTCAAAAACTTTTTGAAAAGAAATGGAGGAATGGCTGGTTGGCCTTAAGTCGCTCACCTGGCAAAATTGGTCAACATTGCAGAAAGCATAAAAATGTGTAAAAGCATGAAAAATTCATTGAAAAGGAGAATTAACTTGCATAAGGGTGTACTTGCCTTGCTGATTTTTGTATAGATCTTTAATAATAAGTTGAAAACATGCAAAATCCATTTGAAAGGAGAAATAACTTTCACAAGGATCACCCTAACAATTTTTGCACAATATTTGTTTTATAGATCTTTGCATGGACAATAGGCAAAAACAGTCCAAAACATGAAAAAATCCACTTCAAGGGGGAAATAACTCTCATAAGGGTCAACCTAACAATTTCATTCCTGTTGACTTTTTTGTAGATCTTCGCGTGCTGGTCATTTTTGCTTCTTTCACATTCTCTCTATCTTTTATACTTTTCAAGATAACAGGACAAAACTGTCAAAAACATGAGAAATCCGCTAAAAGGGGAAATAACTCCCATAATGGTCAACCTAACAATTTCAGCCCTATTGACATTTAGATCTTTGCATGCTGAACATTTTTGCTTCTTTCACATTCTATCTATTATATTTTTCAAGATAATAGAACAAAACTGTCAAAAACATGGGAAATCCACAAAAAGGGGAAATAACTCCCAAAAGGGGCGACCTGACAATTTCAGCCCTATTGACTTTTTTGTAGATCTTTGCATGCTGAACATTTGTGCTTTTTTCACTTTTAATCTACCTATTATACTTTTCAAGATAATATCAAAAAACATGAAATATCCACAAAAAGGAGAAATAACTCACATAAGGATCAACCAGACAATTTCCACCAAAATAAAAAATTTGTAGATTCCTATAAGCAGCTCATTTTAAGGTAAAGGTTTTCTAGCTTTAATAATTTTGGAGATACATGTATCAAATAAAAAATATCTGCTGACTCGTTCTATATTTAGCCATGGCAGCCATATTTGATCCTAGCCCTTTTTCATCCACAGCCTTTATGTGGCTTTACTTGGTTATACTTCCTGTCAAATTTGGTTCAAATTGGTCTAATGGTTCTGGAAAAGTAGCTAAAAATGTTGAAAATTTAAAAAAAAAAAAAAAAATTGACCTTGATCTTTGACCCCATGACTTAAGATAATTCCTAACAACTTTCTCATATATCTTTGTAAAAGTCGATCAGTTTTAACTTATTAACCAATTTGTAATACAAATATACGCTGTGTTACTGTATGCCCCCTAGTGGTTCATTTATGAACAGATTTAATTTTTGTTCGCAAACTTTGTAGATATTGATTTTACAATCATGCATACAAAATATGAAACTCATCTGATCAGTGGTTCATGAGAAGAAAATATTTAAAAATGTACCAAGTTTTTGTCCTTTTTGGCCCCTCGCCCCTTTTCATTTGCAAACTTTATGCAGCTTTACATGGAGATGCTATATGCCAAGTTTGGTTAAAACTGGCCCACTGGTTCTTGAGAAGAAGATGTTTAAATGCAAAAGTTAGCAGATGGACGATGACTGACAACAGATATTTGGCTATAGTAATAGCTTACTTGGCCTTTTGTAGAACTGAATGAATATTTCAAATTATTATCATAAATGTAGGAGAAAATCTGTTTCAGGAATATGGTTAAATAATCCTTCATATAAACCTCTGTTGAGAGAGTACCTGTCTTGACAGACCACATATCAGTGGCAGATGGGATGGTCTCTCAAGGCAGGTTTCATTGTATTTCAATAATACTCTAATGAATGAAAAATGCTTGTAGTTTTTAGACTTACTCCATCTGATTTCAAAACATCACACATTGCCTCAAATAATGGTGACTTTAGTAGAGACTTATTCAAAAGAATGGTCTCTACAGCATTGCATGCTGCTGGGTAATCACATTTCGCATCTCTCACTGAAATATACAAGTACAAATTATAATAGAATCTAGCTATACTTTGAGTTCCACACAGAAAAATATCAGTTGAGGGTGGGTATGGATCATTAAGCCCATCTAAGGCATTAGCCGAGGTAGGGATATTGATTTATCTACCCGAAACAGATTTTTTCTATCTGAAACTCAAATGTGCTTATTTTTTTTTCTCACACCTTGAAAGCTTCCACATCACTCCCCATTTGTTAATTCACCACAAATGAATATAAACCCATAATATACAAATATATCTGGGGCTGAAAAGTCCTTAAGTCCGAGGTTGGGGACCTACATATTTTACTTTCGGACCCTGTCGTTTTCCTGCTTTGTGGGTCTGAGGACATAAGTCTGAATCAGTGAATAACTGTTCTGTCAATTTCTTTTGAAACTTTATTCCCTTTGTAAAGTTCAATTGTCATCTTCTAATATGATTTTGTGACAGTTTTTTTGGTATATAACTTTGTGTTCCCACCTTTGATAATAGTTATATGTATTGATTAATTATATCAAAAGTCTGACTTGGATTTATTGTAATTGGACCAATATATTAGAGGACCGGACCCAGGCAAAATTTAACAAAAAGTCCGGGACCCAAGCTGCTGAAAGAAAATTCTCAGCTCTTGTATATGTGTAGATTTATTTCCTTTTCAAACAAATTTATTAAGATTTATGTGAAACTGTCAACATATTCAAACATCAGAGTAAACTAACAACACAAAAATCTCCTTGATCTGCCATTTTACAAACAATGCAGACGATGCTTGGACGCATACAAAGTGTTCCGGACAAGTGGTTCTGGATAGAATTTTGGTAAAAATGGGATCAGTCTATCCAAGGTGCGAGAATATGAGTTCTTGGTCTGGTGCTTCCAGACTGTAAAACTCACACACTACTTAATTCTTATTATTTTGAAATGAAAATGTGTAGAATCATGCAGTGTATTAAAATTTGAAATGTTTTGCTTTTTAATACAAACACTAAAAACTGAAAATGAATTAAGTTTTTCCGTAATATCCAAAATTATAGCTTGATAACACTAAAATTTTTAGTTAATCAATACATTTCTTGGATATCTGATGACGGCTGATGAATTACCGGTAAACACAATATTTTTTATGACCGTGAAAATATTGTTATCTCTTTTCTCATCAGCTATATTCAATAATTTTATGAACAATTATTTAGTCAAAATAATGAAATAGAAATTAAGCTGGAGTTTTGTAAATTAAGTTGGTAGGGCTGGACTGAGATCTTAACTAATGGAAGACAATGCATATGGAAAAATCAAATTTTAACCATATTTAACGCTTTCGCTGACCATAGAGAATATTTCTCATTTACTACTCTTTTTACAGCACATTTTTCTCACTAAATTTTTCATTGTTTAAGTACTCTCCATTTTGTTTTCAAGTAAGGTGCAATGAAGTAGAAAATGTAAAAAACGACCTCTACATTTAAGTCTTGAATAAAAATTATGATTCCTGGCAAAATTGTCAGTTTTTTAATTAATTCTTTAGGAGCTGTAACATCATGCATTTTTAATTTTTGATAAGTATAAAACCCAACACTCTACAATTCTTCAGGTATAAATGTGTGATGGCGGCCTGTTCTTAATGATGGAGGAAAGAACCCGTTACAATGTACCCAGGAAGAGACCACCGACCTTCCGCAAGTAAACTGGCAAACTTTTTCACAAAAATCAGCAACCGGAAGTGAGAGACTTAATGGTTCAAAGCTTGATGTTCTAACCACTTGGCCACCAAAGTCACGTAATGCTGTAATTGTTAACCAAGTGGTATATTGTATAATGGTGTTATATTGTAAATTTTAATAGTTATCTATCTTTGTGTAGTGGAAGTCAACATTGTAAGAGTTATCTCTCTTAGTGTAGTGAACGGTCTCTGTATTTCATTTTAGTTTAATTTTTGGCCATTTTTGTTCCTAGATGAGGGGGCAATGTTAAAATGAAAGTGAAATTTTCAAGCTAAATAACTGAAGGACAACAATACATGTCATCCATGAGACTATGGTGAATTACAGTGAATTAAAGACAGGGTGACTATGTTTTCTGTCTTAAAGGGGCAAAACTAAGGGGCCAAGTATACAGTGAGTATTTCTCTACTTAAAGAAGTTGTGAAAAACAGCAGTATATACAGTTTTGAATCTAATTCATTGATATCACAGACATGATGTTTACATACATGTACAACATAACCACTTGAAACACACAAATCTAAACCCCCGCTGGAACCTAAGATGATTTTGTGGGGAAGTTTGCCAGGTTCTCCCTTACCACTAACAACTGGCTGCCAACATTTAACTGAAAAAAATGTTGAGTGTGGCATAAAACACCAATAAAACAAAGAAAACAAAAAAAATCAAATGTCTGCAGATGTGTCCTTCACAAACAAAGATACGCTCTTTTGCAGCTTAAAAAATGCAAAAATGTGAAATAATCTTCACAAAATGTAAGTCGATCTCATTTACAGAATTTTTGCACAATGATACAAAGCAATAATTTTCAAGAACACCACACACATATTATCTATTTTTTCAGTTAAGATTTAGGGAAGTAATTTTCTTACCTAGCTTCACAGCCATGTTTTGGTCAGCATCTTTATCTATGTACATGTGACATATGCCCTCGCTGTGACCCAGTACAGGAACTCCTTTACTTTTTTCCTGAATTTTACGTATCAGTTCACCAGAACCACGAGGTATAATTAAATCTATATATTCATTCATTTGCAGTAGGTCATCTATTTCCTCTCTTTTGCTTATCTAAAACAAAGTAAATTTCTCCTTAGTGTTCACTTAGTACAATCAACCCACTTATATTGAAACCTGTTATATTGAAATCCTGCTTTATTTGAAATGATTTGGATTCTGGGCCAATTTATTTTATTACAATTACAGGGTTCCTACACCTTTAACAAAACAAAATTCCCTGATTTTCCCTGACATTTTCCTGGACTTTCTCACCCGTTTCCCTGATTATTGTGATGTGCCATTGGTGCTGCAGGTGCGAAGTCACTCTAGGGAGGCTTCAAAAATAGGAAGTCATTTGGTGGATTCAGGTACATTTTCTGGTGAAAATAGACTTAAAATTCAAGCCAGAAAGACATAATTTTTTCAAGAATAAAAAATATTTGATTTCTCCCTGACTTTCCCCGGTTCAGACTAAAATTCCCTGACTTTTCATGACCAAATAATGTGCTTGTAAAATTCCCTGACTTTCCATAAATTCCCTGACCCATAGGTACCCTGCATTATAATCTGTTTTTTTTTGGAACCCCTGTTTATTTGAAAGAAAAGTTTATTTCAATTTTATTTCAATATATATGTGTTTGACTGTATATTTAATTGTTAAGGGTGTGGAATTCTTGGTGAAATGGTGTAATCAAAATTTACTATATGATTAAAATAGTCCCTTTTCACATAACATGAAAGCTTCTCTATGATGAAATATGATTATGCTGAAAGTTCTGTTTTAAAAGTTGCCATCTTTGTAAAAGTGTTCCTAGGTAAGATTACTCTGTAATGCACTTGTGCTGAGAGAGAAAGAGAGAGAGAGAGAGAGAGAGAGAGAGAGAGAGAGAGAGAGAGAGAGAGAGAGAGAGAGAGAGAGAGAGAGAGAGAGAGAGAGAGAGAGAGAGAGAGAGAGAGAGAGAGAGAGAGAGAGACAGAGAGAGAGAGAGAGAGAGAGAGAGAGAGAGACAGAGAGAGAGACAGAGAGAGAGAGAAAGAAAGTTGCCACCTGATCTTTGATCTAGATGGTGTTGGCTAAAAAGTTTATATATTTTTAAAAAGCATACAAGAGCTATTGTTTCTTTTGGAACAAATGGCTCTAAAGCTTCCTGTACAAGTTGATGTAAAATCATATTGCTGTTGAGAGCCTCCTTTCCGCCTTTCAATAACAGTCCATTGGCACTGGCAATTGCTAAAGCAGCAACCTGAAAATATTCCAATATGTCAGAAATACTGTGAAGATGTTCAGTGGCATGGTTAAAATTTATGTCTGATATATTTTACATGGAAACTTGGATGGCATACCATATGCAGCGCATTTTGGTGGCTGTAAATTTAAATGTTTTGGTACTTAACGTACCGGGTATATGAAAAGTTAGGAGAATTTTAATTGGTCTGTGCCTACAGTGTATGATTATCCTGTCAAAATTAAGACCTTGAGTATTAATTAATTCAGATAAAGTGGGGACTTGAAAAACAGTATACCTGGAACTTTTGGTCCCTGGTAATTTTCACCCTTTTACGACAGAAAACATATTCGCCCGACTTTAATTCATTCTGAATCGTTATAATCTCTTAGATGGCATGTTATGTCTTTTCAATTATTTAGCTTGAAAATTCAGCCTTCATTTTAAATTTGCTCTCTCATCGAAGGACGAAAATAGCGAAAATTAAACGGGGCGAAAATGTCCAGGTATACTGTAATGCATAAAGTAGAAAGTATCGGTACCCATTTTGAACAACGTCCAATTACATGTTCAGAGTAGCCTATACTGATAATAAGTGGTTCAGGATGAATCAATAAATGTTCTTATATCTTATAGCTGAAAGAACCTGCTGTGATCAAATTAAAATGAAATATTTGTGGAAATTATGTTAGCCATTTCATTCTTATCATGAAAAATGCACTTCACAAAAAAAAAAACTGTCATGGGGTATATGACATATGTACGATTAACTCTTTGTAGAAGTTACCATAAGTGACATAACTGTTATTCATATAGTTTAATACAGAACATCTAAATGTTCACAGCATAATATCCAAGTTCTTCCACAATATTTATTCTGTATGTTTGCAGAGTGTATTGCTATTCACTGTATAAAAAAAATCCTGTTCAACTACGATATTGATTCTAACCTGTGGCAAAGCATCTGGGCGAGACTCAAATATGACAAGAAGTACACCAATGGGTACTGAGATCTGCTTCAACTTGAGATTATCGGCCAACTGTGTTCTCCGTAAAACTTTGCCAACCACAGTATGACTAGCCTCCGCAATCTGCTTTAGGCCTTTATGTAATGTTCGTAATTTCTTCTCATTCAAAATAAGTCTTGATATTAGTTGAGATGCCAAACCTATGAAAAAAAATGAAATGGGATATCTGTAAGTTGAAAAAAATTTGAAAGAAACTTTAAACATGTGTAACAAATACATGTAAACTATAAATATTATTACAGCTTTTAAAATATTGTTAATGAAATAAATGTGCAGATTCTCTATAATTACATATAATTTTACTTATCATAACCTAAACACTTAAAGATGAAATAATTAATTCCATGGTTTATCATCAATGATTCCTTTTATAAAAGTATATTAAAAAATTGCTTTTAATTTTGGAAATTAAATTTATGAAATGGAGAATTGTATATTTTTAATTTTACATTATGTATTTGATTTACTCAGAATATTAGACCTGCATAAGACCAAAGATTTTTATACACTCAAGCCCATTGTGAGTGTGATTGGAAATGGGAACAGCAAATTGACGAGGTTCCAACCTACCCCAGTGGCTAATAAGTTTAATTTTCCAGCAGACATGTAAAATTATAAGAAAATTTAGAGGTAAGGACAAGCAGAAAGACAAACAAACCAAAAATATATGCCCCCATCCCCTTCCATTCCTCTGATCCACAGACATAAAAGTTGAATGTGAAATAATATAGAAATGTATGTTAAAAGTACAATTATTTCAACATGAATTGATTGATAATTAATTGGTTTATTAATAACTGATCATGAAAATAAATGGATTGCCCTTCACTTCTAAATACCAGAAAACATTTATACATCTAAAAATCATAATAAAAATTAATTATTGATGATACCGTTTTCATATGCGTTGTCAACATCTTTGCGATTTGCATCCAGTATATCTCGTTGTCTTTCTAAGAGAAGATCAGCAAGTTTCTGAATTATTAAAGCTCGGGTAGCTGGAGCTAGTCCCTGGAGAGCACGGCTGCCATCGCGGGCTGAATACAAATATAAAGAATACTGTATACCTCGTCATTTTTACTCCTGTTTAATTTTCACCATTTTGCTCTTACATGAGAGGGCGAATTTAAAATGAAAGTGAAATTTACAAACTAAAATAAGTGAAACCTGGGCATACATGCCATCCATGAGACTATTATGATTGGGGGCAAATTTAAGACAGGGTTTATATGTATTCTGTTGTAAAAGGGAAAAAAAATAACCAGTGGTGAACATTTCCAAGTTACGGTAACAGTAATATCAGTCAGTGTACAAGTTACACATGTTTTGGTCCTATTACTTCAAATTTTCATCATTAAAAACTGGCTGCCACCATATGACTGAAAAATAAATTGTGGCATAAAACAGCATTGAAACAAAACATAAATAAGGAAGTTTCTTTTTCCTTATTGTAACTTGGTCTTCTTCTGCCTATCAAAAACTGATTATCGCCATAAATCTTGAGTTTTGCTACAAAGATAATAAAGACAACTGAATATTACTTGCTTTTTTTCTTTGAAGTACAAGTGTTGTTGAAATTTGCAGTTTCATCAGAGCAAAGATATAGAATATTATATACCTCAAATTTAAAAAAACAACATTTTTTGTAGAGTTTTTCATGTTCATGGAATAAAGTCATGGTTTAAAATATAGATTAGAGCTTGGTCTGATGTGTACGGTATTTATAACTGTCAATGTACATGTATCTAGGGATTTTTCCACTCTTTTGGGAATAGAGCTTGGACCTTTTGAATTTGGAATTTTGGCAACAGTTTTACTGAAATTGGGAAATTTCAAACAACACAAAACTGTTTGAAAATAGAAATATCTCTTCAAAATCATTTTTTTTTTACTTCAATAGTGAAATTTCAATTGCAAATTAGGTGAAAAAGCATTTTTTGCATTGAATGGAACTTATTTAAGCCACCCACAATAGACTGGAAAATCCATGGTGTTGACTTTTGAGTCTTGAATATGACATAGATTGGTTAAGCAATACCAGGCAAAATCTTGTCGCTTTTATCAGGAGAATATCTTAATACATGATCATATCGAACCATGTGTTAGTTTACAATTTGAAAAATGTCTGACTCTCTTCTTACAAAAAATGTCTTATCCTAGTTTGAAATGAGAGCTATTTGATAAATTATGAAAATAAATCTGTACCTTGCATTGCTTGTAATTCAACTGGAGTGCCTGTTGACCGTGCTGTGGTGAAAAACGTCCCAACATTTTTTCCAGCAACAATATTAGAAATAGCTTTGTCTTCATGACCATTACAAATTACCACAGAAACTCCATGTTCTACTGCCCAAGTTGCTGCTCTGACCTTCAAACATCACATGATCAAATTATGATACATGTATTAATTTAATCAAAATTTTATTTTATGTTTGAAATGTCAAGTCACAGGTTGCAAGAGGTGAACAGATATGAAGGTCATTTAAATTTCCGTTTGACAATTTGCCGATTAATTGAGGAAAAACAGGAAACTTAATTCCAATTGTTATATATTTCGACTTACATAGTACCCAGGTAGGTGCTTTTTTTATTCAACATGAGTTCTTTATTATTTATGTGTTATCAAAAGTCAATAAAACCATCTGTCAAATACTTCTAAATACATCAATAGGAGTAGTTGTGCATCTATAGAGAAACAAATCTGATTCCAGATAATCACATATAAAATAATAATATAAAATAATCCCCTACAGGCCCAGACAAAGCAAAATGATGGACACAACCCAAAACTATATCTTATATATATATATATATATATATATATATATATATATATATATATATATATATATATATATATATATATATATATATATATATATATATATACACACACACACACACACACACACACATATATATATATATATATATATATATATATATATATATATATATATATAAAACCTTTTACTGTATGGGTTTATTAAAAAATCTGGAGTATCTCAGTAACTCAGTAATTTCATACACTGCACATCTTAATTAGTAATTTATAACAATATCACAAAATCAAATTTTAAGACATTCTGTTAAGAAGTTCTTTTTATATATTTCCCATAGATATCTTACCTTTGATTCCATGCCTCCAAGGCCAACTCGAGACTTTTCACCAAAAGTCACGTTTGTTTCGTCCAGTGCTGGGCAGAAGGTATGAAGCAGCCGTGAACCATCCAATCTTGGTGGACCAGTGTATAAACCATTCACATCGGACATCAGTATCATCAAATCGGCATCAATTTCTACAGCCAGTCGGGCAGCAAGGCTGTCATTGTCTTTCAGACTTATCACCTGAAGCAGATAGAAAGGGGAATAACCAGTTTTAACTTTTAATCCAAATGAAAAAAACAAAACAAAACAAACCAAACCACACACACAGCTACTGTGATAGTGTTTATATATGGTGGTAAATTAAATTTGAGACAGTGGATCCTATATGAGGCTATTATAGGCTCAAGGTAATGGAAGATTCAATATACAATGTATTGTTAATATGACATTACTATAAGCTCAAGCTAGTGTAGTTTCTATGTCTATAAAAGCTCTAGCTAGTGGCCTTTCCATGTTTGATAGATTGGCTCAATGCCAGTCTTGTGAACCAGGGATGTCTGGTTTCCAAATGAAGATTAACAGAATCTTAAGTAGGTGAGTTACATGATAAGGAAATCTCTACCCAAGTGGTAAGAATCTGGTTGTCCAATCCCAGTATTTTCTAAGGATTTAACTTCCATATTCTTGCCAGGAGAGTTAAGATTTCCCTTTCCACCCAACAAAACATTATAGTGAAACTTGTATATAACAACCTCCTTAGGGACACATAAAAACTGGCATTTATAGGGAGGTTGTCTTTATATAGAGGTATGGTACTATGGGGGATAGCAATAAATGGTCTTTATGACCAGGTGGTCTTTATACACAGGTGATGGCTAAAGCAGGTTTCACTGTAATCATAAAAGTTATGATACAAGTAAACCTATCTCTCATTTCATCCATTTCTGATATGTCATCTAACGATAAATGTCAGAATTTTGTAAGTAATATTTTCAATGGTTGACTGTACAGACCTACGAGAGGTCCGTCTGTCAGAAAATTTTAGAGATTGATTATCAATTACTGTAAATCCGTTTTTTTCACAAGAATTTTATTTACACATAATTTCGCAAGACCACCCGTTTCCAAAAATAAAAATTATAGTATAATGAAGTATGATAATAATATAATGAAATAGGCATTCCAAATCATTATCTCTTAAAGAAATTTAGAACTTGTGTATCATGAAAAAGTAAAATCCTGTGAAAATTTCTGGAGTTACAGTAGATTGCAGTAAAACAATTGTTACCCCATGTAAGTCACTGTCCAGCTCCGGTGGTGGGGCTACAGCATCATTAGCATTCAGAATTGGTATGATGTTATGTCCAATAAGCTCATTTAGAGTGCCTGTCAAGTTCTTTCTACTTTCTGCTTGGTTGAAGTCAGGCTTTGTAATCAGAACCTGTGTTCGAGTAGACACATTTAAGCATATTATATGTTGTTCTTTGACATCATGGAATTCGTGTCACATGACAGTCATGATTGCAGTCTCTTTCAATTCATGTCTTTCTCTGTCTGTCCATCCATCTGTCTGTCTCTCTATCATCCTCTTTCTCTCTCTCCTGCACTCTCAACCAAACCACTTACAATGGCTACCACCCTTTTTCTCTGTCTCTGTGTCTTTCTCTACCATCCTATCACTCTCTCTATATCTCTTTCATTATCTAGCTCACTTGCTCTCTCAATCACACCATTTACAATGGTTTCCACCCTTCTTCTCTGTCTCTGTGTCTTTCTTTACCATCCTATCACACTCTCTCTATCTCTTTCATTATCTAGCTCACTTGCTCTCTCAACCAAACCACTTACAATGCTTCCACCCTTCTTCTTTGTCTCTGTGTCTTTCTTTACCATCCTATCACACTCTCTCTATCTCTTTCATTATCTATCTCACCTGTTCTCTCAATCACACCACTTACAATGGCTTCCACCCTTTTTCTCTGTCTCTGTGTCTTTCTCTACCATCCTATCACTCTCTCTCTATCTCCTTCATTATCTATCTCACTTGCTCTCTCAATCACACCACTTACAATGGCTACCACCCTTCTTCTCTGTCTCTGTGTCTTTCTCTACCATCCTATCACTCTCTCTATATCTCTTTCATTATCTATCTCACCTGCTCTCTCAATCACACCACTTACAATGGTTTCCTCCCTTCTCCCTCCCTCCCTCTCTCTCTCTCTCTCTCTCTCTCTCTCTCTCTCTCTCTCTCTCTCTCTCTCTCTCTCTCTCTCTCTCTCTCTGTATCTCCCTCCCTTCCTTCCCCACTCTCTCTCTCTCTGTCTATCTCTCTCTATCACTTTCTCTCTCTAGTAAAATAATGGCAGAACTTTGAAAAACAAACCTGTGCTGTTTTGACTCCATACTGGTTAAACATTGCTTCATATAGTGACATTAGACCACTCTGTCCAACAGCTGCACAAGCACGTGGTTCAATGATGGAATATTGCTAGTAAAAATATACAGATTTATCTAGTTAGTTAGATACAAATTAAAATCAATGAGCAACTCCCTTCTGGGGTGAAAACAAACACTGAAAAAAGAAAGAATTTGAGTGTATTTCAAAAACACAATTTTTTAATAAACTAACCATACCTTTGAACCTAGCTCATCCCTCCTGTGGCTTCCTACATGACAACAAACATTGCATGTATAATATCAAGGTATCAGTACATATACAGACAAAGACAAACTTTTCTAATTATTTTTCAATCTTTCAGAAGAAGCAAGGATAATTTATAGAATCAATAGTACCCCACCTGGGAATATTGCCAAGATATATAAATTGACAAAAACAAAAATCTACCTCAGAAGTATGCCTGAACCAAATATGTTAAGCCAAGGTGAAGAAATAACTTGGCAAAGATAAATGAAACCAACAAAGGGAAGTAATTTAAAAAAAAACAGAGGTACCAGCACAATTTTTATATGCAACACTCTGTTTTCTTAAGAAGTATACTTGCACAAATTATGGGGAGCCTAGTTAAAGAAATGAGAAAGATATGGCCTGGACAAAAAAGGACAACAGATAGACGGAAGGACAAAAAAACAGAAGGACAGAAAGATAGAAAGACACAACACAAAGCTATAGTCCCCCGGGAACTGTTTGAGAACTAATTATTTTGTTATTAATATGTAAATGTCTGTTTGTCTGTGTTTCAGTTTATCTTAATCACATACTGACATACTCCTTCTGAATGAAGTCTGCTTCATATGAATAAAAGAACAGGTCAGCTAATAAAGGGGCATAACTGACTCCCATGAGAATGCCAATGGTTTGCTGGTAGATCTGGTCTCTAAACGCTACATATATATTGTACATTAGAAAATTCAGCATCTTTATTATATCAACTTCAGTGTATTTCTGTTGAATCAAAATGGTTTTGAACAAAATAAGTACATCATGTCATGATAACCAATGATTAGATATTTAAATTTGGGGGTACCACTTTTATTGAAAACAAAATTGCTGCCTGGTATATTGGCTGCATATCTGTATTCTGTCTGTATTTGTTCATGTTTCACACATGCTCACTACCTACCTTCCCATTTTCACCTCTATGACATATACTCACAACTTACCTTCTCATTTTCATCTCTGTGACATATTGACTGTGTATCTGTATTTTGTTTGTTTAAGTTTCACACACACTCACAACTTACCTTCCCATTTTAACCTGAGTGACATTTTGGCCATGTATCTGTATTTTGTCTGTTTATGTTTCACACATACTCACGACTTACCTTCCCATTTTCACCCCTGTGACATATTGGCTGTGTATCTGTATTCTGTCTGTATTCTGTCTGTTTAAGTTTCACACATACTCACAACTTACCTTCCCATTTTAACCTCTGTGACATATTGGCTGTGTATCTGTATTCTGTCTGTTTATGTTTCACACATACTCACAACTTACCTTCCCATTTTAACCTCTGTGACATATTGGCTGTGTATCTGTATTCTTTCTGTATTCTGTCTGTTTAAGTTTCACACATACTCACAACTTACCTTCCCATTTTAACATCTGTGACATATTGGCTGTGTATCTGTATTCTGTCTGTTTATGTTTCACACATACTCACAACTTACCTTCCCATTTTAACCTCTGTGACATATTGGCTGTGTATCTGTATTCTGTCTGTATTCTGTCTGTTTATGTTTCACACATACTCACAACTTACCTTCCCATTTTAACCTCTGTGACATATTGGCTGTGTATCTGTATTCTGTCTGTTTATGTTTCACACATACTCACAACTTACCTTCCCATTTTCACCTCTGTGACATATTGGCTGTGTATCTGTATTCTGTCTGTTTATGTTTCACACATACTCACAACTTACCTTCCCATTTTAACCTCTGTGACATATTGGCTGTGTATCTGTATTCCGACTGTATTCTGTCTGTTTATGTTTCACACATATTCACAACTTACCTTCCCATTTTCACCTCTGTGATTGGCTGTGTATCTGTATTCCGACTGTATTCTGTCTGTTTATGTTTCACACATACTCACAACTTACCTTCCCATTTTAACCTCTGTGACATATTGGCTGTGTATCTGTATTCTGTCTGTATTCTGTCTGTTTATGTTTCACACATACTCACAACTTACCTTCCCATTTTCACCTCTGTGACTTATTGTCTGTCTCATACTCATAGACATAATGATCTCCTGTTGAAGTTTCTGTTTACCAAACGCTATAGCACCACTTGTTACCATCAGGACTTGTTTTCCCATGTTGTGTAGCACACATGCCTGGAGAAGGTAAACATATATATATATATATATACCGGGTTTATACAGTGGTACCTGTCTTGAGGGACCATCCTTTCTGCCACGGAAATATGATCGCTCAAGACAGGTGGTCTCTAAAAGAGGTTTTATTTACAGAACTATTTAACTAAGTGGATCTCAAAAAGTTGTCTCAAAATACAGGTGGTCTTTCATGACAATGGCTACTGAAGACAGGTTCTACTGTATGTATTATTAAATTAAGCCATTGAGGAATCATAACTGCAACTTTCAAATACAAACAATCATTAAGCACAGTTATTCAAATTTAATTTTTACTGAATAAGGTAAGAATGTCTTTATTTAAATTTTACTGAATAAGATAAAAATGCTCTGGAATAAAAAGTTGTTTGATTATACCGATTCTCATGTTATATTTTTAGCTGAATTTATCATTTTACCTGTTCTATGATGGAAGCCAATCTGCCAAGTGCTAAACCACATTCATCCTGTCTGGTAATAACTGCACTGCCAAGTTTTACAATGATTCGTTTTGAATTTGGCAAATCAGTTCTGTATAAATATCTTGATAGCTGATTGGAAGAGGAAGAAAATTTGTTGGCTGATGTAAAACATGGACCAAAAAGCCTCAAGTTCTTGTTGATTTGAACATATGTCTTTTGGAAATTCATTCTAGCTGTATTTGAGCAATATAACCTAGACCCCAGGAATGAACTGGATACTGAAGTATGAGAAGAATAAATTCTGCCACATCCACAATTCCATGTCTTTTTTGACACAGCAAAAGCTCTCTGTCCATACATTGTTCAACCTTAAACATAAAAAACAATATTCAATATTTGAACTAGGAGCCTATGGCAAGTCATGTGAATGAAAAGATTGATACATGGTTATGGCTTAACTAACCTAGTTGAGTTGATTGTGTGGCTAAACTAGGTGAAGATAAATTGAGAGCTTAGTTTAACTAGTTGAAAGTAGATTGAGGGCTGGAATAACCTGGTTGAAGATAGATTGAGGGCTTGAATAACCTAGCTGAAGATAGATTGAGGGCTTGGATAACCTAGGTGAAGATAGATTGAGAGCTTGGGTAACCTAGGTGAAGATAGATTGAGGGCTTGGATAATCTAGCTAAAGATAGTTTGGGGGCTTGGGTAACCTAGGTGAAGATAGATTGAGAGCTTGGATTACCTAGCTGAAAATATATTGAGGGCTTGGGTAACATAGGTGAAGATAGATTGAGAGCTTGGATAATCTAGCTGGATAGATTGAGGGCTTGGATAACCTAGGTGAAGATAGATTGAGAGCTTGGGTAACCTAGGTGAAGATAGATTGAGGGCTTGGATAATCTAGCTAAAGATAGTTTGGGGGCTTGGGTAACCTAGGTGAAGATAGATTGAGAGCTTGGATAACCTAGCTGAAAATATATTGAGGGCTTGGGTAACCTAGGTGAAGATAGATTGAGAGCTTGGATAATCTAGCTGGATAGATTGAGGGCTTGGATAATCTAGCTGAAGATATATTGAGGGCTTGGGTAACCTAGGTGAAGATAGTTTGAGGGCTTGGGTAACATTAGTGAAGACAGATTGATGGCTTGGCTTAAGTTGGTGAAGATAGATTGATTTGTAGCTAATATAGATAATGATAGACTGGGGGCTTGGCTAACATTTGTGAAGATAGATTTAGGGACTTGCTAAATTAGGTGAAGATAGATTCAAGGCTTAATTAAATTAGTTGAAGATAGATTAGGGCTTGGTTAACCTAGTTGATGATAGATGGAGTGCTTGGCTTTACTAGGTGAAGATAGATTTAAGACAAGACTAATCTAGGTGAACATAGATTGAAAGTTCAGTTAACCTAACTGAACTGAGAATGTGGCTAGCCAGACTGAAGATAGATTGACTAACCTAGCTTAAGATAGATTGAAGGCTTGACTAACTTAGTTGTAGATTAGATTGAGGGCTTGACTAACTCAGTTGTAGATTAGATTATGGGCATGGCTAACTTTGCAGAAAATTAGATTGAAGGCTTGGCTAACATAGCTGAAGGTTTGACTAAGGGCTTGACTAGCAGGGTTTGTGGACTTGGCTAAATTAACTGTAGAAAAATTGAGAGCCTGGCTTATTTAGCAAGGAGTATTTGAGGTGATTGCTTCCCTACATTCAGCAAGTTTAACTTAAAACTTTTGATAGATTTGGGAACATGTTCTATCTAGCTACAGAGAGACTTAAAACTTGCACAGAACTAGCTGAAAAAGGATAATGAATATGGTCAATTTAACCAAAGAGACATAGAGAACTTCACCATTCTAGTGACTTAACTAATATAGCAGAACTGAGAAGTTGACAAACTAGACAATCTAGCCAAAGGGATTGCTTAGGACTTGGGTCAATCTGACTAAAGACAAAAAAATTGCTTAACTGAGTACCAGTATGTACACCAAGACTGTATTATCTGTAAAATTCTCAAATATATCAAAGCTGTATGTCTTTTATTTGGATGTTCTGTTTAATGTGATACAGTGAAACTTGCATATAAAAACCCCTTAGGGACACAACAAAACCAGTCTTTATAGGGAGGTGGTCTTTATACAGAGGTTGATTTGTATATAAATGATACTATTGGGAACAGCAAAAATAGTCTTGATGACTAGGTGGTCTTAATACACAGGTGGTTGCTAAAGCAGGTTTTACTGTACTGGAAAAATTAAGTCCAAATGTTTATTTGGCCAAAATGTTTATTGGAAAGTTACCACCCTTTAACAATCAGTAATTACGTTTGACTCTGTCTAGATAATCCTTTTTACCATTAACTCATAGCTCATTATAATAAATTCTAATTTCAGTGGATAATCACTGTTACATTTTTTCCTGATAAACAAAAAATATTAAAGTTTACAATTCAGGAAAATGAGAGACTTCTCTCACGAAAGGCCAGTTATTCAAATATGGGGCCTCTGTTTGTTTGTTTGTTTTATTGGTAATTTTCACCACACTTGACTCTTTTTAAGTTATATGGTGGTGGCATGTTCTTTATGGTGGAGGAGAGAACCTGGTTACAATGTTCCTGGGGAGAAACCACCGGCCTTCTACATTTAAACTAGCAAACTTTCTCACAAAATCAGCTTAGGTTCCAATGGGGCTTGAACCTGTGCTGACATGAAGACGTGAGAGACTCCAAAGGTTTAAAGTGCAATGCTCTAACCACTTTGCCATGGTGGGGATTCCATGTCAGGCCTGCTGGAAACCAGAAACTAAGCTGATTCTGTAACATATTTGCCAGTTTATTTGTGGAAGGCGTGCCTTTACACTTGAACAATCCAACATCAAATCAAACAACCACAATTCTGCCCTGATTTTTTTATTTTGTAATGATTTTAAGAGTGCTGACTAGAGGTGAGAGATGTCATGGTTAATTGGCTTAAGTCTTCAACCCATGTGGTCACATTTAGACACACCCAAATCAATTAATAGCATGGTCTACTGTCATAATTCAGGAGGGTGCAAGTTCATATTGCATGTAATAAAAAAAATTATTCTAAATCATACACCCCTGAATACTGACATTGGAATTAACCATTCTTTGAAATGGGCAGGTCCAAATGTGATTTCAGGGGTTGATGATTTAAAGAGAGATGCTCAAACCATTTGGCCATGGACATTCCAGATGTTATTACAACAGTTTACCAATACATGCTATATACCTGATCAAATCATGATAGAGCTTAACAGACTGGCACCTTATCTCAGGTGTTATGTACCGGTAAGTATTCTTTGTGCTTTGTTGTCTATCACAATTCTACTTGTACTTTCTGTGGACTTTGGACTTACGTGTGTTTGTGTACTTATCAACTTTCAGTGTTATCTCAGGACATTGTATTAAATACTTAAATCCTTTAATAAATTCATCACCATATCTCAATTTTACTTCTTATATGATATTCCAAAGTCTGCGTTTTGTCTGCTTTCATGGTGAAGATTAAAAGTGTAAAATTTTGTGTTACAAGTGTCTATATTGGAAAACTTTGGATGGATGTATGCTTTGTTATAACTGATATGGTTAAATTGGATTGAAATTACAAGAAGAGTATACTGCAAAACAAGGAATTATGATGAACACATTTTCCCCATGGTTCACAGATAATCCTTGTTTTTACAGGAACAGGTTTTCTTGTCAACTGTAGAGTAGGCCTACTGACAAGCTGTACGCTTTATGATGTCACAATACAATTTTATGACACTGGTCTTCTATATCATGAGAATGAAGTGCATCAAAAGATACGCCGACTTTATTTGCATACATTAACACGTTCTTGAAGCATAAACATTGTATATTTGAATGAATGGAATGGGAAAAAAACTAAATTACAGTACACTTGACCAGACTTGGTTGATTCAACTAAATTACAGTACACTTGACCAGTTAACTTGTGGAAGGCCATTGGTACACTTGACCAGTTAACTTGTGGAAGGCCATTGGTACACTTGACCAGTTAACTTGTGGAAGGCCATTGGTATGCTTGACCAATTAACTTGTGGAAGGCCATTGGTATGCTTGACCAGTTAACTTGCAAAAGGCCATTGGTATGGCTTGACAGTAGCAGGATGTGTTCACAGAGTATACATGTGGTAATCAAAATCTTCTTGTGGCCAATGGTCTTGGCACATTTGGTACTAGAGCTTGCAACTGATATTAACTTGTGTGAGCCCTTCAACCCACAATGGTCAAAATCATCCTTAGACTTTCAGTTTAACTCAGTTTTTGTGGAAGCAGTATCTCCATTTGGTACATGCTTGTTTTTGACAGATTCAGTTCACAAAGTCTTGTAGTATTGACTTAGCAATAATATATACCACTGGTTATGCTTGACCAAGTTTTAATTTTTGGAGCCCCTGTGGAAGGCCATTGTTCAATCTTGCTTCAAGACCAAGCTCCCACCAAACTTGTTTGAAACTGTTGCAAAAGTCATTTATTGGTATGCTTGGACATTGGGGCCATTAGCAGGGATGTGTTCACAGAGTATACATGTGGTAATCAAATGCACTCGGCTTCTAGACAAGTAAACAACAGTAACAAGACCCACTCACAAGGATAGAGATTGTAATGCACAAAATTTGGGTCAATACTAGAGTACTATTAACAAAGAGCACCCACTCTGATATTATCTGTTTACATATGCACTCGGTGGTATGTGACCTTGCCCTTAACAAGAACCCACTCTACAGATTTAAACTTGATAACTTCGTCAAATGCACTCCTAACATGGATAGATTTCTAATTGTACTCAACTTTCATATTTAAACTTGGATTTTTGTACTCGGCTTCAACATGGTATGACCCCCAGTCACTCTGTCAGTATTCAACAGTAACGATAACTCTCATTTACTTGGATAAAATAATGGATTTCATGTACATTTGTACTCAAAGTACCCCCTCTAATATAAACTTGGATAGAGTTTTTGAACAGATTCTGTTTCTCAACATTCACACATAGTAACTGTAGATATTGGGCTTCAACTTAGCAATAATATATACCAAAATTTTACAAAAAGATCTGATGACTGGGTTCAACATAGAAGACTATTTAATTGTACTCAACAGTACCAAGTTTTGATCATTTTTGGAGCCAACATGATATGGGTCAACTAGACACCCACACTACCTTGGATAGAGATTTTTGGGCTTCAATGATATTACATTCCTTTTCTATCAAGACCAAGCTCCCAGCCAAACTTGTTTGGGAAATCTACACTGTTGTTCAACAGTGAGAAGTCATATTTAAACTTGGGAGAAAATGGATGGGCAGACATTGGACATTGGGGCCATTAGGGCCATTAGGCCAGGTGAGCTAAAACTTGGATAGAGATTATAATGGACTGGGCTTCAACATGATATGACCCCAAGACTACACTGTCATTATACTCAACAGTAACAAGACACCCACTCTACATATTTTAACTTGGATAGAGATTATAATGGACTGGGCTTCAACATGGTATGACCCCCAGACTACACTGTAATTGTACTCAACAGTAACAAGACACCCACTCTACATATTTTAACTTGGATAGAGATTATAATGGACTGGGCTTCAACATGGTATTGTACTCCCAAGACTCTACATATTTAAACTGTAGAATTGTACTGGGCTCAACATCAGTAAAAACACACAAGACACCCACTCTACATATTTTAACTTGGATAGAGATTATAATGGACTGGGCTTCAACATAAGACTACACTGTAATTGTACTCAACAGTAACAAGACACCCACTCTACATATTTTAACTTGGATAGAGATTATAATGGACTGGGCTTCAACATGGCTTCAACATGTAATTGTCAACAGTAACAAGACACCCCCACACTACATATTTTACTTGGATAGAGATTATAATGGACTGGGCTTAATTGGTATGACCTCACTACACATTGTAAAAAGACACCCACTCTACATATTTTAACTTGGGTAGAGATTGTAATGGACTGGGCTTCAACATAAGACTACACTGTAATTGTACTCAACAGTAACAAGACACCCACTCTACATATTTTAACTTGGATAGAGATTATAATGGACTGGGCTTCAACATCAACATGTACTATAACAAGACACCCAGACTACACTTGTAATTGGGCTTACTGACCCCCAGACTACACTGTAATTGTACTCAACAGTAACAAGACACCCACACTACAGATTTAGTCTGAAATAAGATGGGACAGGTGATTATCCTGCACTCAATGTGTATGACCGTAACAAGATATCTTTTAGATTATACAGTACTCATCTGTAACAAGATGGCTTTTTAAAATTATATATGAACCTGTCAATATTTTTTGTGCTCTAATGTTTTTTTGTGTCCTGCCAAGAGTTGACAACTTTCATTTACGGGAAAGTTAGTTAAATTTCCTGACATCACAATGCATTTTCAATTTTTGTCAGAGGTATAACCAACGTCACCAAGGTGTCATGTATGTCAAGTATTGAACTAAATCTAAAGGTATCACAAATCTTAACCTGCGCTATGGAGTTGTGCAGTTATCTTTTAAAGGGGCATTAGCTATGCTTTTTATTTAAAAAAATTTTCTTTCCTTTTTACTACTTAGATTGATATACAATAACAAAAAACAGATATACACAGGCATAAAGGTCAGACAACTAAATACCCGTGAAATTGGTTGGTTTAAAAAGTGTAGGGAATGTGGAGCTGCTATTTTAAATGTAAACTGGTGTCTGATTGGTATATATTGTATCAATCAACACATTTTTATATTTTTACACAGTAAAATAATGTAGTAAGAATTAAAAATGCTGAATCAGCATAATTTTTAATGGTACTTTGATATAGTTAGCGGCAACTTCCTGAAAAGTATATAAAAAGAGATTTCAACGTCACTCACTGCAAAACTGCTGGGGGTTGAAATATGGCCATGTGACAGAAAAACAAAATGTTTAAGCCTAGGTTTTGTGATTATTTTCTAATTGTTCACTTGCAAGTGATTAATTTAACCTTACTTTTTTGTATATGAATACCACACTGGACCTGACCTTATTTTCACAAAATATATAGGAATATAAAATTTTTATACCAATGTATAGCTCTTATTTGTTGTTGTGCATCCAGTACAAGTACAGGTAATAAAGTAGAAAAAATAGGTAAAAATTCAAGGATTTTTTTTTTTTTTTTTGCAAACAATTTCACTAAGTTGGATGGTTGTATTGTTGTTTAATGTCCCACTCAAGAATCTTTCACTCATATGGAGATGTCACCAATGTTGGTGAAGGGCTTCATATTTTGGCCTATGCTCGGCACTTACAGCCATTGAGCAGTGAGGGTTCTTTAATGTGCCAAAACCTGTGACACTGGACCTCGGTTTTTACTGTCTCATCTGAAGGACAGGAATCCGACCTGCCACTGGCTGGACTCAAACTCATGACCTCACGATCAAGAGTCAAGCGCGCTACCGACTGACCCAAGCCAGCGCCCATTTCATAATGATTTTTTCACTTATATGTGTCACAAAACATATTGATAAAATACCACAGACTTAGACCTACATATATAAACATGTCTGATGCAGTGATGGATAGATGGATGGATGGATGGATGGACGAACAAACGGATGGATGGACAGACAGACAGATAGATAGATATTAACTGAATAAAAAAATCAATTTTGATGAAAAAAAAATAATGAAAAACTACTTGATGAATTTATGAAATTATCAATTGTTTTCTGTACAATAAGAAAAAACAAAAGTTTTTGAAATTATACATTTAAATATTGTAAACAATTTGACTCACCGAGAGAATGTTCATCAGCTGACTGTAGTAAAGATATTAAGTTGTAGTGAGTCACAACAGCTGTAGGTAAATGATAAGACAAATTCCAACTAAAGCATGATTTAGGCGTGATTGCAGAACATCATTTACCGTAAATACTAACAAAAATAAATGTCCTAATATAGGTCTACAAAGGTAAATTGGCACATGTTTACAAACACAACAAATCCACATTGAATCATAACAAGGTGACAGTTTGCATGGATATAAAAAAACATATTTTACACATATACATAATAAGTGTGTGTAGTCCCCATAAAGACTAAGTCGATTATGTGAGAGAGCTTACAGAGGATCGGTGCTCTTTTTTCAGGTACATTGTAACTGGATTTTTTGCCTCCATCTGGGCACCATTAAAAGCTGACCGCTACCCCATGACTGAAAAATTGTTGATTGTTTTTGAAAATACAATTAAAATAATCTTTGGATAAAACACTTGTCCTTGAAGTCAATGTTTCCAGATGGAATGGTATTTCAAATATACTGTATAAGTGGAATTTTTAGCAAGACACAAATTTATCGTTTTGTCCTTAAAAAATGGTATATTATTTAAGCGAGAAGCAATTTTGGCAATTTTATGATTATAAAAAAAAATTAAACATTTATGAAATTTCTTTGCACCAGGCTATATATTGTAATTTATTTATAAAACATAGATTATAGCATAACATTACAGTCAGAACAGTAAATCAGATGAATGTCACAGCTACAGGACCACTGATTAATATTTACAAATATATATATATATAACTCCAACTTCTGATGAGGAATGAATTGTTATTGATATTCAATTTTAGCAATCTCAACAACCTCACTGATAACACTGAATTTGAATCCTCCCTAAAAATTCTGCTTATGCAGTATATATAATAGTGAAGTCAGTAAAAACAAAATTTTGGAAATAACGAACAAAATATCAGGATCCCATGTTTTACTTTCAGTACGTAAATATCCTGAAATAACGAAATACTGATATAACAAAGTAAATTTACTGGTCCCAGGAATTCGCTGTAACCAAGTTGGCTGTATGTACATGAACATGTATCTATTTTACTTATGAAGCTCGTTTTTAAGAAATCATGGAGAAATAGTACTCCAAGATACATGTATATAGTCATAAAAAGTTAATTGCATGTCTATAATTGTATTTATATAGATGACGCAACACAACCCTCTGTATTGCCAGTATATATTAACATGTATATAAAATGTCAAAACACAAAGAAATATTTTTTTTAGAAATATTACATTATTCCTTTGACATGATGTAGAAAGTTCATTATTTTCATGAACACAGGTTGTATATAATTTCTAATGTACCAATATCAGATACCATATTTCTGTTGAATTTACAACTCAACAGACTTTGGACTTAGAACTATTTAGTTTGACAACCATTTTTTTTTTTAAATTCAATACACAATAAATTTTGAGAGAAAAAAAAATTGACAATGGGTTAAATAATTCTCTTTTACGGTAATAAGTTTCAGTGCATTATAGTTTCACATTTTTAAAATGCTAACAATATCCCATGAGTATTCCTATCGTTGGGGAAATTGTGTCAACATTTTTGTGCTGATTAGAATTTAATAAATTCTAATGCAATGTGTATCTCAAATCATCTATCCCTGAAAAATAATGTACTCTTCTGTAAATCAATGATTTAGACAAGTTCAAATGTGTCTTTAAGGGTCAGTGGGTTAGAGATCCTTGAGATTCATCAAAACAAATAACTTATATTGTAATTGACTATAGAGACTGGACAGCAAAAGTTTGAACTTTCGAAGATGATCAAGTGGTTCAACATGATATTCACCTTGCATGGAGACACTTTTCCTGGTCAAAAGTTGAAAGTCTGTTCTGAGCTATATATTTACTTTTTCTGTAAGCTAGATTTTAGAGTATCAAAAAATGAAACTTCTGTTTCTTTGTCTTGAAAAATAATCTCAAAAGACAGTTTTTAAAGACTGGTGGCTGCCACATCATAGACTGCTCTAGTATTAATACCTTGTCTAAAGACCATCTCACTTAGGAGGAAACCTTGTATTTATAACCATAAAAATCCAGTCTCCTGAAATTTCCTAATAAACATTAAATATGGACAGGAGAGTGTTTGAGTAGTTAACTCATCAATCCCTGAAAAACAATGGACTCTTCTGTAAATCAATTATTTAGACTAGTTCAAATGTGATTCTAGGGCTAAATGGGTTAAATGTTTGTTATTTATTCAAAGTTATTCTGATTTTGTTCTGTTACTCTGATTGGTTAGTTTATACACACAGTATTTCTTGTGTTAGTATGGAAAGTTAGATTCATTCGATCCTTTGCCACAGATTAGAACAGCTTGATAATAATTTTCTTTTAAAATATTTCTGTCAACATGTACAGGTAAATATATATTGATGAGAAATGATATTGAATGTCATAAAAATAATATTTTATTATTCAATTTAATGGTTTATCTCACAGACACTCTTTCTTCCAAGGAGAGCTAAAACAGATTATGTGACACGATCACGAAAACTACCTGTATTATTATGTTATTTGTTTTATCAAAGTAGCTTATGCACTTACAGTGAAAAGAGGCACTTCCCATGAGTATTAAGTGTTGTTGATAAATAATTTTATACCTTTTCCAGCTGGCAAATTAAAGGCTATAACTCAACAAAATTTTATTAACCTAAACAAAGCTGTTTTCAACATAAGTCCCATCCCTTTCTGGGTACATGGCAGTGTTAGTTACATGGACAAAACTACACATATGTTTCTATCCGTATCATCAGACTGCACAAGATTGTTGTAACAGAAGGATTCAATGAGAGTGTAGCTCGAGTTGACTCCATCCGCTACAACGATCAAGTGCAGTCTGATGATACAGATAGAAACATTTGTGTGGTTCTGTTTTTATTACATGTCCCTCATTTATCTATATGTTTACACAAATTTAAAATTTATTCCACTTTTAACAACGCCATCAAATATTTTGAATGACATGAAAGCCATTCAGAAAAGTAGCTCCGGCAAAATTTCCGTATCCAACTATGTGCAATACGACATTACTAATTGCAAGGGCATATTGAACTCTGTATTGTAACTGTATCATTACATATTCATGTAATAAATGTACATATTGTGCTACTAATAGTTTGAGCTAGTGGGATTTTCCCTTGTAGCTTGATCAGTAGAGCACCAGACTCGGTAATTTATCTCAATTACAGGTAAAATATCACTCATTGTTGTTACAAAGTTTGGATTTTGTATGAAATTTTATACATAAGGCAAACGTATATTAGGTTCAAAATATCAGGGGCTAATTGGTCAGTGATATCTTGAACCCAGCTTCAAAATATCAAGGGGGTTCAAGATATCATTTAACATCAAGAAATCAAATATGAAAATTATAAACATTTAAATAACATTCAACTTTGATAACTTAAACTAAAAATTTCTAACACTTTCATTGTGTTTTTGCACAATTCAATATTTACATATACAAAAATGAGACATTCAAACTTTTTATCCTGCAAAACTAATCAGTACTATGAAATGAAAAATGGAAATCTATAAGTGTCTTCCAGCTGTGCCAACATTTATAAAATATATATTATGATTATGATAACAACTTGAATACAAAAGATATTGTTTTATATCATATCTGTCAAATTCTAACCTGAGTTCAAATAATTAAGAAAATGATGTGATTTAGAACAGAACACCATTAATTTTTCACCCTGCTGTGGAATCGATTTCAAATCTTAACTGAAAAACTGTGAGGATAAGTTTTAGTCAAAATATCTTATCAGCACAACTAAATCAAATGTCTCCCCTTCTATGAAATGAAAGAGTACTGTTGTGTCATTGACAATGTTTAATAACTGTAATAAAATTAGTTACTGTAATAAAAGGGTCAATCCCCATAATTTTTGTTCATGACACATTGTTTTGATGTAATTACTAAGCATACCAAATATCATCATCCTACCTCAAATACATAGAGAGTTATGCTCTGAATAGTATTTTTTAAACAAAGGGCAATAACACTGTAACAAAAGGGCCAATCCCTTTATTTTTTTATCATCACATATTGTCTTGATGTTATTAATATGCATACCAAATATCATCATCTTATCTCCAATACAAAGAGAGTTATGCTCTGGACAGTTTTTTCAACAAAGGGCAATAACTCTGTAATAAAAGGTTTAATCCCTGTACCATAATTTTTGTTCATGACACATCATCTTGATGTTATTACCATGTATACCTATTACAGGTAAACTCTTTCAAGGTTAGGTTGAAACATGTTATATTCATACTGTTGACATAAGATATATTGCTTGGAAATCGAACAAAAACTAAAGCCTTATACACAGGTTAGAAGTGTAATTGAACATGCATTACAGAATAAAGTGAACTGGTTGATATAAGCATAGACCAAATATTATATACTTGTAATGATGCTAAACAGATTCATGGTAAAACATTTTTCATATATTTGTTGCCGAGATTGCACAGAAACAGTAGAAAATGACATTTTTTCGTTAATCAAGGGGCCATAACTCCATCAAATAATGTGCACCAAAAGTGGCGATCGAATTTGGCCGAGCCCTTTAGACATTTAAAATTGTTACCAAGTTTGAAGAAAATCAGACAATATTTATTGGCGTGATTGCACAGAAACAAAGTGAGACAGACAGAGGGACAGCCGAACAAACCCAAACAATACATGTATCCCCCATTTTGGCAAAAGTGGGAGATAAAAAGAAGAAGAAACTTGTGCAAAAACAATATGTCTTCATTCTGAGAAAGGGAGACATAATTATGATGCATCTGCACGAGTCTCAAATTATCAGGAAAAAAAAAGAGTTGCATCGAAATGTTACTAATGATTTCATTAATCTCAGAATTATATTTAAATATATAAATACTTACATGAAAATGTAAATGTCAGCAATAAAGAGTCCTTGTTGAAATTTCAGATGACCAGCATATAGGTACTTGGCTGTAATTGCCAGTAAAAAATTCTTAAACTAACTTTTTGCCAAGACACCTATCTCAAAATGATATTGATCTTAGTTTCACATAGTATAGGCAGGCTTTGATTGCATCATGGGGACAATCTCAAAATACTATTGATCAAAGTTTCATGCTCTAAACACGTGGTGATTGCATCATATGGACAATCTCAAATCACCTTTTGACAAAGTTTCATTTACTAAAAACATGCAAAATTTGTTTTCATGAAATTTAACTAAGTTTTCCACATAAAAAATGTGAGACATTACAAAAATATGAAAATAAACAAAAGATAATTTTCAAAGTATGTTGTACTTTAAGATACAATCTGTTCAATGATGAAATGTTGCATCATACATGTCAGTAAAGCAAATCTACTTAATAAATTACAAGAATAATTGGTTACAAATTCTATGACATCAGTGCATTTAATCAGGTCACTACAAAAGATGCACATAACTGACATGATCTATTATAATACATTTGGAATTTAATTAAGTTTATTGCTGATCTTGTAAGAAAGTTTTATGAAAACACTGTTGTCATATTAATGTGAGAGAAAATACTTGCTGTACATCACCACTCAGAATAACAGTAAAAACATTATCAACTATCCTATCCTTTGTATGTTCAAAATATTCTTTTATATGTTACTTATTACGGGCATTTATTAAAAAAATCTTTTTTTTTTTCAATTTTGAAGTAGAATAATGGGAGATAACTCTTACTTTTTTTGTTCTGTTGAAAATTAAATCCTATACATTTTGTATAATAATTAATTTGTTATATACTGGTAAATCTATGTCACTGTTAAAATTAAATAGAAACAAAAGGATGATGAGATATGTGCATACCTAGGTATCACTTCATCATTCCATAGCCCAAATAAAACTATTACAAATAGGCATGTAAACAAACTAATAAAATCTTACGCACATGTAACTGATGTCCAGATATTAGATACGATCTCTATTTTAATACTTTCGGCTTTATAAAGTACACACACATATATTTTTATTTAAGGATTAACATTAACTTTTCAGTTGTTTACTGAAAAATAACCAATGTTGAGGGCATAGTACACCATTAAAAACGTATAAGTTAACTGAAAAATTGTTAAGTGCGATGTTGTTAAAGGGAGGATTACACAGCATGATTTGTGATACATGATTTGACACACATGATAAATAATGCTGTGTAAACAGTGCTATGACTGAATCATAGAAAAGATGCATAACTGACATGGGGAATAGAACTTGTTCTAATCTGGACGACTAAATCATAGGGTTTTAGTCAATCAGAATTAAGATGACCAAGGTCAGTTATTAATACAACATCAGCAAAAAAACACATGGTAAATAAAACAAAGGAAATGCCTTGTCAAGAAAAGAGGAATAGCCAAATCCAAAGACTGTGAATTATATCAAGAGGAAGATGCACTGTGGAACATCCAGAGTCCACAATTTACTTTAAAATGGATAAAAAGATGTGTCTTCCTCTGAATGAATTGCGACAATTTTCCCTACAAATCTCGAAAGTCATTTATATTCATTCTGAGAAAGTTTCTTTTTTAAACATTGTGGGTCCTCTTATAATCCAACCAGGAACCAATTTGCTCCTTGGCCTTTTTCTCTTGTTCAGTATATGCATTGCACTCGTAATTATTATAAAACATACATGTAAGGGAACAACTATTTCTCCATTGTCCATAGTATATAAGTGCTTGGCAGCATGGAAGGGTAATATATTGAAGAAGTTGGTCATGATTTAGACATATTCTGTAAACAAGGAAGTCATGTCCAACAAAACCATGCCTGATTTATTCATACATGATTTGAAAGACTGTGTAAACCCCCCTATAGTGTGGCGTAAAACATGATTCAAACAAACATTTAGGACTTGCAAACAAAATAGTTCCTGCTTTTACAACTATTCAAAGGCAGTTCATAATCCTAAATTATATTTAACTCATTTATCCCTAAAGACACATTTGGACTGGCCTGAGTCATCGATTTACAGAAGAGTCTATTATTTCTCAGGGGTTGATGGGTGAAGTTCCATAATCTATCTGTGTAAATGTAGCAACATAAGTATAAAAATTGCAAAGATGACCTAGAACTTTAGTTAACACATGGTTGTTAAAACAGTCCTGAGGATTTATCTACAGGTCAATATACTTTAGACTAAAGACTTGAAAGATCTTGATGTATGACACACACAAACATGTAGATAGTGATACACACATACACATGTAGATAGTGATACACACACACATGTAGATAGTGATACACACACACACATGTAGATAGTGATACACACATACACATGTAGATAGTGATACACACATACACATGTAGATAGTGATACACACATACACATGTAGATAGTGATACACACATACACATGTAGATAGTGATACACACACATGTAGATAGTGATACACACATACACATGTAGATAGTGATACACACATACACATGTAGATAGTGATACACACATACACATGTAGATAGTGATACACATGTAGATAGTGATACACACACACATGTAGATAGTGATACAAGTCTCGTTGGTTATTTCAAATTCCCTCTTTCTTTTTTACACTTTTTGTAGGTTATTTTTTACCAAAACAAAAATCTTTGATAAGTGATAAAGTCTATAAATGTCCACTTGAAGATTTCAGTAGCTTATTTCTAGACCAATGAATGTTGATAATTTTTCTGTTTTCAATTTATTTCAATTTATTTCAATATAAATCATAAATTCAAAATAGTAGCTGAACTGATTTCAATCCCCCACCAGTTCTAGGGGGAGGGCAACTATAGTTTTGTGGTGTGTCTGTCTATCTGTTCTTATCCGTTTGTGTATGGATTCAAGCATTAATGTAGTGATTGAAGTGAGCGAAATATAATGACTGGATTATTCAGGTTAAGGTAGATAGATGTTTTTATCAATTTATACATCTTGGCAATAAGTCCCAGGGACTATTAAAATTAGCCTTGTTCATTCTGTATCTTTTGCTTCATATAGATTTTTCTACTGTATACTATTACAAGATGCTCTTCTTTTCTTACTGATGTAGCTATTATTTTGATCCACAATATATTAAAACTAAGAATCAAAATATCACAGGGATAAATATAAACCCTGGTTAAATACAGTAAAACCAGCTTTAGTGACCATCTGTGTATAAAGACCACTTGGTCACAAATACCATTTCTTGCTGTCCTCAATAGTACCGTATGTGTACAAATCATTATCTATATAAAGATCAACTCCCCTATAAAGACCGATTTTCTTGTGTCCCTAACGAGGTCACTATATACAAGCTTCACTGTATTTACATTCACAACATTAATTTATTATAGGTCTTTTAATGATAACTGCAGTTTTGTCTGTAAGGAGCTTGTTATATACAAGTTTCACTGTGTTATACTTAAATCCTGCCCTACTAATTATTTCATCCACTTGATTTGAATCTTTTGGAAACATCATAAATAGATATGAATTTATTTTAAATTGATATATTGAACATCATTCCAAGGAGAGTTTAAGATATAACTACGATAACAAATTATTTTTCTATTTAATCATTTGAAATTACATTGAATCTTTTTTAAAAACTTCATCAATACATGTACATATGATTATTACAGTATTACTTTTTGGATTATTGTTTTGAATATGATTCTAAGAAGGGTTCAAAATATTTGAGCCACAACATTTTGACCTAGAAAATAGAATTATGTTAAAACTCCATGGATACATATGCCTTTTTTTCAAGTACAGTATTTACTATTGATAAAATTCTGGAGGTGGGAGGGTTAAAATATCATAGTCATGACATATGAGTTTGCCTCCTGCTTCCTTTCCCTAGAATGTATTTCAGGGCTTTATTCCTCCAAATGATATTGCGCTATATTCCTGATTGCAAATCATATCTTTTTTCCCAATTTTTTGCCGGAAATTCCCAATCAGGAACATAACATCTTTACATTATTTCTCATTTTTATGCTCATATTTCCAATTATCACTTTTCTTAAGAGTTGAAATATGACAGCTTGACAAAATAAAAGATAAAAAAAAGAAAATTTCGCAATTTTGAGTCCTGGGACATTTTCCCAAAAAGGTAAGAAAAAACCCTGTATTTGACCAAATTTTGATATACGGTAAAACCTGCTTTAGCGACCACCTGTGTTTAAAGACCGTTTTTTGCTGTTCCTAATATATGTAGTACCATTTATGTACAAATCAACCTCTATATAAAGACCACCTCCTACAAAAACTGGTTTTCTTGTGTCCCATTTGATTTTTAACTGTACATGTATATGTATATTCAGTCATGCAAAATGTGGTAAATACACCACTATCCCTAGAACTTTCAAGAAATGTCTGGAGAAAAAGATATCTGTCCCACTTTATCCAAACCCAATCCACCAACCCCAAAATTATTTCTTTAAATAATCACTTTATCCTGTCACATAAAACTGGTTAAAGAACAGATATCTACAAATGTAGGTGTGGTCAGAGGGAGAAGCTGTAAAATAACTTCAGTTCCTGTATTCGGATAAAATATTACTTATTGCTCTTCAATTTTGTGGATTTCCATTAACATGAAAAGATATACATGTCATAACATACATAGGGGATTTAAAATATCATAGAGGGGGTTCAATATAGTACTGATATTTTTAGCCTGGATGGAAGATAAGATAACAGTACTTACATTTACATGCAGAGTATGTCACTATCTTTATGTGTAGTGGTGCTGAGGATATCAGCTCAGATAGTTCAGTTGGTAAGAGCATCCTGCTAGTGTTTGGGAGGTCCAGGGTTTGAGTCCCAGGCTTGCCACACATTTTCCCTATCTACTACATTTGGCGCCCGACAAAAATCACCAATAGTGTGGTGTGGTGTTAAGAATCTCGAGGATTTCTGGGGTCAGAAATCTTGTTAAGGGGAAGAAGAGTGTAGTGGTACAGAGGGTGTCAGCCCAGATAGCTTAGTTGGTAAGAGCATGTTTGGAAGCTCCTGGGTTCAAATCCTGGTCTGGTCGCACATTTTTCATTGCCTGCTACATATGTACATGTATTTCATTTTTTAAATTTTGAAGCGTTTTTATGCCACACTCAACAATTTTTCAGTTATATGGTGGGGGCCAGTTTTTAATGGTGAAGGAGAGAACCCAGAGAAAACAACAATCCCAGGAAGAGACCATTGGCCTACA
The DNA here is from genome assembly GCA_030159075.1 of Atrina japonica. Lineage (NCBI taxonomy): Eukaryota > Metazoa > Mollusca > Bivalvia > Pterioida > Pinnidae > Atrina > Atrina japonica. Next base: position 155,457 of record BROG01000613.1, read on the forward strand.
TTTTTAAAAATCATTACAAAAACATTAAAATATTAAAAGAAAACAAAAAACAAAGGGAAATAACTCCTATAACTCTAATAATTTAAGTCAAACAATATGTATTTGTGAATTTTGGCATGCTGATTGATTTTGCTTCTATTAATCATCTCTCTCTTCCTTTTTTAGTTTTCCAATTACATGTATTGGCGAAAATTGGACAAAACAACAGACTATAACAATTTCAAGCATACTGACCTTTATCATACATGTTGATGTTAACTGCCCATCATTTTTGCTTTCTTCAATTGTTCTCTATTACTAGCCCTCTATCTTTTGCAAATTTTATAATAAAAATGCAAAATAAAAACGTAAAAGCAAAACAAATCTTAAGTGCCACCCCCAAAATATAAAATGAGGATCATTTATAGAAGATGTCTGTGATGCTTTTCCTGTAAAATCATAAAAGTTTAAGATGGACCAATAAATATATAAGGATGGTGTCCACATTAATCATTCAATCAGAATCGAAAGTACAATTCAGTAATTCTTCCATGGTGATTCATATCAAATTGGTGTTTTCTGAGAGGATGAATATATGTAGTTAACTCATTCACCCCTAAAACACATTTGGACTGGTCTAAGTCATTGGTTTTTTTTTTTTACAGAAGAGTCCATTGCTTTTTCAGGGGTTGATGAGGTAATGGACAACAGATAATAACAAGAGATGCAATGTGTTTACAAGAGTTCATTTATCTTGCAAAGATAACAGAAATAAAAAATGTACATAGAGTCTAGAATGCCCAATGTGACTCCTTGTATATAAAGATTTCCTATCTTATGTGACTGTATTTTATGTGGTCCAACGTACCGTATTTCCTGTATAACTGACAAGTGACCATGATTATACAGTCCATAACTAAGCAAAAGTCTGTGAGATGACCGTCACTCTCCAGTTATGACCCAAACAATGATTGATCTCAGAAGCAAAATTATACAATTATTTTCAGAAAGAAATAACTTTGATACAGAACATATAGAGTTGTATTATGAAAACCCAACTGACTGACTCAAAGTGATCTGATAAGCAATGTGATCTCTCAAGTGAGGTTCTGTACTTATCAGATATTTATCAAGAGACTGAAAATTGTTGGTCTGAATTGTGAGGTGGTCTCCTAAGTGAGGTGGTATCCAGGCGAGGTTCAACTGTATTTATCAAGAGACAGAAAATTTATGGTCTAAAATGTGAGGTGGTCTTTAGACGAGGTTCCATTGTACAGGTATATGGAAATTCTTATATGTTCTTAAAATATTTAGGCTACACAAAGATTTACAGTAAAACCTCACAGCTTTAGCAACCACCTGTATATAAAGACCACCTGGTCACAATGACAGTTTTTGTTGTCCTTAGTAGTACCATTTGTGTACAAATCAACTCTATATCAAGACCACCTCCCTGTAAAGACTTTTCTTGTGTCCTTAACGAGGCCGCTATATACAAATTTCACTGTATTTATGTAGTCACTCTCCACATAAATTTATTATAGATCTATCTATTATTAAACGATGACTCATAACTACAGTCTTGTAACATTGAAGTACAAAATGATACAGATTACCAGAAAATGTAGTCAAGAGACAGTCAATAACTTTGACAACATTTATTTATTTGTTTATTTTCTTTTTTTGTGGGATTTTGCATCATTTTGCAGTTCAGTATTACAGGACCACATTAAAAAGGTCTTAATATACTTAAACAAACCTATCACTAAAACCAAGGGGGCTACATGTACATGTGTACAGTTCCATTCTTAACCGCTTGTTAGTTACATGTGCTTATAAATACCATATTAGAAAAATCAGTTACATGAGATAAATTTTTCCCCACCCCCTCCCAACCATCAACAAATGCCCAATTCAAAATTTTATATGTGGTTAGCATATAATTCCAGGCGTGTGAGAACCTTTTTCAGATTTGGGCAGCGAAGGTGGGGTCAGGAGGGTGCGGGCCTTTCTGGATAATGAGAAAAAATGTAATTTTAAAACATATCTGCTATTTCATGCATAGATCTAATGATCATCAATGATTATAGATCTAATATCACATTTCAGTGGCAGATTTAGAAAATTCATAATCTAATTTGCTATGGTACTTAAAAAATCAGTTTTATGGCAGCTAGGTACTAGGGAATATCATCTTATGAAATGACAACTTGTAAAATCTTGCTCTAAATAAGGTATTAAAAAGTTTAAAGATATTGTATATATAAATATATATATATGAATTAATTGTAGATCTATAGATCTAGAGTCTATACACGAATGTAATATATTTTTATATATTCGTCCAAATACATAATACATGACAGGAGTGCGATCCATTAGTAAGTCCAGATGACATGTATGACAACTACTGTACACATTCAGACTTTGGGAAATCCTGAGGAGGGATCAGGTGCAATCCACATCCCTACGGCTTTGGCCTTCCCGAAGTTTTTATTTGTTTTGAATTTGCTATTCATCTACTGAAACGTTTCTGAATTAATTTCTACTTATGAGATCTACTAGTTTTTGATAAAAGAAAATCTGAACGAATGCAAATGTATAGTTGACAGTAAATTGTTTTTGTATTCCGCGCCAATTTGTCGTTGCCACGCAGTCTGTGCGAGCCTGTGTCTGCTGGGTTATATGAAAATAGTCCCTCTGCCCTATATTGCATGTCGACGTTAGAATTGAAATATTTAAGTTGTTTATAAATGTGTATTTTGTTACTCACTTGGATACAATGATTACGATTAAAAAAATAAAATATTTGTAATGAACGAGATGCATCTATTTACGAGAGATTTTTTCTAAAACATTCAACATTATTTTCTTCGCGCAATGTTTTCCGGACATCATATGAGGGACGTTTCATGTTTCCTCGAAAAAGAAATCATGGTTTAGTGTATATAAGACGATATATCGGTAATTTCACCGTTGTTATTGAATCACATAAAATGAAAACTTAACTAAGATGTCACTGAACCAAAAGCAACACTAAATTTCATCTCGATCCTTCTTTAAAGGTATGTTAATTCTATTTATGTTTCGTTAATTTTCACCTTCCGGACACATTCGTTTTAATAGGTTCTAAATTTTGACGTTACGTTTATAAATTTACCCCGGTTATAGGCCATTATTATTCTTTTAAAATGAGTAAATGTTTCAATTTGTAGATGATTATTAATTCCCGTGACCCATTTTGTTGGTGCATGTCCTTGTACTTGAAATAATGGTACGTGTATCTTATTTCATCAGCCGAAAAACGGGTCAGACAGTCGGTAGCCTCAGAAGTCAGTAGTAGGTAGGCTTACTATGCCCCATCAGTCAGTTTCAACACATCAATTGAAATATTAACGAGTTCCCGGTGAATGTTTGGGAGTTTTACAAAACAGTATCCAAGAATTTTTATTCAATTTAAGTGGTTTTAGTTTATTATTTGGATCACACAAAAGTTGAGTTACTTCCGTACCTGAAAAAACCCATCAGATTTTGACAGTTGAGTGACCTTGGGCACAAGAAGATGAAGATGTTTTGCATACAGATTTGAAACTTCATTTCACCTTTTGGACTCCTGTAATCACTCAATTATAATGAATTTAAGTTCAAATACTTCAATTGGAATGTTTGAATTCTAAAATCATATTATAATTTAAACTGTCACCCCCCCTTTGCATACTTGCCAAGTCTACCCCATAAAAAGGAGACTCCCTATTTTTATGTAAAATTTTCTTCAAGAATAACACCCCCCATGAAAAATTAACATTTTTCTATTAATTCTTACTAAAATTGAGAGTCCCCATGAGATTTAAGAATTTCCCCCATGAAAAATTTTCAAGGTTGGCAAGTCTGTCTCTGTTTCTGAAGTGAAGATAGTAGTTTCTGTTTCTTCCAGTATTCTGCATCCGCTCCTGAATATTTTTGCAGACTTCATGTACGATGGTTTGTTATGCACCTAAGACGAATTTGGTCAAGCGAGTGTTATAAATAAACATTTTGAATTTATTTAAAACATTGATTGAATACATCAAACATCAGACAAAACAGTAACATTACTTAACAATAAGAAAACATTTTATTCAGTAATCAATTAACTGTAGCAAGATCGAATATAGACTCGCCTCTGTGTTCAGTGAGTGTTCACCATCTTTTTGTAATTGTGCACATGCTCAATTATAGGTCTTTCCCCATCTCTGTTTTTTCATCATGTTAATGATGTTTGTGTGCTAAGCATTGTTTGGTCAGTCTATGTGCTTTACGAAGGGCTCAATCATGGGTTGGGAGATTGTGTTTATTGTAATTTACAGTGGGCGGCGTTCATCTTGCCAACGTGTGCCTCTTGGCATCGAGCGATAATATTGTAGGAATTCTGGGGCCATGGCTTAATGTTATTGATTTTAGCATAAAGAATACTTACTTTTGTCTGATTTCAAAAGGATTTTCTTTTTCTGACCCTTGAATACACAATACTTTAACTTGATTAGATTGCTTTGATGATGCTTTGTTTACGGAAATGACAAAATTTGTAATAGTATATATGTATTACATACATGTATATATATATCTTAACTCTTAAAAATTTTCTTTTTCTTTGAAAAGTTCAGCAAAGAAGCATGCCAGTACAGTAGTACTAATGAAGTGACTTGCAAGTCTCTAATAAACACACAGAATTTACAGTTCTTGGGTCAGGGATTATATGCTGTAAAGTGTAAGGAGGAGATTGCTTGAGTGTACAAGCAATATGATTATCAGCATCGTACTGTTGCCTTGAGTTGATGAACAGTATTTTGTAACTGGTAATATACGGTACATATATTACAATACATACATGTAGTGATGTACACACAATAAAATGTTTTAGTATGAACATGTAGTTTCACTCACAACACTCGTAAATGAACAAATGACAAATCTTTTATTTAATTTTCAGGGTGATCAAGATGTCTGTACTTAGACACGTAAATCAAGTCTACAACATGGGGAACCTTTAGAACATCTGCACTAGCATATATTCCAATGATGTCTGTCACCCTGGTAATGAAATCAAAGAACTTGACGGTTCTGTCTCAGAGCAGTCCTGATGAGAGTGGATTGGTTAATCTTTTTCGAGAAAATGAATTTTTGGATTAAAGAAAGGCAATAGTTCCATGAAGTTTCCTGAGCAAAGGTTGTCAATGGAGACGGCTCTGCCGCCATCTGTTCAGAACTGGCTAGGTCATGAACTAGAGATTCGTGGGATAGATTCTATGGTATACTGTCGACATGTCATTCAACTTCTTCAGCAAGAGGACCCAGATGAACAAGATTATTCAGACTATGTAGATCTCCTTTTTGATTCGAAGATAGAGAACAAAATCAAATTCAAAGGGAAAAGGCTAGAGAAAAGAAAATCAAGTCCCCAAAATACAGAGGAGAGAAAGAAAAATGCAGCTATAGAATGCTTACAGGCAGTTTCTGATGAGGTAGGTTACTTTTAGTATGGAATTGCATGTATGAATAGGACTCTCAATTTGCCCAAATTGGGGTGAAATTCAACCTCGTTCCCAACATGAAAATCTTTTTTTCCCAATACAGAACGTCAATTTACCAATTTCATTGCTGAAAATTATTTTAGATATATGTGTTTTGACAATTAAAAATTTTGCAAGTACATTTGAAAAGCTGATAATTATGATCTAGAAATAGAAAATGACCAAGGCTTTAAAACAATTTCAGGATTATATATTTCTATTAGATTCAAGTGTCAGAGTTTCCCTTACATGTACACATGATTTCTGCATCCATGACACAAAAAATATTTTGTTGACACACAAAAAGAATAAAGCTGAGGATACACTATATATCTGTATCTTACTGAATTGATTTTGAGTCTTAGACTAAAAAGGATATTTATTACTCTGTATAATAATGCACATAGTACAGGGATCTACATTAAGAATTTTTTTCACTTGTCCCGTCGGACTAGAAATGTCAAAAAGTAACTTGTCTGAATCACAAATCCACTTATCTGTAATTTACACATAATTTAATAAACGAGTTAAAAAATAATTTTCAAAAATCAGGCCTACTAATTAAGTAAGAGAATATTTATCAGACAACAAAAAAATAAAAGCAACAATGATAAGAGATGTTACAAACAGAAACAACAAAACAAGACAAGCATGGGTATTTACACACTAAGATAATGTCTAGAACTTTCAATTGCCACTTTTCAAAATTTTAAACTTTTAAAATAAACAAAACCTTTTCGTTGGAAGCTTGGGCAGTTGATTGATGGCAGAATGTTTTTAAACTGCTCACAATTTCAACTTGTCTTTCATTATTTCTTTTGTTTGTTTGCTACTCAGTTTTCAGTATAATTTTGTTTATGTTGTTTTCACCATCTTTTTCATTTGTCAAACCCATGTTTGTGATAACAGGACAAATCTGTACAATCAAATCGGTGTCAATGCAGCCTAAAAAGCTACCATATTATAATTTCTCATATGTGACAAGCGTTTTAGTGATTATTTTCGGAAACCTCATGACTCTACATTTGCACCTTAGCCACCTTACAATATTATGATTTCATCGGAAGTCAACGTTGATCTATAGCTATGCATAGCAAGATAAGGGAGCAACCATTTGATTTTTATGGGGGGACTAGGATCAAATTTTTTATCCTGGATTTTTTTTCGTTGAAATTTCCGTCCTAACTTATAATTTTTTACTCTAACCTGTCCCGGGTTTTTGTTTTAGAGGGGTGGTGGGTTACCCATATAGGACAATGTTACCTATACCAGTATAAAAACTGCTTTGAAGGCTGTACATATAAGAGCTAGCAGATATTGAGATAAGTACATGATAATGTACATGTACGATCTTTCTAATGTAGTGGCAGATCTAGAAATTGTTCAAAGGTTTTGAGACTGGTAACATAAAATTGAATTACATTTGAAGTTAAAACATTTTAAAAATTTAATACATAAATCACTGCACATATCAGAGTTTTTAAAATCCGTCGGTCTTACTGACAAACCGGTAAATTTGACAAAAGTCTGGTAAAATTCGTCAAATGATCGGTCCAAACGACCAATGTTTGTGTCAGCAAATCAGGATTTTGTTACTTCTGTGTGTGTGTGCGGGTTTTTTTTAATTTTAATTCCAGATCAGTAAAAGATTCGAACTTATGTACCATTCAATCTGTTCAAACATGTCATTGACTCAGATAATTGTAAAACATGGTGGCCTCATGGCCTATCAAGTTTTCTGCTATTTTCTGTGGAAACACTGGGTAAAACCAGATGATTTTAAATAATCAGCACCTGAAATAAACCGGTCACCAGCTCGTCAGATGTGACCACTTTCGTGTCTGGGCAACCAGAAGTTGATCAAAGTCTGACAAAGACAAGTAGTAACTGGCCCAAAATAAAATGTTTGAGCGAGTGCCCTACCATCCTATTAAATTCATGTCACGGCCATCATTTATTTTAGACAAGACATAATCCTCTTTTTGTGTTAATAGTAAAGTTGTATCTTATCCAAGCGCAGAAATTATTACGTCTGATCATGTGAGAACCATGTGATTAAACATTGACCTGCCATGGCTGACGGCGAGTATCACATGCTCCTTGTAAGGTTTAAAAATAAAAGTCGTTTATTCCCCAGAAAATTAAATATGTGTTGAATTAGTGATAAAATATTTATGTCCCATGACTGTAAGTCAGTATTGATGATACAGTGGAATCTCGTTATGTCAAAATTGCGGATATGTCAAAATGGAAAGACTGGTCCTGATTTTTATGGGTAGAATAATATATCAATTAAAACTCTCCGTTATCTCGAATTACGGATATCTCGAAGTAATAGGGGCGGTCCCATGAGTTTCAAGATAACGAGATTTCACTGTATATTTCTAAATACAATCTAAGATCAGAATAAGATAAAATGAAATTAATTTGCTGTTACTGTACAATAAACATTTACAATAGATAAACTTGGTCCCTATTTTACGACATGCCAATCACTTTTGCTCATCTTATCATGACTCATGAACACAAACATGAACCACTGACTGGCTTCAGATCGGCACTATGCCCGTCATTAACAATCAGCAGTGATAATTAGTTAATCTTGTTAAATGTTTTGTTTATTTAAAAATTAAAAGTTAGGACGGAAATTTCAACAGAAAAAAAATCCAAATGGTAATTTTTTTCAAACAGTCAATAGATCTACTTGAAAAAATATCCAGGGGCGCCCTTATTAGAGCAGGCGCCATTTCAAGGACAAATATAGTTTATATATACATACACACACACATATATATATATATATACAGTAGAACTTCAATGAGTCGAAGTTCAAGGGACCGTCTAAAAAAGTTCGAAACATCGGGACTTCGACTCATGAATGGTGATCGAGAAATCTAAAATTTACTCCATAACGACATGCCACACAAAAAATCTATTGTACGTGACAGTGTAACTGTATAGGTGCTGGGATCATGACTTAGAATCTAATCGACTAAAATCATTTACGGCCTATTTAATGTAGATACAGTGTATTTATTTTGTACTCAGAGAATAAATCCAAACATTCTGCAGAAAAATCGTAATCCAATCACCTATACGAGAAACACAACGTTGACTCAGAGTTAAGAAAAAAACAGAGAAGCTAAAATATTTTGTCACCAATTTAATTATCAACACAAAACGAAAGTAAATAGATGTATCATGCAGCACTAGTCATTACACATTAAAATATCTTTTTTCACATCAAATTGCCGATACCGTTCATTTCATGTTGTTTTTTTCTTTACAAGTGACACTTTGAGTTTGAGTAGAAAATGTTTACTGTATATTATCGGGTCATTTCGTTTTGTGTTTACAACTCGGTAACTTATCATGACCCAAGCTACGAGATGGTAAACAACCAACACAACCGCCGGTAATTTGCATATCTATGTCTGACAAAGTCGCAAACAATCAATAATCAATTAGCGTGTGCTTATTACTTTTAATTACGTAAATCATGTTGTTATTTTTAACTTCGACTTCGATTCATTTGTATGAATTTTCGATGTTTTTACAGCGATGGGACTGCCAGTTTTGTTCGACACACCGAGAAATTTGACTCATGAAAGTTCGATTTATAAATTGTTTTTTAGTAAGGATATATAATGAAATAAATCGGGACTTTGAAAAAAACTTGGAAAAACGAGAAATTCGACTTATTGAAGTTCGACTCATCGAAGTTCTACTGTATATTGCTGTTGAAATTATGTCCCAATTTTAAGTTAAGTAATCGGGGCAGAACCCCAAGGAAGCCCAATAGTACTAACCCCCCCCCCCCATGGCTTAGAGGGTTTTCAAGTTATAGATTAAAATATAAACTTAAGGGATTGGGGCATATCCCCCCCCCCCCCCCCCCCCCTAAAAAAGATTTTTTTTGCCACATATTATAAGGCTACAGTAGATTCTAGGACCTATGAATAAACTTTAAAAATGTGTGACTTTCATTTACATTGACAAAAAGTGCAGTGGAACTTGTAATTTTGTCCCTTGACTCTTGAACTTTTCAATTTTGATTTCTTTATTTGGCCAGTGAACCAGAAATTTTACTAGCCAGCCAGAAAATTTTACTCGCCGATATATATATATATATATATATATATATATATAGAATATGTATGTGTTTTTGTTATAAAAAATCTGCTAGATTAAATTAAATAAAACATTTATTTTTTAAGTTGACATGACTTTTTATTGTTTCAATCCATTTAAAACAAGATTATTAACTGTTGTCCATTTGTGCATATTTTAATAAATCACGGAGTGTTCATATGCCTATATTTTTCATATTTGTTGCTCTAATATTGATGCACACTTAAACTCCGTTTTTGAATTTATAATGCCGGTTTCTTTTCGACAGAATTTACAAAACATTGTGTCTGCTGATAAGATCGAGAGTCGAGCACCCGATCATCAGACAAACACCATAAAGTTTTTTATAAGGTTTTTGTCCAACAGTCTCTCGATTTTAATATACAGGTAAAATTTCCAATTCTGGCTGTGCCTGTGGTCTGCCCGCCCTCCTCGTCGAACACTAGTCATAACTCGGTTCCAGTATTCCTGTAACACCAACTACATTTAAATTTTCTAGTGTCCAATGAAGAGGTAGATGCTTCTGTTAAAATCGACACTGAAAAAAAAATGTCATCGTGTTCTGTTTGGAAAATTTCAAATTGAAAACATGACAGCATACAATGTGTTTTATACAAACAATCAACATGAATTAGAAGCTCTAGTTTATCGAAACTGAATAGCCAAATTGGTTGTTGTAAAGCACATAACAGATCATGATTTCGATAATGTAATTTCACAGTGAAAACGGACAAACTTTTGATTTCCGGCTCGGGGAAAAAACAATGTGGCAACTGAATTAGAATAAACACTTGCCAAAACCTAAAAAACAGTCGCATTTGCGAGTGATTTGGTTGCATTGTAGAGAGCTGCTCATTTTCAATTAAAGCCCTTGGTAAAACTCAATTGGGAGTCAGTTGGAACCCTAATCCTTTTGACTGCTACATTACTAGGGTCAATATAGGCCCTCAAAGCTGTATTAATTATTTATAATTAAAAGATTATTCTCACCTCTCTATAAGGATAAAAAGGATGTATGGTTCAGAGGTGGGGATGTGAATGGTTTTTATGTTAAAGTTAAAAAGACATTCTCAGGGTTTTCCCTGATGCAAAAATTCTGCATATTTACGCGTAAAAATCCTAAATGATGCCTAAAATAAGATCTATTGCATCCTAGTGGATGCGTTAAATACTTGATGTTTGCGACCTATTTCTACCAGTTTGCTTCCTTTTTATGTCCATTCTTAATTCTCATGTTCTAGTGGAATTCCACAAGGAAAAAAAAACAAGAAACAGAATCCATCATTTTATTTATAATAAAACAGGAAAAACTTTACCTCTATTTTCTAATGTAGATCTAGAATCAACAAGACAACATCGTTCCTCACTTTATGGGTACTTCCGGAAATATAAATTATAGAAGGGATACTAAACCCAACTTTCATTTGAATTATGGAAATTAAAAAATAAAAATTATAGTACTAATGATATTTATATAAAATGATTTATTTACAGAAATGTTTATGTAAATCTTACATATAATAAAGTACTTTAATACTTGAAATGGATAAAATAGATATAATTTTAAAATAAATAAATTTGAGGCATCATGTAGGCTACATGTATTTAGTAACTTTTCAGTTTTGCATCTATATTTCTAAAAACATGTAATTGATTTCAAATGTAGTTAAAACAACTATATTTTATTTGATTTCTTATAAACCTTTAATCTATAGTACATATATGTATACAATGATTATATATTGAATTAAGGGAAATTACGATGTGTTACAGTAACGTATAAAAATGGCGCTGAGTTTTGTTTCACATATGAGTGCGGGGGGGGGGGGGGGGAACTATTCACTCTCCCAACATGATTAAGCTATGATCAGAAAATAAAAGCTCCACATGTACTGTTGATATTTTCCATAGAGGGATGTCTGTAATTAACAACACAAGTGCACATTTGACATTCAGTTTAATTCTGGTCGAATTGAAGTGCAGTGCAAATGAACTCCTAATTTACCAAATGGACTCCTAATTTTGTTGTTGTGGGAGTCCATGGACTCCTAATTTGAAAATCCCAGGGGAAAACCCTGCATTCTTCAAGGGATGGGGCAAGACCCCAAGGAGCCCAATATACAACACCGAATATGTCTCCCAATAATGATGAATATATATGGCTTAGGGTTTTCAAGTTATAGATTAAAATATAAACTTAAGGGATTGGGGCATATCCCCCTAATGATCCAATGTATGTCAATGAATATTTCATCCCATATGGGGAATAGGGGTGGGTATACGCCAATGCATAATTAATTCAACAATTGGTTTATGGTATTTATTATTACTTTAAAAAAATACAAATTCTGAATACATACCATGGTAGAATGGATTGTATTTCTATGGAGATATGCATTGCATACATGTATATTCTCAATATACCTTTACAAATGTACATGTACATAACTACATATACAGTAAAACCTGCTATAGCAGCCACCTCTATATAAGGATTACCTGTTTATAAAAGGCCTTTTTTTAAAGTCCCTTGACTGCATACAATGTACAGTGAAACCTGTATATAGGGGCCACCCAAGGGACCAGAAAATATTGACCTTTATGTGCAGGTGGCCCTTATACCCAGGTTCAATTTAGTTGAAGTATGCAGTCAAGGGACTTGAAAAAACTGGCCCTTATAAACAGGTATTCCTTATATAGAGGTGACTGCAATCTTCTAATGAACCAGTGATCGGATGAAAAATGTTTACGACACAAAGATCAATAAAAAAACAAAACAAAACAAAACAATTATGCCGAAATTGTCAGGTCACTCCTTATTGGACTTATTTTCCCTTTTCATGTTTTTAGAAGTTTTTGGACATTATCTGAAAAAAATATAATAGCTAGAGTAAAAGAGAAAGAAGCAAAAATGTTCAGCATGCAGTTATTGTCATGTAAGTGCTCATGGGGAGCTAATTATGTTCTGCTCAGATGACCGCCAAGGTCCATTGGGCCTCTTGTTTTGGTTTATAATTTTGTGTTCCCACCTTAGTTATATGTATTGATTAATTATATAAAAAATCTGACATGGATTTATTGTAATTTGACCAGTATGTTAGAGGACCGGACCCAGGCAAAATTTAACAAAAGAGTCCTCGACCCAAGCAGTTGAAAGAAAATTTTTAGCCTCTGAAAGGTCAATATTTTCTGGTCCCTTGGGTGGCCCCTATATACAGGTTTAAGTGTGTATAATTTGTATTTACTTTCAATATAAATTTGGAGTACATATACACAAAATGTACATGTACTGTAGTCAGGCCTTTGAAAGTTTTTCTTTCAATTATGGAAAAATTGTCATTATCGACCCAATTGTGAATTTTAATGTGACTGTGTTGAATAGGGAAAACTAGTTTGCATGCATGTAAATCTTAATGTCAGATATGCATATGGAACCTCTTTTTGAAATGCATTTCCCCCAGGATTAATTTATTTTCATTATCATGGTCACAGTCTGTTGTACACCAAATTGGATTTTTTTTCATTAAATTGGGAAAAACCACATACATTTTGCATTAGGAATTGGGCCAAGTGATGAATATCGGCCCTGTGGAAACTATAGAAAAAAACCTTGTTGTAGAAAACAATCAAATATTTTTATAACTGAATGATTTTGGCAGGTAGAATATTCTAAGGTTGAACAGGGATTAGATTGAAAGTATGTTTCACATAACTTGGCGGGCGGAGTAAATTTTTGATGATCATAAAGATGATTCTACTAATTTTTGGGTTATGAAACTTCAAGGGAAAAGCATCCTATTCCCCACTGAATACTACATGTGCCTGTAGTAGGTACATGTATAAGTAGGAATGATTACTCTTGTCAGATATGGTATACAAGACATGCCACAGCCAGACGTGTATGTTATAAGTATGTACATGTACATCAGAAATATGTTGTTTTTTTTTAAATCATTTATGTATACCATAATAATGGATAATCACTACATGTGTAAGTAATAATTACTTGATTATTTGTTTCAATAATAATGCATGATTTGATATTTTGTATTTACATGCAACTTAGTGCTCTACAGTTTTTAGAAAGGAATTAAATTTGTCATCCAAAAGTTCATTTTTACGAGTTGATGGAACATCAACGCAGTTATATTATGCTAAGTTCTTTATTGGGAACAAGTCAAAGCACATTTGCAGTTTGGGGTTAATAACACATTATATTGACACAAAATTACACATGTATGTGCATTTCAGCAGCATAAACGCAACTTCAAGATTAAAAATTTTCAAATCACACTTTTATTCGTGTATTTTTGCTTTTTAAAATGGCAAAAATACAGTAACAATTTGCTGAAAAATATAGCTCTACAAGACTTGTTGAAATATAGGTATGCTTTTAAAGGTCAGTTCGGTGTCCTTTATGAATTTTAAGATAATATAAATTTGCTTTATAATGTTACTTTTCAAATATTTTTTACCATTATACTCTTTTGATAGAATTGACATTAAAAGTGATAGACTGGACTGTTAACAATTCTTGTGCAGGATTAATATGCAAATGAGTTTTGGTCAAGTTTCCCTTACTGTGTATTGGCAAGATCTGTCTGTGAAGTTTGACATAGAAGTTGTGTCATTCCTCATTCATGTAATCTTAACTGATGAGAAACTTGCGGCAGTCATTGAAGTTGTGAAAATGTTTTACATGTACAGTATTGGCCTAGAGACATATGGCTACTGATAGGAAGTATAGCGTAAGGGTATAATACTACCCTGTCGCACAGAAATTTAACATCGATGAAATGATGTTTATAAGCACAATATTTTATAATCATACCTCTGATCTATATTGTTTGTTGCAGAATAAATAAGCCATCAGTGCTCATGTTAGGCCAAATGTCTGACCCGATTTTTTAGGTTTTTTTTTTTTTTTTTTTAGTAAAACCTTATTTTACCGATCAAAAAGTATTCAGTATACTGAGTGTATTATACCTCATTAAAACTTATGATTGCCATCAACTTGTATCGGTGCTTTCATTACTTTGATTAGTTACTTTTTTTGTAAAACCTAATTTTACTGAACTAAAACGTATTCATTATACCTCATTAAAACTTATGATTGCCATCAACTCGTATCAGTCCTTTCAGTACTTTGATTATATAAATTATCATGAACTGCAGATATTATTATTTTTTTTTTTTTGGAAAAATTCTCCAATTAACTTGTGACTATTCCCAGTTTTACAGACCCAGAACCCTCTTCAAAATGCATGTAAATGTACATGGTATATGTAAATAGGGAAAACCTGTGTGTGTTTGGCTGTACCAGTATATGCTTTTTTGTGCAAGTACATGCATGTGATCAGAAAATGGTATGGTTTGATTAAGCAAGTCCATAAAATTCCTGAATATTGGTTATATGTATACATGTATGTGTTTCTGTTTTTGACCAGATGTGTGTCTGTATTTATTTGTGTGTTATAACAATTATGAATGATGATAGAGAGGAGAGATGTGAAGTTGTATGTATGTGTCTATTTGAGGATCAGTTGTTAGCCATCAAGATAGTCATTAACATAAGTGCTGGGCAAAATGCCAGTAAACCCATTGTTAGATAGAGACTTCTCAAGCAAACATTGGTTTTACATTGTATGTGGTGGTAGCAGTTAAAAATCATTGACTTCTGTGTGTACCTACAAAATATAGATAGTAAGTATTAATGTATCACGATAAAGAGGAATTGTAATTGTGTTTTCAGGACAGTGGAATTGAAACATTGGTGGAAGAACTGTGTAACAGACTGAAGAATATAAACCTGATAGATGGTACGTATATATGTTGTCTTTGTGTTTATTTCTTACACTGTTAGTGTGCCAAGGTATGTTGGTGTTGAAATATTGCCATATTTTCTCTCTTCATCAACATCTTTACAGATTCTACTCAGAACAATCCAGGAAAACTATGTATAATATTTTCCAAGTGTTTGTTTACATATTTCAAAAGTTGTGATAAAATAACTTTTGCAATCTTGTTTCAGAATATAATTATAACTATGATCTGTTTATAGCCCACCTGTTTCATAGGTTTAAGTGAAATATTCCACATATTTTTGTCAGTAAATACAGACTATTGAACCATGTCGTGCATGAGAAATCCTCAAATCTCCTTTGACATAATTATAGATTTATAAACAATGTTACGTTATCAAGCTTAAGGTCCAATACAAAACTCAGCCATACAAAATTTGAATAGAGAGTCAAAATATGCAAAGAAGTTAAAAGTTTTATCAAACTATGACTTTTGAGGTAAGATGGGCTACTCTGGCTAAAAAGTTTTCGTGCCAGAAAAATCATAAACTGTCAAAATCTGTTGCTAGTGTAAAAAACATTGGAGCCAGATTTTCAAAACAATGGTAGTGCCAAAAATATCGCAAACAGCTTTTTTTGCCAGATGAAGTAATTTCGACCCTGGTGAGGGTAAAATTATTATCATATTTGAAATTTAAAGTGGACAGGAAATGGATAAGAATTATTACTTATCTTTGTTACAATTAGACTAGTACTTAAGAAAATGAAAGAAACATAATGACAATGACGTTGTTTTCAGTATGGCAGTTTTGAATTACATCATATTTGGAACTTTTTTCATAAAGGAGTTAACTAGTAATTCCATTGTTCATTAGACATCCTACATAATCTATAATGATAATTTTTTTTACTGTAAATACAAAAGAGGACAGGAATCTCTTTAATTATTTTTGATCTTTGAAGCTGAAAGTTGTCTGCTTGACAAAAAAAGTAAGGGAATTTTTTGATGAAAGGCCAAATGATAAACATGAGTTCAACCTGTGAACCAAGACTGTTACGACTAAGGAAGCGTAACAAACTTGATTTTTCGGTTAAACTTCCATCTTAAGATTAATGTTATGGACAAGAAAAACAATACCTTACCTGTGCCACTGAACATTTCATTATTGACATTCATGGTTGGATTTTTTTTTCCAGTTCAACAGTAACAGAGTTGTTTACTATTACAGAATTTCAGTAATTGTCCTGGACTTTAATTTTAAAATATGGATTACTGCTATGCCTCTAAAACTACACTTCCTTGTTTAGATCCAAATTTCATTTTTTTCTCAGTCATATTTATACATGTATTTTGCTTTGTCATTGATTTACCTATTAATAAAGTTGTTACAGGGTTTTCTATAAGAGCAGTCTGCTGGCCAGTTTGAATGGGTAAAATGATAATTTGGAAATTGGCTGGCTTAAAAACAGCCTTATGCTTAAAATATACTAAATTTTCCTGCAAATATTTCAAACATCATCATCGAAATTGAAATGAATAAGACCAAATGTTCTTTCTACCTTACACCAATAATATCATCAGATTTTATGATTGCTCATAAGTCATATTAGATCGACTCACAACATCTGAAGCTTGAAAGCAGAACTTATATTACTTCAGGCAGTTATGGTCTAATTACTAACTTTAATCAGAGTTGTGGTGTTAAAGTGTCTATTACAATCAAGTTGTAATACTTTCTTGACTTTGTACTTCTTCAAGATGCATATTTATTCGTCATATTTAATTGGTAAAACTAGGTTTTTCTTCCATAACCAATACTCATTTATAGTTGGCGTCTTGATTCCAATTTTAAAAAAACATGTGTTTTGATATTTCCGTGTCAGCATTTTGAATTCAGATTGTCAATAACAGAACTGATACCAGCAGTTATTTTGGTATGTTAATTCAGGACTGTGTAATTAGTTCATGTAACTAGCATACACCCAGACTGGGTTTAGTGTGCATGAAAAGCTTTCAGATGGAGTTCAAACTGGAGGTCATATGAGTTGACCGCAGGTCAAATTGAATGGTTATCATCCTAGACAGGAATTCAACAAAGCATTATTTCACATATTTCGACCTCAAAATACAGTGAAATGTTATATTTTTGACAAAATACTTTAATTATCATTATGAATTTCCAATGGAGGTGTTTAGCATAAAAGTACATGTAATTTAAAATTTTAACAAGTTTTGACTTTACTTTAGTGCTTTTACATTTTGTGTTAAATAAAATGCATGGTTTAATCAGTGTCAGCTCAGTGTTTGATATACATTCGTATGAAACAAGAGTAAAGCATATATTTGGATTGTTATTTTGTATGATAAACCGGCATGAAGCCAGAAGTATACGTTTATTTTCTGTCACTTATGTTAGTTCATTATGAGATACCCTATTTTCCATCATTTAAGTGCAAATTTTAGTCTTGGATTCATTTTTCGTTTATTTCTGGTACCCACAGCAACAAACGGAGAAATGGTTAGTTCATCCATTGTAAATCCAAAAGTTATTCCATTTTTTCAAAGATCAAGCCCCGTTCAAAATATAAACAAAGCGATCTGCTTCCTACTTTCATTCGGCCATTGAGGCATGTTAGTTCTTCCGGTAAAAAGCAAGGTGTCCTGAAAGAACTAACATGCCTCAGTGGCCGAATAACAGTAGAAAGCAGATCGCTTTGTTTATATTTTGAACGGGGCTTGATCTTTGAAAAAATGGAATAACTTTAGGATTTACAATGGATGAACTAACCATTTCTCCGTTTGTTGCTGTTTGTACATTTACAAATATGTCACCTGTATGGGGATATAAAGCGGAAATGTTTCAAAACATTTTTTCAACACACATTTTTTTTTTATTAAAATTTTAAAAGCTTTTTATCTTCGTAGTTAAGCTTTAAGTTTAAACATTATTTATTTTACAACAATTGACAAACAAGTTATGTCAACTTATATTAATGTCTTTTGTTGGCTCTGATGTTGATATTTGGGGGGTCTGGGAATATATGTTGTAAATAGATGATGGTCTACATGCAGATGAATGAATGCAGGGCTCTTGCATTATATTCTAATAGGAATGTGGCTGGTCCCAGGCAAATTCAGGAATTTAGCACAATTTTTCCTGTTATTGGTTAAATCACTACAAAATTGTGTATGCTTTAGCTTTGTAGTATGTAAAAGCTGCATCAGTGATCCACAATCATAAAAAAATTATCAAGTGTTCGAAAACGCTTAAAGATAGGGCTGTCATTGATAAGTAAAAAACGTTGATATGAATTGATAAGTCAAATAATTTGGTACTGCTATAAAATTCATTCAAAATATATAGATTCATTATACATGTTTATATTTAGGTGTTATATTTTGAATTTTACTATCTAAAAAGTAAAAAAAAAATCATTGCTAGGAAAACATTGTTTCTTTGAACAAATTGAACAATTAGAATAAAGTATAACATAGTTCAAGAACATGAAGTAGAACAAATAGAAAGTTTTGGAAATTGTAGAAGAAAATAAGTCTTGTGAAATGCATTATGAAATGTATCGATACTAAAAAAAATGTATCAGTTATTATATTGAATCAATTTGTATATCGATACAATGAAATCGAGTCTATCGATTACAGGCCTACTTAAAGATATTGTTTTGTGTTTAAACCAGTACTTTTTTATTGAATTAATTCTTGTCTTCAACAATTTCACTGTCTTGCTGACAAGTAAGATGTATAAATTAATCACTATAAATGTAACATCTAATCTGTCTGCAGTATGGACTTTCCGCAAAAAAGTCACGGACAAACATTATTGTTTAAATATAAAAAAAATACATTACTATTCGCTTAAATGGGCCCTGTAGTTGTCAAAGTTATCCGTGCGTGAAGTGTAATCACATGGACACGTGGGACCTTCTACCTTACACGTATATCGCTTTTTCAAACTATCCGTAACTTTTTCGGAGGTTTATTTTCTTGCGCGATCCTACCTACTTCGTATTACGTTTAGTTATCTACGTATCTGGTATAAAAAGTGCAGTAAAATGACTTTAAAATCACAAAAAAGTTTACATCAATAGTATTATCATGTTTTGCGATTCTAGTATAAAGGTATAGAATTTCCTGGTCTCCTTGCTTTAGCGGAAATCTGTACCACTTGTGTATGAAGACCACCTGGTCATAAAGACTGTTTTTTTAATAATAAAAATCAGATTGACATATCCCCAATCATGCAAATACATACATATTCAAGATCATATCAGGTGACACGAAATATGCAATGACAGCATAATACTGCTTACACAATCAAATGATTGGGTGGAAGATGGTTGAAAGTATCGATCCATTTGTATACAAATATATTAATACTTTATTAATTATTTTATTGTACTTAAATATATTTTACGCTCAACCTCTATATGATCCAAAAATACAATTTAATAATTGATTTCGAATCTGAAAATAAAACGTTTTGAAAGACCACCTCCTTATAAAGACTGGTTTTGTTGTGTCCCTAAAAGGGTCTTTATAAACAAGTATCACTGTAGTGCTTAAATATTGCACATGTGCAATCCTTATGATTTGCGTATTCATCTTACCATATATTGCTATGCTATCAGTATATCCCTTTCAGACGATGATCTTTGACCTTGTGACCTAGATAATGCCATATGACCCACCTTTTTAGTAAATATTTTAGTATCTGAGATGCAGCACTTCCATTGGTAAGCAACTTATAATTGTTGTCTTTGTCAATTTTCACCGGGCAAGGACAATTAAACATGTGATATTGTTGAATTTTGAATATTGTTTTATGACACACTCAACAATTTTTTAGTTTTATGGTAGAAGAGATAAACCTGGTTACAATTGTACCCAGAAGAGACCACCAGCCCTGCTTACCTGAAGTCAAATACTTCATGGTTCAAAGCATGATGCTCTAACCACTCGGCCACAGAGGCCCTGTATAATCAAGATGCAAGATGTATTTTTTCAAGCGTTATAAACTGAAGTAATCAAAGTAAGCAATAGCATCATGTCATTTTATTATTGTCTCTGATTTGCTTTATTCCATCCATTCAGTGTGATAGTAAATGTTGGATATCATTTTTGTGGCCAGAGACTTTGTTTTACTTAACCAAACCAAGTAACTTACACACTAACCCATATGTAGAATGATTGATATTAGAATTGTAATGATTCGAGATTTTGATTGCAGAACTTAAAAGATAAACGTGAAACCTCCGTAAAGAGCATTTGATCACCCAGCTCAACAGACAGCTGACAAAACATCGAAATACTTTAGCCCAGTAGTTCTGAACTTGTATGATCCTAATTAAATCATCGAGAGGTATAAATTTGCAAACTTATTTTTTCCATCGCACTAAGTGATGATTTAACATTTCACAGAATTAGATATTGCTCATTTCTTAAAATGTGGGTCATCATTATGGCTGTATATATTGTATGGTGAAGTTCTGCATAAATCCTTACTCATTGGCTCATATTTTCGCCCAGCTGAATTTTTCCTGTGCATATCATGAATTGTTAACTCATCAAACCCTGTGGTCACATTTAGACTCTCCCAGATCAGTAAATAGAATGGTCTACTTTCATAATTCAGGAGTGAACAAGTGCATATTGCATGTAAAATTATTTAAAAATTTTGATTCTAAATCATATATCCCTGAAATCTGAATTCATTGAAATAGGCAGGTCCAAATGTGACCTCAGGAATTGGTAAGTTAAACATACATGTATCTAAATGGAAACATTGATTACTTTAACAGCAGATTAAGTGATTAGTGAATGATTTAAAAGATGTAAAATTAAAGCCTTCGGGCCAGGTGACCTAATGTCTGTTGTCTGTCTGTCAGCCATCTGTTATCCTTTCATTTAAATGACTACTTCTGAAGAAACATTTCAACCAAATTTGGCAAGGAGCTTAGTCCTGGAAAGGGACTTCAAGTTTGCAAATAAAAGGGGGTGTCCATAGTAGTTCCAAAAGTGTCAAAACATGGTAATCTTTAAAAATCTTCCTGTAAACAAATATTGATCAGTTTACTTTCGAATTTGGTATACATTATTGTTAAATATATCTTCAAAGTTTGTGAATGAAATAAAAATCTGTTCACAAACAATCCTTTAGGGAGTCCTTCAATGACATGGTAATGATGGTTATTATTTTATATAAAAAATAGATACATTACTATTAGAAAGTTGTATGAAATTTTGTGAACATTACTATTAGAAAGTTGTAAGAAATTTTGTGTGGATTGCATAGATGCATAATTGACCAAGCAGAATAAGGTTTGCAAATAAAAGGGGCTAGGATCCATTAAAGCTCCAAAGAGGTCAAAATATGATACACGCACTTCTTTTAAAGCAATGATCAGCATTCCCCCCCCATATACAAATCAGATGTATCTTGAACACAATGCTATAGATTTCTTTATTGATGATCTCTTATTTCAAACTAGTTAGTATTTATATATTTATTTCAGATATTATGCAGCTTTTCCTGCCCTACATGGCCAAGATAAGGATTCAGCATCACCTTTTGCTAAAGAGAGCATACATTTGTGGAAGAATAATCCCATCACCAAACTGCAAATTACTTCTGATGAAGGATCCAAGTCAGAAAATGCTGATTCTGGTAATGAATCTGAAACTGATGTTCAACTAGAAACAAAAAATTCCAGCAAGGAAAAGAAGTCGCAACCTGAGAACAATTCAGCAGGTGAAAAGTTTTCACACAGCAATAAGGCCAGACAACAGCATAGGCGAACAGCAAAGAAAATTTACAAGCATAAGAAAGATAAGAATGAAAATCATACAGTGTGCCGATTTTTAAGTTGGCCACAAGATGCATCCAAAGTTGAAGTAAAACACTGCATTTCTGAACAGGCTACATACCATGACCAAGATAAAGAATTGTGTTGTCAAGTGGAAAATCTCCTGAAAGATATGCTATTACATAAAGATGTTACACAGTCTGGTGGCAGGATCCATGTAAAAAGCTCGCGAACGAAACTGTCAGGTGATGAGTCTGTAAGTCCAGAGTTGCAAGAAGATGATTCATGGTACACTCAACCTATAGATGTATTGTTTTCATCTGATGAACCTCGTCAGCGTTTGTATAAGAGGAATAGTAATCCATTGTTTCCAACAACTGAAGATTCTGATTGGAATGCCAGTAACCTTTCCAGTCCTTTTAAGCCAGAAGGAGACGAAGATTATGATCTGGAAGAGAAACTCTCTAGTTTCAAGGGAATTTTTGATGATTCTGAAGATGAAGAAGAGCATACAGCCATTGCAAAACCTATGTTTCAAGACCAGAAGCCATCCAACCACAGTTTTGGTCATTTTGAGCCTTATGATGCTTTTACTTCTGACCTACCTGGATATGGGGTATGCACTAGCCCAATGGCAATTCCAAAAAGTATGCAGAAAGTTAATGATTCTCAAGAGGATAGTGTGCTTTTATGTTCCTTTATTTCTGGACACAACAGTTCATTATCTACCTATGACAATGTGGCAAACAGTTTAATAGATTCTCTCTCCTCCTCCAACTCGCAGTCCTCTGTCATAGATAAAGCAATTGAGGACGTCCTTGACCATGATCAACAACCAGATACTCCTTGTATCTGTCAGGAACAAGTATTAGAAGACAGTATTTTGGACAGAGAATATCTAAAGAACATCACACAGGTTGGTAATAACTTAGAATCTTCATTTTGTAGCTGGAGTCCACAACTGTCTGATGCTGCCTACCCAACACATTTAAATTGTGCGGAGCAAGAAAATTCTACCTGGCCATCAAAAGTCCTGTTTGCTGATTTTGTACTTCCAGTTGACTGGCTTTGGGAGCATGGTGAAATTGATTATAATACAGATTTCTACAACAGACTGAAGTATGGAAAGTTGTGGCAAGTTTGGGATGTTAGCTATCAGAAGATTAAGGGAAACCACTCCTGGAAGCAAGATGTATGGGGTCCTCCAAACTATTCGTTACATATCTGGGATGCTGCAGAAAGTTCAAATTCACTTAGTCTTTTATCTGCAGATTACCTGATCAACCAATCTGATGATTATTATTGGTTAAATAAAAGATTCCTGGGACTGACTGACTTGGGTGATGAAAATACATTGATTCCAGAAATAACCTTTGATTTGGTATCGGAATGCGAGAGTGATTATGATAATATGCTAGGTGATGAAGAATACGAAATATTCACTGATGACAGTTCTGACCAAGATGTTGCTTACGGAAGAAGTTGTTCTTTTGGAGATTTTCATCTATTAGATTCATTGTCTGGACAGTTACACAGAACAAAAGACCAGCTTTCACGGAGTTTTGAACTTGTACCATCAGAATGCTCTGCATTTGTTGATGTTATTCCTAAGAAAATTTACCATGTCCAGAGCGAGCCCAACTTAGTAAGCTGTTGCAGAGAAGCTAAAAAAACAGGTAATACTCCAACAAAAGACAGGAAGTCCAAATCAGGCTCACAATCACCAGAGCAGGAGCACCTTTATTTCTCACCAAAAACTCACTTTCGTCCCATTCAGACTCCTGTAAATCCAGATGCAGTTCAGGACTTTCATTTGAGAGATTTATTTGGGGGCTATGCTACATCCAAAACACCTTATCAAAAATACTTAGATGCAAGTAGCTCAGACTCTGGAGAAGAAATGTTTGTTCCAATGTTCAAAATTAGGAAAGATCTTGATAAGTATATTCAGACAGGAAGTAGCCTGGAGGAGAGCAATGCAGATAAGCATATCCAATATCAAAGGAAGACTTTGGATAAGGAAGGTCAATTGCTGCTTCCACAAGACACCTTGGAGGACATGACTCATGATCAGAATTTTGTAGAAGAGTTTGATGTATTTGGTTATGTAGACAGTTTGACACACTCAACTGAAAATACACCACAAAATTTACCAGATTATCTATTTAATATTTGTATGAGTGCTGGGTGTGATGAACTTACTGAAAGAAATCAACTGTCTAACATTGATATGATTCAAGATCATGAAAAAGACAAAAAACAAAAAAGAGAAATTGGAGAGGTACACCATGATAGATTGTATCATAAGCTTATAAATGAAGAAGAATGGAAACAAAAACTGCTATCAGATAATACAGAAAGTAGGTTTGCTGTAAATTGTATGTGCCCAACTGAAGAATATGGTGATGTAAAGAACTCGCAGTTAAAAAAAGAACAAGATGTCAATGAATGTTCTTGTAGTGTAGAGCCAACACCACACCAATGGGTTATCAATGAAGCATGGGGACTTGATCCTGGGCAAAATGTAAATAAGGAAGCTTATAGCATATGGCAGTGTAATCAAGATAGTGTTAACTATCAGGACTTCTTTTTTTATCCAGAACATGAGTGTGGTGATGTTGCCGCCAGTGAAAATAATGAAACTAGTGCATTGCAGTCTGGCAATATGGATAAAAATATTGACACTGATGATGCTTGTATGGCATACACCCAGTCCTATAAAGAGATGGCCGCATACATGACCCAAGACTCGCAGCCTGAAAATCTGTCAATATTAAACAATAGATATATGGACTTCTCCGACCAAGATGTTCCCATTCCAAAATCTGATTTGGCACCAGAAGACTTAAGTAAAGCTTCTGACGAGACTGATGTTGTTAAAGTGAAATTGGTCATCAGAAAGAATAAAAGAAAATCTGACTTTGAAGATGGTGATATACAGGTGAGACTTTGGTTGATAGTTATTGTCCAATTAAAGGCATATTATCGCTCGTTGTATCAAAATTTTGGTTTGGTTTTAAATGCAATAAAATAAAAAAAATTATAAAAATATTTAGAAGTACCGTGTCCTAAATATTGACATTTCACTTTACTTTGACATCTAAACATGAGAAATCAGGCTTCATTTAATTCTTAACCAGGATGTAAACAATTTGAGCCAATACTGCCTTCAGTTTGAAGCCAATCGAAAAGCTTTTTGTGCATGCTCAACCCAATAAACAAAATCAAAGATGTTGAAAAGTAACAAATTCAATAGTGAAAGAAAGCAATCGTTAACAGATTCTGCAAGAAAAAGTAATGGATCTGGTGTAATATATATCTGGAACAAAAGTAGGATATATGTATAGATGATTAATCTGAATGCTGAAATGGTATTTTTATTGGTATTTCAATACCTCAGCACTAAGTGTAAACAATCCATCAGGGATATATAGTTTGTTGGAAATCTTGTTTCATTTTTATAGAACAGCAGAATTTATTTCTAGAGAATTACAATTCCTGCTTTTACAATTTTATTTTTGATATTGAGGAAGTTTCATAAGGAATTACTTTATTGTTTCAAGATTTAGTTTAATAAAATAGCTTGTAAATGCATAATTGACTGAATAATACTATGTTTTTTCAGCCATCAAATTTGTATGTACCAATGCCAGTAGCAGCATTATATTCTTGTGAACTTGAAGAAGCTTGGATTAATGGAGAATCTATACCAGCAGATTTATGTGTCAAGTCGTCTGCTTCATGTCCAAAAGGTAGGTGTTCAGAGGAACTGTTTGACAGAAATGATGGATTGCTCATTATGTTTAAGTAAAATGTTGGATTGAGATAAATGGATTCAATTCATAATATCCATATCCGATATTTGTATGGATATTTAGAGAAAAGGTACATTGAAGAACTTGGATTCATTTGCAGGTCACTTGAATTCAAAAATAATTGAGTTGATTTAGGTATAAGAAAATCTTGTTTTGGATACTTTCTCTGAGAGTTGGTTTTAAGGAGGGTGTAAATGAAAGGTCTTTCCAACATTGAACTACTCTTGTGACCCAGCAACTTGGGATAGAGCTGTTTTTGTAAATATTTAATTTTGTAAAACTTTTGTCAAGTGGAAACTATCCATATTAGTCATCAAGCATAACCAGTCATAAACTCTTATCCCCATTGATAATGTTTCAATATTCAGTGATCTTAAATAGTCATGAATTGCTAAATTCTCTTCGTGACCTTTCTTGGAAATGAAATGGATGTTGACATACAATGTTATTGTGTGCAAATCAGTGGAGAAGTTGATTCACCTGCAGGAGTATTTTGCCAGTATTTTCAATCCAGTGTCCTTGTGGACTTGAAGGACCAACTCTCATGGAAGACCACTTGTCTTTTGAGACCACATTCTGTAAAACACATGGTTAGATAATCCTTCAAACAAACCTCTTTGGAGGGACCATCCGTGCTGAGAGACCATATTTTAGCAGCAGATAGATGGGCTCAAGACAGGTTCCACCATCTAAACTTTTGGTGAAATTAAAAAAAAACTTTTGGGGGGAAAAATAAGGGGACTTTGCATTGATTTGAATATTTATTTATAAAGAATATACATTGATAATAGATCAATTTTATTCAGGGACTGTAAAGAAGAAACCATGCAGTTTTTTCATGGACGGTCATTGTCGTCGAACAGACTGCAAATTTGCACATGATCTTTCTTGTATAACTTGTCGTTTCTGGGAAGAAGGAGATTGCTTCAAAGGAGATCATTGTCCATTTCTTCATGGATATCCAAGGTAAGTGTGGAAAT
The DNA here is from genome assembly GCA_030159075.1 of Atrina japonica. Lineage (NCBI taxonomy): Eukaryota > Metazoa > Mollusca > Bivalvia > Pterioida > Pinnidae > Atrina > Atrina japonica. Next base: position 182,534 of record BROG01000613.1, read on the forward strand.
AACTGTTGCGTCTTTTTATATGCACTAGTAATTTTTAATGGATTAATTTGAATCTTCATAGGAATAATTATTGCCATGAAAGCTCTGACAAGTTTGATAGCCAGCATCTTGCACTTGTTATTTATGGAATTATTGCCTCTTGCAGAATCGCCTTAATACTTTCCGCTCGGTCTTATGGTGCGTAACCTAAAACTGGTGAAATCTCTATATAAATAAAAAATGCCTGGCAGATCATTAAACATAAAACAAAAGAAAAATTACACTTCTGATATAAGCTGTACAATGTACAAAAATAGTTTGAGCATATGGTCAACATTTAGTATCTATTTATAAGATATAATATCTATCAAGATATAATAATATATTATTTTTGTATTGTTTAAAATATTGTTTTACCATTTTATCTTTTGTATCAGTTTATGTACATCACCAGAAGATCAAAATACGTGTTTTGAATATCAACCAGATGAATTTCCTGACCTTACTGATCCACTAAAGGTTTGTTTACAATATTTTAGATATATACTTCAATGTTAGTGCATTTGAAGTTGATTCACCATGTCTTGATAAAAGATGACTATTCAGGATGAGAATAAATATGAAAAAATCAATCATCCTAAGGGAAGATTGCTTTTTTAGCTCGCCAGCTTACCTTAAAACCTCACAGTTGTGGGTCAAAATACTATTTTGAAAATTTACACCCATTTCTGGCAAACTTTGTTGTCTTCTGACAATTCTTGTTAACTCAACCAGGATTTTTAATGATAGAAGTGGCCAAGTGGTTTGAGCATCACGCTTTGAACCATGAAGTCTCTCAATTCTGGTCGGTGCACCTTCAAGCCCCCCTAGAACCTAAGTTGATTTTTGTGAAAAAGTTTGACAGTTTTCTTGCAGAAGGCAGGTGGTCTCTTCCCAGGTACATTTTAACTGGGTTTTCTCCTGCACCATATAATGAAAAATTGCTGAGTGTGGCATAAAACACCATTCAAAATTCAAAAATTCAGTAGATGAGTACATTTTTGCATTCTTCTCTTCAAATGGCTATTTGAAAGTCTTGGCATTGATATTTGTTTTATCCATTTTTGAACAATAAACAAGTTTTGCTATTCATATAAATGTCTCTTGTTTACATAGATGCTTGCATGAGGAAGTGCTTTTTTGGAGATATCTCCATTAAACCCATGTGAGAAAGCTAGTGACTTCTGTGTTGATATTCAACACAATTCGATTTCTTTATTGAAGAAATTTTGCTGTTACACTGGTATATCTAGAGTGTTTATGTTATATATATATAAATCTGTTTATTTACTGTATAGTTGTTTAATAAAAGGAACTTATTCACAGGTAATAAATTTCGTGCAAGACCAGTTCAAAACAGAAATGTAAAAGGAGTTTAAGTAAAGCTCATAAACATTTTGTGTTTCTTGGAAACTTTTATAATTTTCATGGTAAAGTATTGTCTTTTGATATAAATATAAGGTACCATATTCACAGGTATTAAATTTTGCTGTATTTTCTTTGACATGAATATAGTGAAATTAAATCCCCCCCAATAAAAGCAACTGTACTGTAATTTCACATAATCTCTTATGTAGTGGGTATATTTATCCCCCACTTTCGCCGAAACGGGGATATTAATTTGGGTTTGTCTTCTATCTGTCCGTCTGTCACGCTTCGTTTTCATGCAATTACGACAACAAATATCTGATTTTCTTTAAATTTGGTGTCAAGGTTAAATGCCTAAAGGGCTCGGCCAAGTTCGATCGCCGCTTTTGGCAGAGTTATGGCCCCTATATTAACTAAAAATGTCATTTTCTGTCATTTCCATGTAATCACGGCAACAAATATCCGATTTTTCTTCAAAATTTGTAACAGGGTCAAATGCCTAAAGGGCTCTGCCAGGTTTGATCGCCACTTTTGGCGGCGTTATGACCCCAAGATTAACTAAAAATGTCATTTTCTGCTGTTTCTGTGCCATCACTTCAACAAATATCCGATTTTCTACAAACTGGGTAACACGGTTAAATGCCTAAAGGGCTCAGCCAAGTTCGATCGCCACTTTTGTTGGAGTTATGGCCCCTTGATTAACGAAAAATGTCATTTTCTGCTGTTTCTATACAAGATTGGCAACAAATGTTATCCAATTTTCTTCAAATTTGGTAACACGGTTCCATGCCTAAAGGGCTCAGTCAATTCAGTCACCAATTTTGGCATGAGTTTTTGCCCATAGATTAAAGAAAAATGTCATTTTCTGTCGTTTCCGATTTTCTTCAAATTTGGTAACAAGGTTAAATGCCTAAAGGGTTCAGCCAAGTTCGATCGCCACTTTTGGTGGAGTTATGGCCCCTTGATTAACGAAAAATGTCATTTTATTACAGATCTGCTAAGCATCATTACAACTGTATTCAGTCTATGCTTATTCCAACCATTTCACTTTATTCCTTAATACATGTTCAATAACACATCTAACCTGTATATTATGCTTTAGATTTTGTTCGATTTCCAAGCAATACATCTTGTGTCAACAGCATGAAAATTAGATGTTTCAACCTAACCTCAAAAGAGTTTACCTACAATATGTTTTCCCCTTCAGAAAAGTGGAGAAGGCGGGATATAAATTCTACGAATTAGCTTGTTTTCTACATCATCATGTAATGGCTAAGTGATAAATAATTGCAAATATCTTATTAAGGACTTATTAATTCTTACAGAACAGTACCAAAAGTAAAACTGGCAAGATGAACAAACCTAGGGCTTTCAGACAACCAATAAAGGTATCCAAATCCCAGTCAAACAAAAAAACTTCTGCAAAAGAAGAGAAAGCAGTGCCGAAGCGATGTACAGAGAAGAAAGTATCGGTGAAACAGAAGAATTCCATTTAAGAATAACGAAATACAGAACATTACTTGGCTGTGTTGGAATCTAGTCAAATTGTAGAAACAGATCTATTGTAGGATATAGATATTAATAACGTTTAAGGTATATCTGTGGTAGTTCTGAAAAATTGTTGCTTTTTTGTAAATTATGAAATATGAGATTATTCTTATTATGGTGACTGTTGACCTATCAAGTTAATTAAAAATTTGTCAGTGTTATATACAGGGAAATTTTCACCTTTCGTTTCACCCGTGTTCAAGTAGAAATGAATACTTTAATTTTTGGTAAATAAAGATGCTCCTTTTCTATTCCTTGTTAATTGCTATAGTTCTATACCCCTTTTGTAGCAGTGATGCTACCTCCATTGGTAAACTGGCCACCCTTTGATTTGTTTTATTTATGCATCTCAAGGATAAATATTAAAGGCATAGTGTTCCTCAAAATCATATATTTTCATCATTGAAATATGATTGGTATTTAGTTAAAAAGATGTGTGAAATAATGTTTGTGTGTCATTATTATTCTAAATACTACATAAAATTGGTGTTTTTCAAGAATTGTGAGGTTTTTTGCCAGTGGAATCTAATTAATTATGCTCTGACCAAGATACCAGTGATGTTCTGATAGGCTAACTGCCTAAAGTAATTTCAGTTAAAGATCTAGATTCTTATCTTGGGCACTATAAAAGGTACATAGGTACACTGTACTGTAAGAATACTAATGAAAATACGATTCAGTATTTATATTGTTTTTTGTTCCATTTGGATTTTACAGCAGATCTATTCCTTTTTTGTGCAGAATCTGTTAGTGATTGCTTTATCCCATTATTTGATTTATTACTTTGCATCTATGTTTTTGGTTACTTGAGCATGCATGAACAATTTTCAGATTGAGTTCAAACTGGAGATCATGTGCAAATAGAGGTGGTCTCAAATCAGTTTTTTGTTATCCTGTGCAGGAATTCAATGAAATCTTGATTTCACATGTTCAGACTTCAAAATACAAAAAAAAATTATATTTATAAAAGAAGAACTTCAAATATTCTTAAAAACATAATATTTTACCACATTTAAAAACCAAACCATGAATTTTGATACACTGAGTGACAGTATGCCTTTAAATCCTCTAGTGTGAAATATTTAAAAATTGCTTATGTTGTTTTTTGTTGTTTTTTTTTTTTTTGGGGGGGGGGGGGGGGGGGTGTCACAAAACTTGCTTATGTTTTTTGTTTTTCTTTTGGGGGGGGGGGGTCACACAACTTTGCTTATGTTGGGTGGGGGTCACACAACTGAGTTGTAATAAAATCCTTTCATGCTATCTTCTTTAGGGTGAAACGAAATGGGAGAAAATTTTTACTGCATACTGGTGTGTGCGTGCGTAATATGTGTGCGTGTATATGTACGTGTGTATATATATTAAAGTTGTCAACTAGTAACTGGTTAACCGAGTACTCCTCGGATTGTCCGATTATCAAATACTAAAATCAGTTCTCGGTTGCTCGAACATAATTTAAAAATCACATGTATTTTGCATATTTTGAGATATTTAGAAATGAAAATGAACGTCTAACTGATTTAACCCACCATCTATCCTCGTTAGATACGTGTTTATACAATAATTAGTCTCTTTATACGTGCCACTTGGTTTGCTAAATCCAGCGGGAGTTGTTTATATTATATAACTCGGAGATATAATAATTTATATTAGTTTCAAGATAATTTTGTCTTTAATACCATTAAGAGATATTTTAAGCTTAGTCGCTGGTTAAACTAAGAAAATGCCACCGTTTACACCCGAAATTCAGAATACAAATTTATATACATATAGTTAATAGTATAGTAAAACACTTCATTGAATAAAACGATACATTGCTGAATCCTTGTAGGGTACTGGGGTATCATACCCATTTATTATGGCTTAATTCAGTAAAAACAAAACATTGAAATATTATCGTGGAGCATATTACCGAATCTTCTAGAATTGACTCTTGATCGACTTTCGCCTGCTGAATCTTTCATTTTTTATACTTTAATAAAGCTACCAAATGTGATATTTTAGATAAGACAAAAAGGTTCTTCTGTATGTAGTGTCCTAAAGCTATAGAATGACCTAAGAGCTTTTAAGATTAAAAATTTTTTCCGAATGTAAGATAATATACCTCCTCGGGCAAATAAATATCTCCTTGCACCTCCGGCTCCGAAAAGTATCTGGGTCTGCAACTGCAGTCTTACACAAGTAACCCAGTACTCGATCAGAAAAACATTCGGTTAACCAGTTAATAGAAATTAACCGATTTGACAACCCTCATATATATATATATATATATATATATGTATATGTATATATATATATTCACTTTTTAAAAGATTATCTAATATCAAATCAGATGCTTAATCATTCCATAGCACTGTTTTGATAAAAAAAAGGGAATTTCATTTTTTTTTTTTTTTTACATTTCGACATAAATTGGATATCTCTATATATTTAGTATATTAATCCCTTTTTGGAGGGGATAAATGTTTTGTCATTGTATTTATTTTCTTTGGGGGGGGGAATGGGGGTTATTTTTTGGTTTTATATCTTTTTACCATTACGATCATCTGCTTTCGTGGATAAGATTATGCATGTATGTGCTCTGGAAATCATGTATGAGTGTTCTCCCATATAACTGGCAAACTATTTGGTTTATTGTCATAAAAAAAGCTAAGTTGATGTTGTATTAAGAAAATCTCAAAATTTTTGTTGAAATCTTAACTTATTTACTATATGTGGAAAACAGTGGAGAAGACCTATCCTTCAGTTACTATTGGTTTACAGAGTTTTTGTGTGAACAATAAAAGCAGTACTTATAATACTGCAATTCAGTAGGGTTTTGGTACAGAAAATTGTGTGGAGCTGTGCAGATAAGCTATTTTTGATAAATTTAATGTACTTTTTTTCGTTGTTTCTTATTGTAAACAACAGTCTTTTGAACTTTTAAAAATTATATGCCAAAAAAAAACCCAAAACAGTAAAACTTAGCATTAAAGAAAAAAGCCTATTTCTTAATTTATTCTCTCTCTCTCTCTCTCTCTCTCTCTCTCTCTCTCTCTCTCTCTCTCTCTCTCTCTCTCTCTCTCTCTCTCTCTCTCTCTCTCTCTCTCTCTCTCTCTCTCTCTCGTCCATTAGTTTGAAATGCCTGTTATATAGTGATATCCCTACATTATTTTACATATTTGTCATGTTTTTGTAGACATTTACAGAGATACATAAATGTTGAATTTTACTGTAAATCCGATGTAATGACGACTTGTTTGTTTCTGTTGGTTACTGTCCTAAAAATGCAAAACGAGACATGGTTGGACACGTTTTATGAAAGCATCCCTATTACATTTGTTTCCAAGGGATATAAAACCGTGTTAAAGTATATTTAATACTTATACAAATAGTTGTGAAATATGGAATATGTTAAGATGTATGGTATGGGAGTTGGTAGAATAAATTATATCGTGTGTTTGAACAAATTTGTAATAAATGTGAATACAAGAAATGAATGGTGTGTAACTGCAAAAGTTGAATGAAAATGAATGATTGAGAAAGTAGAGGAATTCTATAAAAGAATATTTTATAGTACATGAAAGGACGTTGTTATCTTTCAAATATCACGCTATATACAAAAGAAGAAATAATTGGTCCCATTTGCCTTTAACTGTTCTGGGTAGTGTTATAACATTTTCTTTTTTCAGTCATTCCTAGCACTCTTTTTCTGGTAGTCACATTAACTTATGTAAAAGACAATATTTGGAACTGCAAATTGCCAATCGGTCAAAGATCCATAAAGGCATAGTGGAAAAGTACTCAATCTCCTAAGTTGTCTATATCAATTTGTAATTTTATTTATACCATTGCGGTCTTTCAAGAAACTTTTCTGAAGTAGTGACAGATTGTTACGAATCAGATTTTTTTTTTATCTTTGGCATCTCTGCTTTGATAATTGGTATCAAATATTTATTATTAATGCCATTGTTTGGCTACCTACATTATCTTGTAGACAAATTAAAGGTGTTACTAGTCCGAGGCTTGTGATAGTTGGTATAAATTGTGTGTCTGAAATATATGTGTGTATGAGAGAGTGGCACAGTATTAAAGGAAGTAAAAGTTGAAGTATGTAAATTTCGTGATGTGCTATGCGACTTCTATTTAGCATTGTTACAAATGTATCCAGCTGACTCCCATCTTTACTGACCTGGTATTGGAAGTTACCTAAATACGAAATATTTGCTTATTTTAATCAGACAAAGACATATAAAGACTTGTCATGTTGCTTGGTCAAGTAAATAGAGTATCCCAATGCATGTTGTTGGTTATTGAACATAATTCTGTTTGAACACCAGAAGTCTTTGATGATAATCATTAATGTGTTTGATATTGCCATTCAATAGTCAACCTATATACCATAAGAGTGGTGTGGTGATATTGCCATTCAATAGTCAACCTATATACCATAAGAGTGGTGTGGTGATATTGCCATTCAATAGTCAACCTATATACCATAAGAGTGGTGTGGTGATATTGCCATTCAATAGTCAACCTATATACCATAAGAGTGGTGTGGTGGTTAATAATCTTTAGACTGTCGACTAGTGGTAATATGGGCTGCTCAATATCAAGGCAATTGTACTTTATAAATCAAAGTGCGATAAGATCTTTAAAATTATGCAAAACTCTTTATTTTATACATCACAATTTTCCTTTTAAGTTATAGGCTGGTAACTGAGAAGGAGAATTTGGTTTGAGAACAATACAATATATGAATCAACATGAATATGTATAGTCTGTAGTATTTACATTTCGAGTAAAAGGATGTTTTTTATTCAGCCATTGTTCAAATTACTGATATTTTTGTCAGTAAGAGTAGAAAGAAAAGTCCTTAATTTGAAAATATAAGGTTAAAGACAAAGTATTTAGAAGACGTGTTTAAGAGTGTAAGAGATATTAATTCACTGATTTGCAAGGAACTTAAAAGCAGACATTCTTGGTATACAAGTACCATTTAGTGCATTATAGAGGATAAAATGTTGATCAGGAATCAAACAAGTCTGCTCATGGATTACAATATAATTTAGATTATTTATGTATTTCAATTTTATTTTCGAAATTATTACAAACTAGTGTCTGACAAATGAAAGAGATTTTTTATAAGGCATGTGACCCATTTTTCAAATATTTGCATTGCCACAAGCAGTATAGGTCATCTATTCAAAACAAAGTTGTAAAATGGACTTAATTTTCTCTATTTGTCTTTTCTAGCTTTTTGATATCTAGGCCTCTTTTTCAAATATCATGAATAATTTGTGATACCAAACTTTGTTGCACCCCAAGATCAAAGGTCTTAAGGTATATTGTTTTTCGTCTATTTTTCCCAAATGATCTTGAAACCAAAGAAGACTGTTGTCATTCATCAAAAAAAACTGAAAGAGAATTTAATTATTGTAATCTTGGACCAAAGTTGTATTTGGTAGTTTAATAACTGGTCGAAATTAAATGTAATGAATCAGGATCAACATTAACATGTCCACACATGCACACTAACCCAGTAAGCATAGTAATAATTAGCAATGCATTGTGAGTAACAAACAGTTCTTATTCTAATTTTAAAGTTAGGCTATTTTCAAAATTCATGACTTTCAGTGAATATGGCTGAATTTCTTTTACTACTGGTTCACCCGTACTGTATCAGTGTTAAATGTAATAAAGTAAACATAGTTCCTTGTGGTCTGAATTTGTCAGTTAGCCAGTGTCAAATCTGTAGAATTTTATAAGATACGATTCTATATGCTTCCACTTAGCATATCTGCAGAGTAAAGCAACAATTTTTATTATCCAGTTAAACTTCTGTCAAATCTAAACCAAATAAAGTTGTTACTATCAAACAAAGTGCTGATAAATATTTTTTTATACAGTAGAGATAATATCCATTCTGTACATGAGTAAGTTATTGATTGTGTGTGTGTGCATGCATGTGTGTGTAAGTGTGCATGTGTGTGTGTGAGAGAGATCTTAAATCTGCACACACATTTTAGTAAGTATGTGTTTTGTTTGAGTTGTCATATAAATAAACATGTATGAGTGCTGTCATTTAAAACCTTTAAAATAATATTGACAATGCTTTGTTAATTTTCATAGAAATAGACAAGTATACAAATGTATCATATTGTCATTTTTTTTGTAAAAAAAATATCATTATTTCATGTGGTGGGATGCATGTTCCACTAACTATTTCAGAATTGATGGTTCTGATACTTGATCCCAGATTCCATTGTATTTATATATTTATAATGGAATGAATCATTAACCCATTCACCCTTAAAGACAGATTTGGACTGGTCTAAGTCATTACAGAAGAGTCCATTGTTTTTCAGGGTTTAATGAGTTAAAATACAATCACACACACATGCATATAAACACATTAAATTCTCTATTGATGGTGAATAGCATACGGTAAACCCTTTGTCTTGTATCAAATATGATACAAGATTTTATGTTTAGTTAATATCGTACATTAAGGACATTGTGTAAATGTAATCCAAGGCTTTGCTGTTGGATAATTCATTGTAGTATACAAGAGCAATTCAGAACTTACAATTATGTGTTATTTTTTATCATTGTACATTTTTATCTACTGGAGAAGTGTCAAGTAATATGTCTACCATTTAACATATTCTATAAATGTTTTATCACATGAAAATGTCCTTTGTCAGTAGTGGTAGGATGGATGTAGAGAAAATGATGTCAGTTCGTCATCCATTTCATTAATTTTGTTAAATGTATTCTACATCTATTCACTCTCCATAAATGCATTGCCTCAAAGTCAAAAAGTATCTTGTATCTATTAATAGATTTACTCAGGCTGGGTGTTTACAGATTGTGAAAGCATTTTATTACCCATGGATGGACATTGAACTGAGAAAGATATATTTTTTACATACTTTTTCGGTCATTTGATAAAAAACTAGTGCAGTTAAAGTAACCAGTCCATGTATTAAAAAGGGTTAAAATTTGTAAAAAGTAATTTATTTAATCAGACATTTTGGTAATTGAAATGAGTCTGTAGCATTTGACTATTTGCTTAGAATTATTTCAAGTACTTGTGTTTTTTACTAGGTCTCCTGGATGACTGGTGATGTAGTGTAATGTTGACCTGAATGACTGGTGATGTATTGTAATGTTGACTTACTGTTGTCATCGTCTATCATTCATAAACATTTACATCATAAAGACTTGATATGTGTAATATATATTAGTATATTCTAGGTAACAGTGTTGATCATTATTTGTACAGTAAACCTGCATTTTGTCAATGTTTAATCTGATAACAGCAGGGATATCGGGACAGGCCTGTTCGTACTCATTATCTGATTATTATAGTTTAGTTAAATCCATTGTAGCAAGAGTTACTGTGTACATGGTTTATGTCTGGGTGAAGATGTGGTATGTGAATTTAAATACATCTCCTGAGATCTTGTTACACGCACATCACTTGCTTTAATGTTATTCTCAAGATATTTGTTTGTTTGGTTTTTTGTTTTTTTGTTTTTGGTTTTGCTTTTTAATCAAGTATCTAGAGTATCATTCAGTTCCTGGATTAATACTATTGTGTAACATATCAACATCAGCAATGCATCAATTGCTGTTTGTTGTTTCTTCTATGGAAACATGTTATTTTAACCATTTTTTATAAATTTTTAAACATTGGCACTGTATTTTGTTAGATTTTAAATTAGATGCATAATCCTGCTTATGATCCTTTTAGCTCACATGACCTGAAGTGTTGAGCAAGCTTCCATATGACCATTTTGTAGGTATTCTCATTGTAGTATATTTAATATCCCTATTTGAAACTTCACCCTTCAAGTATTGTTTAAATTCATCCTGATTTAGCCGTAAATAAGTGCTTGAATGGAGCTTTATTTAGTAAAATTCTGGTCCATATCTCAATTGTTTTTGTAAACTTTCAAAGGATAAAAATGAACAATGCCCCCCTTTTGTTATTTCTTGTAAGTATTGTACTCTAGAAACTGAGTGTGTCTGTGCATACACACACATAGCATCAGGTTTAATTTGTGGGATATAGAGAAAATTTTGGTACAGCAGATTTTCAGTAAATGATCAAACCTGTGATATACAATGAATATCAAAATCATATGTACAAAATTTCTCAAAATATTACCATCTAAAACATAATTTCTGTGTTGTTCGGGGATTGATAATGTATATTCTGTAGCCAAAGTTCCTTGGAACAGTACATTTACTGAAATGTATATATTTATGTGTATACAAAAGAGGTTTCACTACTTGTTACATTGAAATTTTATATAATATGAAACATATAATATATTGCAAAGACGAAATTTTGACATGATTTCATCTTTTACTCTTGTCAGAGTTATCTCCCGCTGAGTTTTCCAATCAGTTTGTTCCATTCGATTTTGTAAATTGGTTATTTGTTAAAATGAAAAATCATTAGGAATATTCGGTATATTAGACAACATATATTGGACTTGAATATGTTGTGTAAATGTTATTTTATTTACAGTTTTCAGCATTATTTACTAAGTGTAAACATAAATTCAGATTGCCATTATTTCATTGTCTGCCAAATGGTTTAAGATTCATTTTTATTTAAAAATGTCACTTTAGAAATGAGTTATTGAGTATTTGGTACTCCAGTTGTCATCAGCTACGGTGCCAGGTTACAAAATTATACTAAGAGTGACCTAGGTTTGTGTTGGTTTTTTTTTTTCAATATGACTTTAAGTGACTCATTTCAAAGTATGATTAATTTATTTAATACAGGTAATTGATGCATGTTATAGTTCTATGCAATTTCTATCTAACTTTTCATGAATTTTACACAATTTTCTTTTCAAGCATTGTTTACATTAAGATTGTCTCCCTTTTACATATTATCCTGTTAAATCTAAACTTTACATTTACTCACAGTTGTTTGTCAAAATAAAAAAAGAAGTGTTTTACAGAACATTTTCTGACCATAATAGGTACCAGAGCTATTTTGAAAAGATTTTGTTTTGGATTTTATTTTGTCTCGCTTTTTGTACAGTTAGTGTTCAATACAGTTTCTCAATAAACTTAAGGACAGTTATAAATCTTGTCGGTCTGCTCACTCATTTGTATGTGAATTAAGACTACAGGTTTTAGACTGAATGTGGCTTGATGCAACTTCATTCTCACATCAGCATGAGAGACATTATCAATGTATTAAGCTAAGCCCATGCTCATGATTCAGTATTCACGAAATATGATAACTATTATTTAGTGATAATGATGTATGGACATTATGGTCAGAAAATAACATTAATATGTGTATACCCACAATATTTCTGTATATTTTTGTATTATCCCTTTATTGCAGTTGATGACCATCTCACTGTATTTTTTTGTAAATGGTGAAGGGATTTAAGCCATCAAATTTATTCATACTATCTCTTAAATGCACTCTATTTAAATCCTTTTAATGACCAGTTCCTTTTCATTATTTTCTGGTTCAAATATGGCTATTGTAGATATAAATATAGATGAATAGCCAAAATAAAAGCTCGCTGCTTGCTCAGTAAAGCAGCTTGTCATTGAATAACCACCATACCTTGTGTCACTGCATTACTGGGCTGATTTAATGTAGGGAAACCATACATATATCATCAGTTCTTTAAGTTCTTTGGGTAAGTTGAAGCATTAATCTTTCCAACCCACAAATCATAATGGACTGGTCAGAAAACAATATATTCCATCAAGATATTTAAATTGGGATGACCAAATTGACATTTTACTTCTAATGAATGCTTTTCAGGGTGGATATTATTAATGTGTACAAGAAATATTCAATATCTGTATGGCATACCCCATGGACAGATATCTCTGGGTAATGCAGATGACAAAGAAAAAAAATAGCTTAGCATTGAGATCTTCCACCCTTATCTTTTCTACTTATTCTTTATCCAAATTTTCAAGCCATATTACCTATTAATTTGATTGGTTCTGTGGGTTGATCCCAAAATGGTGTTTGTGGTATTTATACTTCCATTACATTGTTATTATGTGGAAGGGAAAAAAAATGCGGTTGTTGTGCATAGAATAAACATAGCATGAACACTCAGTACAGGCAAGCATTAGTTGATTCTTTAGTTAATGTTTTTTGTTTAAGATAACAGTATAGGTCTGCTGTGATAAAGTGACACATCCTGGTTTGACATAAAACAAAACTGTCCGTTTTCCAAATATAGGATATACAGGTAAAACATTGTCTGTTCTGATTCCACACATTAATGTAGCTCAAACATTTTGTGTCAACTGGTAGTCTGTCAGCCTTGTTGTGATCTAATTTAGACCTGTGCCAATTCATCGTAGTAGACCTATACTTAGTAATTTATGTTTGCTTAGATACAATACATAATTTTTCATGAAGTACTGTAAGTTTCATTAAGCACAAGGTGTTCCTCCTGCACTCAACACACTTGCAGGAACAATGATAAAAGAACATTTTGGAAATTTATTCAATTTGATCCTTTGTCAGCATGGAATCTTCAGCTACTTGACAAATGAGTGCTGGAGTCAAGTGACAAAGGATAGGTTACGATCAACTAGTGTGTTTAACAGGAGTTGTCTCCTAGTTAGCATCATTTTCTTCATTACTACATAATACAGCCATTTTCCAAGGTGTGTTCCCATGATATACTGAGTATGTGGCATTTCCTTTCTGTTTTTGATTTCTATTATTCACAAAATGACCTTTGGAAGGAAATGGTTTGGGAATGTCAGTATATTTTGAAGATGGTTGGTATCATAGTTACCTCTTCATTTGTTGGTTTCTGTGGTAGTGAAGACTCCGAAGTATATGTATGTTATTTGCATCATCCAAGTGATGTGAAGCATATTTCATCGCCAAAATAAACTTTGGAGAGAATTTTACTGGAGTTGTTGTTTGTTTGCTTGCCTGCTTTTCATTTTTCTTCACTGGAGCAAAGAGCATGTGACACCAATGACAAAAATATTTTTAAAGTTGTTAGGAATCAAGGTGGGTGTGACCGGTCAACAGTGGATGCTTACTCCTCTATGGCACCTGATCCCACCTCTGGATTTCTAGAGGTCCGTGTTTGTCCAATTTTTACCAGATTCATATCATGGACACCCTACAGATTTATGCTTTGATATCTGAAATTTGTATATCCATGTGTTACCAATACCTGAGGATAATTGAAAATTGTCAGGTGAGCAATTTTAAGCCTGTTTGGCATCTTGTTTGATGTTATTTATGAGTTTAATTTTGACTGACTTACTAAATATTATAATCTGGAGCATTCGAACATGCTTGCAATTCACAAATGCAATATTGTGTACATAAAGAGTTAAGAGGACAAAGTGTGCCGTAAATTTCTTTACAGATCATTTTCTAGACGGTACATCCAACAGGTTCAGCTATACATGTATGTTTAAATTATTTGTTCCATTTCTTCGTGTCTTCATACAAGGCAATTATTATAGGTGTAAAATAAAAACAAGCTGTTAGTTTAGATACAAGTTTGACTTAATTGCGAAACCTGTGTAGACAAAAAATGCCATATGCCATAAATGCCAATGTGATCATAACTTGCTGAGGAATGTGATGATGGCCGTACACCCCTCACCGAGGCATGGTGTGAGAACCTAAAATGTTTTAAAGGACATGATACAATTAAATAATGACGATATAGAAAATAACAAATATAATCTTTTGACCGCCATCTTGGATTTTGACCAAAGGAAGTTTGTTACGGCTACTTCTCAGAAAGGACTGAAGGAATCTCTTTGAAATTTGTCATGAAGGTTCCCCTTGAGGTCTAGTTGTGCATATTACATTTTCAAAGAGATCGGAATCCGACAGGCGGCCATTTTGGATTTGGACCAAAGGAAGTTTGTTACCGCTATTTCTGAGAAAGTACTGAAGGAATCTCCTTGAAATTTGACATGAAAGTTTCCATTGAGGTCTAGTTGCGCATATTGCATTTTTAGAGATCGGAATCCAACATGGCCGACAGGCGGTCATCTTGGATTTTGACCATATATATATATATATATATATATATATATTTAAAAGAAAGTTTGAAATTGGACATGAAGGTTCCCCGTGAGGTCTAGTTGTGCATATGACATTTTCATAGAAACATGGCTGACAGGTGGTCATTTTGGAATTTGGCAATAGAAGTATGTATTTTTCAGAATGTACAGAAGGAATCTTTTCGAAATTGATTATGGAGGTTGGCGCTGAGATCTAAATGTGCGTATTACATTTTCAGAGAGATCAAAATCCAAGATGGACACCTATCGGCTATGTTGAATTCCATTCCAATGTAATATGTTCAGTTCAAGTTCAGTTTCACTATAATCTTGTGAAAAAAAAATATTTCATAGAAATATGGAACATTCCATGGTAGGCGCCAAAATCCCTCTGGGATCTCTTGTAAAGTTTGGTATTAGTGTCAGTCTTCCCAGTCGTAATTTTATGGAACAAACTAAAGGAAGTGTGTTTAAATAGCCAAACAAGTGTCTTCCTACCTCCGTAGCAACGTGGTTAGTGCACTTGCTTTTCATCAATGCAACCCGAATTAAGTATTGAGATGGTATGGCGATCTCCAGGTTGGATACTTAGGTTAAGTCTGGTTTTCCATCCATATTAAACACCCCTGTAAAATAGTTTTGTTAACTATACATATAATTCATTGCACTGTTTTAAAATTTGCACCCCGATTTAGATGCTTTTTCTTCGGATGTCAACCATTGTCAGCTTAGTTCCAGTATCGATTGCCTCTTTTGAAAATGAATACTAAATTTCACAACCATATAAAGACTTTTTAGTCGGCTCTGTAGCATTGTTGTTTATGTTGTTTTGTTTCATATTAATATGTCAGTCTCTGTCTTTTGAAGCTCATTTTCTGTCGATCTTCCCAGTAAGAAAGAGGTGTTCTAGTTTCCCCTTTCAGATTGCGTGTACTATGAATTTAGGTGCACGGGGGAAAACAAGAGCTCTCATTTATTTCCAAAGCATTGGGTATGGACAAATTATTTGTTTAAGCACTCCTCAACACGCCAACCTCCTTTCCCAAATGAAATGTGACAATACTGTAATATTCAATACTGTAAGTCATAGACCAACACTGAAGCGCAGGCTAGACATTAATATTGATGGCCAATATTTGTATTTCATGACGTTCACCAAGGTCAAAGTAATGAAATGTCTGCCAAGTATATGTAACACCATTTAAATTCGAAAATTTTCTAAAGCTAAGATAGTCACTTTTTTACAGTGGTTACTCTTAGACGGATTCCGGCTATACTTTTAGATATATTATTTGGCCTTGTATGATACCACTTTATCTTTAGAAAAAAACACATACTTTTCAAATTGGAGCTCAACTGAGGAAGTCTAATTGACAGAAACGATGTCGTCTTGAGCATTATAACTTTGGTATTATGTTTATAATATTTATATGCGTGTGATGTATTGCTATTGTATTGTTGTTTAACGCTCCACTCAAGAATCTTTCACTACTATGGAGACGTCACCAAATGCCGGTGATGGCTTCAAATTTTGCCCCATGCTCGGCACTTGCGGCAATTGAGTAGTGAGGGGTCTTTAATATGCCAACACCTACTGTGACAACGGGACCTCAGTTTTTACTGTCTCATCCGAAAGACAGGAAAAGCCAGCCGCATCCGCTGAGGCTCGGAGCGTGTGGTGTGAGTAAAGAACAACGGGACTAAATCATGTACCACGTGATACCCGATAACGTTTTTGTGAGACTTTTGTTTCTATTAGTGATGGAATGACGATATCCCGCGGTAACGTCATTTCAGCGGGAACATTACGTAGAGTAGAGATCGACAGAAAATGAGCTTCAAAAGACAAAGACTAACATATTAATATGAAACAATACAACATAAATAACAATGCTACAGAGCCGACTAAAAGGTCTTTATATGGTTGTGAAATTAAGTATTCATTTTCAAAAGCGTCATTCCATCACTAATATTGTCCGATTCACATAAGATGGCGGGGCGGAGTAACCTTTTGATTATAATACAGATGATTCTCCCGACTTTCGGCTATGAAAAGCTGCACGGAAAAAATGTTTTATTCCTCACTGGATATTTTATTATATATGGTGACAGGTATAGGAACGGTTACTCTAGCCAGTGTAATTTCCGGTTTATTTTTGTTGGAAAGTTTGCCAGTTTACTCGCGGAAAACCGGTGATCTCTTCCCGGGTACATTGTAACCGGGTTCTCTCCTCCACCATTAAAAACTGGCCGTCACCATATAAAATTGTTGAGTGTGGCGTAAAATGCCATTCAAAATTCAAATTCAAAATGCATGACAGTACCCTTTTTTCAGTAATTTGTTTTGTTTGTTTATTGTTGTTTAACGTCCCACTCAAGAATCTTTCACTCATATGGAGACGTCACCAATGCCGGTGAAGGGCTTCAAATTTTGGCCTATGCTCGACACCTATGGCCATTGAGCAGTGAGGGTTCTTTAACGTGCAGACACTCACTGTGACACGGGACCTCGGTTTTTACTGTCTCAGTCCGAAGGACAGGAGCGTATCCGGGTTGGTAACCATTTCACATACTTCCCTGCCCAATCCGAGGATCGAACCCGGGTCGCATTGGTGAAAAGCGTCAGTAATTTGTGTATTGATATTTAGATAAAATGATGCTGTAAGGACGAGTAAATATATCAGCATTGGATGGTTTTAAAGATAAATATATCATGACTTTTCACCCAGTAGAGGCCTACGTTTTAACTCTTTTTGTAACAACGGACTTATTCGTCTGAATTGAAAGTAATGAAAACAGTCAATAGACTTTTAGGAAACACATCAGCGGTATTATACCATGAAACTCATACACTTGCATTATTCCATTTCACGATTACTTAGTGCAGTTTGAAATGATAATTATATTTGTCAAGGAGAAGAATCATGTCACGCAATATATAATTCCTTTTACGTAAATAACTTGAATTTCATATAAAAAATTAACAGACAATAAAGTAGTCTATTAATCATCAGGATTTTCAGGAGACAATATACAAATCAAGAGAAAATTAGATAATCACAGACTTCTGAAAATCCAGAGTTGGGATCGGATGCAATTGAAGAGTAAGCATCCCCTGTTGACCGGTCACGTCCACTGCGATTGCACGTGCTATATATTTTGTGAAAATAAGGTCAGGTCCAGTGTGTTATACATATACAAATAGTAAGGTTGAATTAATCAATAGCAATTGGGATTCTCAAGCAATTTTCACAAAATGTATAGGAATTTAAGAATGTTTATGCCTGTGTATATCTCTCTTTTTTGTTATTGTATATCGATCTAAGTGCTAAAAAAGGAAAGATTTCTTTTTTAAAAAGCACAGACATTACCCTTTAAGTTATGCGGAACCAAATTGCTGCAAACAGACGGACTAAAACCTGTATATCCCAAGACCTTTTATCTCAGAGCATGAAAGATGGAGCCAGAATCTCCTATATCTGCCTCTGGATCCCCCTGTGTAATATTAAGAACAAATGCATACGATTCCAGCATTCTAAAATGATCGTACTAAATGTGATTGTTTTGTTCCATACCACTGGTATTACACCGTGATCAAGCGATATATAATATCTGTGATATATCTACTTTCATATCTCATTTTCTTTGTAATATCGTATAACTATTGGATTTCCTTCATCTGGTAGATACAATGTCAAACTCACTCCCCTTTCAGGAATATGTACCGATATCAACTCTTATAAATATTTTGCTTTGACTGATTTCTATGACTCTACTCACTTACATACAACATTAGAATATTTAGTTCAAAAGACGCGATTGATCAATCCTGACCTTGGATACAAATCGTCAAAAGGAAATCAGTCAAGTACAACTATTAACTTGACAAGTTTGGCACTACAAAATATTCTCGGTTCACGACTTTTTAGAATAAGAGAGCTGTTATTATATCAATGTTTAGAAATAAATGGATAACATATTCAATATCAATTTTATTGATAATGAGGTTATTAGTTGCGATATAAAGAATTTTTTTGGCACCGAATTTGAGGTCGTGTAGTATATATACATTCAGAAGTCATTGTGAAAGAAACATTGAAATTACCAACATGCACTATTTCATTCTTAACTAGATCTCGCGTGAAGTGTATAAGAGATGGTATAAAAATGAAAATCCTTTAAAACTCTAAGATATTTTCGTCATTTTATATCTTAATGTAATATTATAAACATAATACAAAGTTATAATGCTCATGACGATCGTTCCTGTCAATTAGACTTCATCAGTTGAGCTCCAATCTAAAATATATGTATATTTTCTGAATGGAAAGTGGTATCATACAAGGCTAAATAATAAATCTTAAATGTTTCTTTAACTTTGATAAGTCAAAATATTTCGTAAATGAAGTTGCTTTGTTTGACTAAATAAAACGCCGAGTTCCCTGTTCGATAGTGTTGCATCGTATATACCGATTGTGACGAGGATCGGTTCCTTATTTCCTTTGAAATTGACTGGACTCGCGGTGGGTGTGACCGGTCAACACGGGCCACTGGAAATCCAGAGGTGGGATCAGGTGCCATGGATGAGTATGCATACCACCTATTGACAGGCCACACCCACCGTGAGGCCATAGTCGAATTAAAATGAAATAAGTGGGGAATAAATCTTCGTCACAGATACAGACAACGTAACAACCACTACCAAGCAGTAAATCAACATTTCACATAGTAATTGCAAACAAGGTCATTATATCGACCGTAAAATTTGAGGAATGTTGACATCAAGTGTGATTCTCGATATCCCTGCAGCAATAACTTATCAGTTGGTAGTTTCCCTCTCTATATGAAATGTTTATATGTTCAACATACACTGGCATATCGGATCATTTGTGAAATATAAACTCCATATCGGATATTTTGTAAGATATAAACATTATATGCGGGTGGTAGTGGGATACTACGACTTAAATGTGGAATATTCGGAAGCCAAAATCGTCGCGTTTGTCGTAAAGACCATCACTGTAACAAGAAGACTACTTCAATTTTAGAGAAGTTCAGACTTTCTGAAATAATGGTCACACCTAGTGTAACAAGCATTCCGAGAGTATTCACGAATCAATGCTGAGCGTAAATGGCAACTACGACTACATGTGATAACTCATTCAATCATAATTGGACTGCTCCATGTCACTCATGTGACAAAGAGACCATTGTTTCCAGAGGTGGGCGAGTCAAGTCTTTGAAACCTGTCAGTCTTTGAGCCCCAATACTTATGATACAGGACATATGCTCAACTACAGACTGCTCCCAGATTCAGTTTTTTTTCTCCAGATAATACATAAAATGACAATTGTTGTTTTCATTATTTATTTCTGTAAAAACATTACATTTTCATCATGTCTTATAAAAATATACCCAGTGCTTCAATTCAGACTGACTATTAGCCAGAAAATGGACGGATGTGACAGCAATACATTAAAAAGAAACAAGACACAAAAAATGTCAAATCATACAATACGCCAAGCTATACACTTGTACAAGACAAATATTATCATAATTTGTATACTTTTGATGATACACAAGTAATCCCTCACCGGGATGTGTAGCATGTAGAAATGTGATAATATGTAGACAATTCAATAAATAAATAACACAACATTTAACAGAATGCAACAACAGCTTGACAACCTCACACTATACGCACTCCAAAAATTGTTATATATATATATATATATATATATATATATATATATATATATATATATATATATATATATATATAGATAGATAGATAATAAATACTTGTAACATCACAATGAAATCTACTTCTGCCTCGTGGGCTTTATACATCCACTGCAAGTTTAGTATTTCTCACCATACATGGATATCCAAAAAGTGCATATACATGTACAATATTTGTACGTGTGTAAAACTTGTAACACAAACACGAGGCATGTATGTGTTTTCAACTCTTTTTTAATAGATGCATATATATACTCACATCTCATAAAACAGAGTAAGTAATAACAAATGCAATGTCATTTCACTTGGAATCTACCCAATGTTCTACTTTGATTAGCGTAATATTGTGGTTAACTCATTTACCCCTGTAGCCACATTTGGAATCCATTTTAAAGTATGGTAAAGTCCACTGTCAGAATTCAGGTGTGTGTAATTTAATCCAAATTTCAAATTGATTTTAATTCAATATTTACTACTTCTCCTATAAAATTTTGGGGTATGGAATACAAATGTTACTTAAACCTTTCTAAATTTTTTTTTACAAAAATGATACAAAATAATGTAAATCTGAAAATACTCAAGTGAAATTTTTCTTTTATAGAATCTACACATATCAAAAACTAAATTATTGACCCAAAATACATGTACTTCAAGAAACTGTACTGTCCATTTTCAAGTAAAATGAAGAAATACCGACGGATATTAGAAACACAAATTGAAAGTATTGTTTTCTACGATAATTACTTTACTACGATTGAAGTAACACATACCCTGAAACAAAATCTGTTTTACATAAATGGTATGCTAATCTAAATAAATTTAATCATTTTCAAAATCTTAACCTAATTTTAGTTTATTATACAGCACAACAAATCGACGAATTTAATTACCAGTTTACATAGTTCAGAACAACTTTATTACTAGAGTTGATAGAACGACAAGGTTAATTCCATATTAACACAGCATTCATGTGTGTGCCATTTAAATTATTCAATTGGATTTATTAAATAGCCAAACAGGATCACAAGTACTTTCAGGACAAAAGTTAACACAACTTAGTTAAGTCTGCAAATTAACGAGTTAATATTACATGCGTTTGACAATAGTCGGTCTGGTTTGTTGTGGACTCAGAACAAGAATGTTTAATTGACACAATACTATATAGGCCAATGATTATTCTCCTAAATATAATATTAGAAAGGATTTGAATTTCATGAACTGCATTAGGAAATATCTCTCATTTATGAAATAGAAATCAAGTTGTCTTCTGTGGGTTTTTTTCATTTTGTTTTGTTGGTGTTTAACTTCACTCAACATCTTTTCAGGTATATAGTGGCAGCCAGTTGTTAATGGTTAAGGGGAAAACCCAGTTATAATGTAGGCCTACTGGGGAAGACGCACCCAGCCTTCCGCAAGTAAACTGACAAACTTTCTCATAACAATCAGCATAGGTTCAAGTGGCACTGGAACGTGCGCTGACAAGAAAAATATTATAAACAAAATACCAAAGTAATAATGCTCAAGACGATCGTTTTTGTCAATTAGACTTCATCAGATTAAAAAGATTTTCTAAAGAGAAAGTGGTATGATACAAGGCCAAGTAATAAATCTAAATGCATAGCCAAATCCGTCTAAGAGTAACCACTGTCAAAAGATGACTATCTTATTTTAGAAGTGAGAGATTTCATGTTTGCATATTTTTTGATAAATCAATGAGGTAGATGTCCGGGGAAAATAATCCAACAAATTTAAACAAGTGTATGCCAACTTGACAGCAAATTGCCAGGGTCATTAAGATGTTTAAACTTGTCAGATAATTAGATACATTATAAATAAACTAAGTAATGTACACTATATACCATTACAGCCTCAGGAGACTGACGTCTTGTTTATTACTTTCTGTACCAAAGGACCAAGTTTTTTAGACAGTTATTACAACACCGGATATAATTTTATACCATAACCTCAATCACACCCAACATTGTACATGTCACAATTTTAAACATGTCACATCATCACAGTTGTCACAATCTTTTATTACAGTTGTCACAATTTACCCATCCTTTCAGTTGTCACAATTTACCCATAATTTCTTGTCACAATATTTATTACAGTTGTCATAATTTACCCAATTACAATTCTCATAATTTACCCACCATTACAGTTGTCATGACTGACCCATCATTACAGTTGTCAAAATGTTTCATTACAGTTGTCACAATTTACCCATCATTACAGTTGTCATAATTAACCTATCATTACAGTTGTCACAATTTACCTACCATTACAGTTGTCATAATTAACCTATCATTACAGTTGTCACAATTTACCTACCATTACAGTTGTCATGATTTACCTATCATTACATTTGTCACAATGTTTCATTACAGTTGTCATAATTTACCCATCATTACAGTTGTCAGGATTTACCTATCATTACATTTGTCACAATGTTTCATTACAGTTGTCACAATTTACCCATCATTACAGTTGTCAGGATTTACCTATCATTACATTTGTCACAATGTTTCATTACAGTTGTCATAATTTACCCATCATTACAGTTGTCAGGATTTACCTATCATTACATTTGTCACAATGTTTCATTACAGTTGTCACAATTTACCCATCATTACATGACTGACCCATCATTACAGTTGTCACAATGTTTCATTACAGTTGTCTTCATTTACCTATAATTACAGTTGTCATGATTGACCCATCATTACTACTGTCACATTCTAGTTTTCACAATCTATGATTACAGTTGTCACAATGTTTTATTACAGTTGTTATAACTTACCTATGATTACATTCATCACAATGTTTTATAAGTTGTTATAACTTACCTATAATTACAGTCGTCACAATGTTTTATTAGTTGTTAAAACTTACCTATGATTACAGTCGTCACAATGTTTTATTACAGTTGTTATAAATTACCTATGATTACAGTCGTCACAATGTTTTATTACAGTTGTTAAAACTTATCCATCATTAGTAATAAATTCTCACGAATGGTAAAAATGTCAAATCAGTTACGGAAGTTATAATCATCACAGCCTTCCAAGCTTTTGTCATATGATACATCTTAAAGTTATAAATACTTGTATATGAAACAGCCTAGAGTTTTAAGCATAGTTGAAAAATGTTATACATTAATTTAGTGGCCATTTCCAAACTTATATAACTAATATTCAAAGTTGATTTTTTATATTTAATGCACAGCGATTTCGTAATATTTACATTGACGACACTCAGTTATATTCCTGTTTCAGCTCATTTGCAAGGAATACAGTTTAGATAAATGTACTGTAAAGTAAAATGTCTTGTAGAGAGAACAAGTGGCATCACTTTTCAAATCTGACAACCATCACCCCATAGTATCCATAGTCCATATAGATGATAAAACTTCTTAACAGCAAGTGATACTGCCATACTTATTTCTTTGAGAGTGCCTACTCCTATGACGAACCTAGATGGAACAGAACAACTGGAAAAGTGTCTATTACGTGTAAGTAAATACGTGAATGATTAAAAAATTATGCAAAATTTGACACTTCACTCTCAATCTGTCTTTGAGTGTTCTGACAATTAAACATTTCTGAGTACAAAGAAACATAGCTTATATATACAGCTTGCTACTATTATCAACATCAATATCTTCAAAAGCATAAACCATAAACTTATAAATTGCAATGAAATTAAAGTCATCACAAAAAAGAGTTTCCCTTTCTCACTGCATGTAACTTGATAACAGTATGAAAAGCAATTTAACTAATGAAACGTTCTTAAAGTTTGAAATTGATTTTTTTGTAGGTTATGAGGATGAAAAGACCACAAAAGTGAAAATACCTACAGAGAGAGAGAGAGAGAGAGACAGAGAGAGAGAGAGAGAGAGAGAGAGAGAGATCATCTCACAAGAGGCCATAACTAGATGAAAATAAACCTTGATAATAATTCATTATGGTGATAACAACCATTGTATTATTTTAATTTTTTACAAGGAGAATGAACAAGGTTTATGTAAATTTTAAATGAAAAATTTGCCTATGACAGTCAAATTAACTTTAAACACTATCTCAAGTCCACATTGAATGAACAATCATTGTTAAAACTAACATTATATATGCAGTAAATGAAGTAATATATACTATAGCTGTGTGTGTTGGAGTCTTGAATTGAAAACCATAGACAAAAAGAAAGGTTAAAGATGATTCAATACACTGACACCCATTCTTTGGGAAATTTCCTTACCGTGGGCTTACGTATTGTATACATGTACTCAGACAGGTGTTACCCATACATGTGCAGTTGTTTAAAGTTGGCTGGCCAAGGTGTAAAAATACAGGTAAATAATCATACATCATTGATGTACTGTAAGTTGTTTATCAGTAATTCAAGAACAGGACATGATATTTTAAATGAGTATAGATATACAAATGATACTGATCAGATTATTCATTTTAAATATTTAGAATTTAAAAACTCCATATCCAAAACATCAAAATAAAGATTGCTTGAGTTAATTTTAAATTGAAAGGTGTTTGATGCCACATTCAACAATTTTTCAATCAAATGGTGGCAGCCAATTTTTAGTGGTGGAGGTGAGAACATGGTCATAATGGTTCCTGGGAAGAGACCAACAGCCTTCTGCAGATGGTTGCTTGATTAATTCCAGGAGAAAATCAAGCACATGTTCCATAAAAAAATACCAAAGTTACTTTATAGACCACTGTGTGATTTATCTAGCTTGCCAAATATTTTAAGTTGTTCATTTGTTTACCCTGATGATATGAGACCATGATTGGGACTATATATGAAGCTATGAATCATCAAAAGATTATTATAGGACTTCTGACAGAAATATATATGACTAGATTTAATAAATAGACTAATGACATAGAAATACAGCCAAAAATACACATTTCATAGTATTCATATACATATATTGGAATTTTGTTCATTGTACATAATAAATATTTTAAAAAAATGTCACAATACAATACACAAAGTAGTCAGTTGCATACAGATATTGCCAAACATAAAAATAAAACGATTTACAAATAAATAAAATGATACAAAAGCATAAATTACGATTTACAAATATAATTTCACCGAAGTATGAGTATATATTATTGGGAGATCTATGTCTCTTAAATTTGCTATGGCAACAAAGATGTAAAAAAACATTTAATTCTTTTTAACCCACTAACTCCTAAAGACACATTTGGACTTGCCTAATTCATTGATTTACAGGAACCTCACCTAAAAACCACCTCTCTTAGTGGAACCTTGCCTAAAGACCACCTCTCTTAGTGGAACCTTGCCTGAAAACCACCTCTCTTAGTGGAACCTTGCCTAAAGACCACCTCTCTTAGTTGAACCTTGCCTAAAGACCACCTCTCTTAATGGAACCTTGCCTAAAGACCACCTCTCTTAGTGGAACCTTGCCTAAAGACCACCTCTCTTAATGGAACCTTGCCTAAAGACCACCTCTCTTAGTGGAACCTTGCCTAAAGACCACCTCTCTTAATGGAACCTTGCCTAAAAACCACCTCTCTTAATGGAACCTCACCTTAAGACCACCTCTCTAAGTGAAATCTCACCTAAAGACCACCTCTCTTAGTGGAACCTTGCCTAAAGACCACCTCTCTAAGTGAAACCTCACCTAAAGACCACCTCTCTTAGTGGAACCTTGCCTAAAGACCACCTCTCTTAGTGAAAACTTGCCTAAAGACCATCTCTCTTAGTGGAACCTTGCCTAAAGACCATCTCTCTTCGTGGAACTTTGCCTAAAAAACATTCCTTAGTGGAACAGAGTTATGGTTAGGTACCACCTTTCTAAATGGAATCTTGCTAAAGAAGTCCAGACCCTTACTTAAGAGACAACCTCATAAAGAGGTATTATTAAGCGTCTGATATAAGCATTTGACTGCAGCAATGGGTAGGTATAAAAGTTTATTACTAGCTGTAAAACAGGTTATTGTAGATAGCTACAGACAGAAGGGAAATTACTGGGAAACTGCTAGGATATTGCAAATTGATCATGAGTTTGATGTAATGTGGATGCATTACCTCATGGAAGGAGTTGGCAACATAAATGCAAATAAATATATTGACATCCTTGAAGAACACACATACATACACACAGTGAAACTTGTATACAGCTACCCTGTTAGGGTCACAACAAAACCAGTCTTTATAGGGAGGTGGTCTTTATAAAGTGGTCGATTTGTACACAAATGGTACTATTTGAGACAGCAAAAAGTCTTTGTGACTAGGTGGTCTTTATACATAGGTGGTGTTTTACTATATATATATATATATATATATATAACCATACAGCATCAGCGCTGGTTGATATTGGTAGCCCTATTACAATTTATTAGTCAATGTGAATATGAATATTTTTAACTTGGTGATTTCATGTGTCCCATAGAAATAAGTTTCATACAAAAATTTCAGATTATTATCAAAGAATATCAAAGAATATCAACAAACATATACTCCGTGTACTTTTTCTTGTCACAAGATATAAATAACAATTTTTGTCCTAAATGATAACATTATATGTGAGAAAATTACATTTTAATGGCAATAAAGTTATTCATGAGGTTCTTTAACTAATAGTACATTCTCATTAAATGAAACAGGTATTGCAGCGATGATTCAGACAGTTATTTTTCTTCTTTGAAAGTTATTAAATGGCGCACTTTCACCTCATTTGATAAACTTTGCATAAAACATTTCTATAAACTGAAATATATCCTTCATTATGCGTTATTTAAACAAGGCTAATTGGAAAAATTGATAATCCCCCACCTTCAGATTTAACAACTTCTATACGAATTATAGTGTTATGATTATGTTAATAAATCCTGAAATTCAGGACTTTTATCATTCAACTACCAAGATGTATAAATTGACAAACACTCTCATCTTCCTACGATAAAGTCTGGACCAAGCATGGTAAGCCTAGGTGAAAAGTGAAACAGATACAAGTATGGCCCAAACAAATAAAAACAACAAATGGATAAAGGATGTAGGAGTGCAAGTTTTGTAGGGAACACTCTGTCAGCCCTTAACACTGATACCTGCACCAAATATGGGAGGCTTAAGTGAAGAAATAACTCAGATATGGCCAGGACTGATAAAATCAACAAAGGGGCAGACAACTCTAAAAAAGGATGGTAGGAGTATTTGTATGTGACACTATTTTCTTCAGATCTTTAACTGTACCAAATATTTGGGGAGTCTAATTGAAGAAAAGAGGAAGATATGGCCCAGACAAAGCAAAGAATAGCAGGTGGGACATAGACAATGCAAAACTATAGTACCTGCCCCCAGGGAACCTGTGGGAACTAAAAATTATGTCCCTGATTACAATTCACAGGGGTAAAAAAGAATATACCACCACTATAATAAGCACCACTATATGTACCCATTTAATAAAAACACCCCCCTTATTTCCAAACAAAAATGTAAAGTGGAGACCAAAATCACATCTTGCTCTTTAAAAAATGAAAGAAAAAGATATTTAGGAGTATAATCATTTGTCATCAATATTTCAAATTGGTGCTGAAATTCTGTGGGAACAATAAAACTTGACTCTTTGGAAGTCCTTTTTACTTATATATCAAATCATATTTCATGACAGTCTTTGAAATCTAAATGTCATCTACATATCAACATATTTAAACCACAAAACAATTTGGTGGTCCTGTATCATTGCACAATGGGTTTCCAGAATGTTTATCTCCCTTTCCATCTCTTCAATATAATTACCTCCCTTTCCATCTCTTCAATTAAATCATCTCCCTTTACATCATCTGTATTTCTTTGTGCCATTTCTCTATTTTCATCTTTCTATTATTTTGCAATATGAAATACTTTCTGGACCTGGAATTATAGAGAAAAAATATGTTAAATACATTATGTTAAATACATGATACATTATTTAAGCTTTCATAATTTACAAATGATTTATCCATTTAGTTATTCTGTGTTTTTAAATCAAACAAGAATTTGTACCCCCCCCCCTCCCCCCCCCACCAGAAAAAAAAAATCTTATCAAACAATAAATCATTCTACAGAAACCTGATGATTAATAAATGAAAGTTCTCAATCCTCTCTATCCATGGGTTCCACATAACCTTGATCTTGAAGATATGATCCAGGGTCAAGGTCAAGATACCTTTCTGTCATGACCAATAAAATATTTATGTTTGAATGCATTCAAAGCAAGGGTTGGGAAATTATAGCTGAGCAAAAAAATTCAGTACATGAGTGCATTGTGACATTCACCTTGAAAATATGATCCTGGGTCATAATCATGACACCCCAGTAGATCATGACCAATAGCATACATCATACATGTAACTTTGAATGCATTTGAAGCAAGGGTTGGACAGTTATAACTGATACAAGATTCTGTGCCCTTGACATTGAAGATATGACCATGGGTCAAGGTCATGACATACTTTTAGGTTGAATGCATTCAAAGCGAGAGTTGGAAAATCATAGCCTGGACAAATAATACCTAAAGTGAAACTTGCATATAATGAACTCCTTACAGACACAACAAATCCAGTCTTTATAGGGAGGTGGTATTTGTATGGAGGTTGATTTGTACACAAATGGTACTATTGGGGACAGCAAAAAACAGTCTTTATGACCAGGTGGTCTTTATACACAGGTGTTTGGTAAAGCAGGTTTTTCTGTACACATATACAAATTTTCAAGTAATAAATTATAGTTATCATTGCCTTTTGTGAGAAGTTACCATCAAATCTTGGTGGTCTTTGGATGGGACTGTGGTGATTTAAGGCAAATTTAAGACTAGGTGAATATGTTTTCTGTCGTAAAGGTGTATACAGAGTATGTTTTAGTTTTACTAGTAAGCGCATGATGTACATTATCAGTTAAAACAAAATCACAGGGCATGTGTATACCAGTGTAACTATATACAGTGAAACCTTGCCTAAAAATCACCTCCCTTAGATCACCTCACGTCTAAGACCATGACTTTCCAGTCTCTTCATTAATATCAAATCAGTACAGTACCTTACTTAAAGCCACATTCCGGAGAGTAATATCCATAAATAAATTTTTCTGTACTCTCTTAATGTGTATTCGCATGAACTTTCGTCGTATTTTTAAAGTCATGTTCCAACTAATTAATCAATTAATCGTGGGAAACACCGAACGCATTTATCTATTTATATCTTGTAGGGCGTTGTCGGTCACGTGACGACGCTCTACTGAGCGGGTTCGTTTCACTGTCCAGGACAACGCAGACAAGTGGAACACCAATCAAATGCTCTGGAACACTGTCCTGGGCAAGCAATTTAACCATAAGTTAGCATGAATTATGTACCTGGTAAATTTTATTGACACCTTGAAATAACTACATCCTGCAATGGTACATTCGATTGCAACATGTGCTGAGACTGTGCCGGAATAGTACTCTCGTGGTGAATCAAATACACCCTTTATATCACTCATTTAAGAATTCCTACCTAATTCCCCAAAATAACTCCATTAATACATCAAACGTTTTAAAAATCTTTTTCACTTTTGTTGGTTAGGAGTCGTTCTCTAATGAAAATGTCAAAAATTACAATATGTCCTGAAAATTATAATACGTCCCCGGAATGTGACTTCAAGGTATCCATTGTATAAATGAGTATGTTAAATTCAGATAAATCTGTCACAATCTCATTAAATTCCAGAAAAAAAATTTCATTGCAATATAAAAAAAAACAAGTTTTGTTTAGGAAAAAGTCTTATATTTGATATTAATAAAATATTTGTGAATAATTTTTGTACAGACCTATGTTTTTTATGTTTAATGCCATCAAGATTTAACGTATAAATCCAAAATAACAATGTGCAAATTTTTTTTCCATTTTTGATATTTGGTCCCTAAAAGCCTTATATCTGTGCTGAGACATACCTATCTATCATAAAATATAACCATTATAGTACCTTATTGGGCATCAAATTTTGACCTTTTATACAATGGATACCTTAAGAGACCAACCCACTTATCAGACCACTTTCAATCAGTTAGTTATGTACTCTTAATAGCGAGGTTCCAATATAACACCACTAATCAGATCACTTTGAGTTGATCAGTTATGTACTCTTAATAGCAAGGTTTCACTGTAACACCTCACTAATCAGACCACTTGAAGTCAGTCAGTTAGGTGGTCTTAATAGCAAGGTTCACTGCAACACCTCACTAATCAGACCACTTGAAGTCAGTCAATTAGGTGATCTTAGTAGCAAGGTTTCACTGTAACACCTCATTAATCAGACCACTTGAAGTCAGTCAATTAGGTGATCTTAGTAGCAAGGTTTCACTGTAACACCTCACTAATCAGACCACTTGAAGTCAGTCAATTAGGTGATCTTAGTAGCAAGGTTTCACTGTAACACCTCACTAATCAGACCACTTTGAGTCAGTCAGTTAGGTGTCTTAATAGCGAGGTTCACTGTAAACTCCACTAACCAGACCACTTTGAGTCAATCAGTTAGGTGTCTTAGTAGAGAGGTTCCATGGTAACACCTCACTAATCAGACCACTTTGAGTCAGTCAGTTAGGTGTCTTAGTAGAGAGGTTCCATGGTAACACCTCATTAATCAGACCACTTGAAGTCAGTCAATTAGGTGATCTTAGTAGCAAGGTTTCACTGTAACACCTCACTAATCAGACCACTTGGAGTCAGTCAGTTAGGTGTCTTAATAGCGAGGTTCACTGTAACACCACTAACCAGACCACTTTGAGTCAATCAGTTAGGTGTCTTAGTAGAGAGGTTCCATGGTAACACCTCACTAATTAGACCACTTTGAGTCAGTCAGTTAGGTGTCTTAGTAGAGAGGTTCCATGGTAACACCTCACTAATCAGACCACTTTGAGTCAGTCAGTTAGGTGTCTTAGTAGAGAGGTTCCATGGTAACACCTCACTAATTAGACCACTTTGAGTCAGTCAGTTAGGTGTCTAAATAGAGAGGTTCCATGGTAACACCTCACTAATCAGACCACTTGGAGTCAGTCAATTAGGTGGTCTTAATAGAGAGGTTCCATGGTAACACCTCACTAATCAGACCACTTGGAGTCAGTCAGTTAGGTGTCTTAATAGAGAGGTTCCACGGTAACACCTCACTAATCAGACCACTTGGAGTCAGTCAGTTAGGTGTCTTAATAGCAAGGTTCCACTGTAACACCTCACTAATCAGACCACTTGGAGTCAGTCAGTTAGGTGTCTTAGTAGAGAGGTTCCATGGTAACACCTCACTAATCAGACCACTTGGAGTCAGTCAGTTGGGTGGTCTTAATAGCGAGGTTCCATGGTAACACCTCACTAATCAGACCACTTGGAGTCAGTCAGTTAGGTGTCTTAATAGAGAGGTTCCATGGTAACACCTCACTAATCAGACCACTTGGAGTCAGTCAGTTAAGTATCTTAGTAGCAAGGTTCCACTGTAGTTATATACATGTATACACAGCCACATACAAGCAATTTGAATAATAGAAGCTTTTCATCAGAATGATTGGTACTTGAGAATATTAGGACATAGTACATCTTTAATTGTGTATGTTGCCTGCTTTGGATTACAAAACAAGTGTCAAATATAACTATACCACAGGAAATATATAAAGAAATACAGAAAAAATCAGATAAAAAATCCCGTTAAAACTGCTGAAGTTTCAAGTTATCAGACTGCATGTTCAAACTGATTCAGTCTATTTCACAATATTGCCACAAACATGATTCGACCTCATTATCCATTAACATTTTTAAAATAGGCAACTTGAACTGACATTAGCAGAAGTCTTCTGATCTGCTCATTCTAAATCATTAAAAAATAGAGAAAAATAAATTATTGAATACAGTAAAAATGAGTGCAAAGGACAATGTCACCCATGAAAAAAGGTAAACTCCTGCAGTATGAACAAAGTATGTGATATTTGAAAGAGATCAAATTCATGGTATGTAAACATATCGGAAACTAGTTAATAAAGAAGTTCAATGAACCACAATGCTCTATATAGGTAAAACATGAAAACTGGACGAATCAATACTCTGTATACACATTGACATTTTTCACGCACACCGATCAAATAGCTGTATACACTTGTATCCAATTACGCTAATCTAAATACCACTAGGTAAAAAAATATACAATAAAGGAATATCATTTTATGTGACTTAATACTATGGACCACTACAAAACAATGGAAATTCCTCTCAATACTGAAATGAAAAGGTACTCAACAGAAAATATATACTAAATTATACATATATCCTGCCACATTGATTAGTGAAAATAATTAACTACAAATATCTCTCTCAAGTAAAATCCTGTTTCTAAAAGAGCAGACATATTTATTAAATACACATCATGACATACTTCCCCCAAGTGTGAAAAAAATCAAACCGGACTGCAGCGTCAACAGTTTTCTATCAATTCTTATGTGAATCTTGATCCACTGAAAAACTTGTTTCAGATTATTATCTATTTTAAGAAATTTGTCAAGAAGTATGATTTACACCTTTCATATTAAAATAAATGTTTATAAATACCTGGCAGAGAACCTTATTCCACATAATTTTGCCAAATATAAAGGAACTGTCATGTTTATGTAAAAAATTATACTGTTGATAGAAAAAATCATATACCTCAGAATCTCTAATCTTGGACGCTTCAGAGAAGGTTTCACAAATTTTGACCTGTGCTAAATATTGGACTTCAGCTAGGGTTCCACAAATTTTGACCTATGATGTGTATGTATAATGGACTTCACTGAAGGTTCCGCAAATTTTGACTTGTCTTGTACATGTATGACGGACTTCACTGAAGGTTTCACAAATTTTGACTTGTCTTGTACATGTATGACGGACTTCACTGAAGGTTTCACAAATTTTGACTTGTCCTGTACATGTATGACGGACTTCACTGAAGGTTTCACAAATTTTGACATATGTTGTACTTGTATATTGAACTTCTGTGAAGGTTCCACAAAATTTGACTTGTGTTATACATAAACATGTATAATGGACTTCACTGAAGTTTCCAGAAAGTTTGACATGTGCTAAATATTGGACTTCTGTGAAGGTTCCACAAATTTTAACCTGTGCTATATATTGGACTTTATTGAAGGTTTCACAAATTTTGACTTGTCTTGTACATGTATGACGGACTTCACTGAAGGTTTCACAAATTTTGACTTATGTTGTACTAGTATATTGGACTTCTGTGAAGGTTCCACAAATTTTGACTTGTGTTATACATGAACATGTATAATGGACTTCACTGAAGTTTCCACAAAGTTTGACATGTGCTAAATATTGGACTTCTGTGAAGGTTCCACAAATTTTGACTTGTGTTATACATGAACATGTATAATGGACTTCACTGAAGTTTCCAGAAAGTTTGACATGTGCTAAATATTGGACTTCTGTGAAGGTTCCACAAAATTTAACCTGTGCTATATATTGGACTTTATTGAAGGTTCCACAAATTTTGACATGTCCTATACATGTAAAATGAACTTCTGTGAAGGTTCCACAAATTTTGATTTGTGCTGTATATATATACTGGACTTCAAAGAAGGTTCTTAAGCATTGCAACATGTCAGCCAGAGCACAGTGCAACTGTTTCGAAATTCATTCCAATGATGTGTGTCATTTCTTGTGTATAGTAAAGGATATATAGTCATTTTTTTATATATAGAATTCCGAGAAATTAACAGTAACTAGACCAAAAGTCAAACATGGGGCTTTCAACTTGTGAAAGGGACCTCTGTGGCCAAGTGGTTACAGCATCGCATTTGGAACTGTGAAGTCTCTCACTTCTGGTCAGCGCAGGTTGAAGCTCCGCTGGAATGATAACGCCAGTTTACTCGGTGGTAAACTTGGAGGACCCGTGGTCTCTTACTGAGTACAATGTAACCAGGTTCTCTCCTCCACCACTAAAAACTGGTCACCACCATATAACGAAAATTGTTGAGTGTGTTATCAATGCCATTCAAAATTCAACTTGTGAGGTGAATACTTCGTCATCAATGAACCACAACAAACTAAAACAAAGATGGTCTTAAAGATATCCCTGAAAAATATAAGAGGTTATTTTCAAGGACGTTTATTAACTCATTCACCCCTAAATACACATTTGCACTGGTCCAAGTCATTGATTTACAGCCATTGTTTTTCAGGGGCTGATAATATTGTTTTTCAGGGGCTGATGATTTTAAGATATCACAGTAAAATAATGTTAAACTGTGGACATTAGATACATGTACGACATGTTTCATTTTGGTATACATGCTGCAGTCGTTTAATTGATGATATTTACAGCATAAACTTTTAACACAAGACTGCATACATTACCTACCTGTACATCTCTTAAATTATGCAATCTTTTAAAATTTTGAATAATTTAACAAAAAATGTTAGATATTTAGATCTGGTCCAGATATCTAATATTTATAGTTACTGTGTGATTTAAAGCTACAAGTAAAGGTGTTTATAGGATTCTAATTACTCTAAATGCTGATGGAATTAAATATTCTCATTTGAAGCCATTTTAGATAGCGTCACACAATAATAAATACGTTAACAAACAGAAATGATAAATTGCCAAACAACTCAGTGAAGTTTATGTTTTCTATGAAGCCTAAATTATGAGTATAATGTCAATCTGAAACAGCGAACATTTCTCAACAAGACTTATGACTATAAAAAACAGGACGCTCACAAGAGCCTGTATCGGTCACCTGGCTGTCATCTAGAATAGGACCTGGACCTGCCAGAAACATGTTTTAAACAGGTCCACTCAAACAACCACTGTGACAAAGTTTGATTCTTATTGGGATAGCAGTTCCAGAGAAAAAAAATGAAAATGTGTTTTCCCATAAGATCCAATGTTAAATTATATTCCCTGTTGGCAGCCATCTAGTAAGAGGTGCCAACCTGAAAAACACATTTTATACAGGGGATCACCCAAAGACTAATGTGACCAAGTTTGGTTCCAATTGGCTCAGTAGTTTCAGAGAAGAAGATCTTTGAAAGTGTTCCCATATTGTGCAATGTTAATCTATGTTTCCTGCTGGTGGCCATCTTGGATAGCACCTGGACCTGCCGGACACATTTTTTTAAATGGGTCCATCCAGGAACCATTATGACCAAGTTTCGTTTCAATTGGAATAGTAGTTCTAGAGAAAAAGATCTGTAAATGTGTTTTCCCATAGGGTCCAATGTTAAATTATCTTCCCTGCTGGTGGCCATCTTGGATGAGGTGCGAACCATGAGACCACGGGTGGTAAAGAGCATAACGATTCCGGACTGTGGTTTTACGACAATGTGAAAAAAGGAGGAATTCCTCCAATTAGAGAAAAATTCTCATCCCTGAACATTTGATAGTCAGATACACACAGGTGCCATAGATATGTAAAGTAATGCCATTTCCACAGAGCTTTGTATGTTAAATCAATTTTTTTTTTCAAATAATTATCCAGCCTCATATTATTTTCAATAAAACGTTGTAAATGTCTACATATTTGTTTTGAAAGCTGTGGAATTTCTTTCTATTAATTTATAAAGTGGTTGGAAATGTATCAATTTCTTTCTATAAAGACTACAGGTATAAGCGTCAAAATTCATTTTAAAAGAATACCAGCTGTGAAAATAAATTTTTTTGTTTGTATTAAAAGTTTCAAATATTCAACATTTTGTACAAATAAAATATTTTTAAAAAAAAAAGGTTGAAAAAAAATTATTATAATGGCATATTTGGGAAAAGAATGGGTAAGTAAACATTTGTATTCTTACATGGCTGGAATATCAATATCAACATATGCATCATGTATAAACATTTTCTATGGCAATATATATCTTTTTAACCTTTTTAATCAAATGTTTGGTCTAAGTGTGGGACATTTTACATGTATTTCATCAAAATGACAGCCTGTAGGTCTATGCCCTTTAATATGTGTCAATGTTTTTTATTAGGTAATTGCGGATCCCGATCAAGAGCCGGCATTTGGTGACGTCTCCATATGAGTGAAAGATTCTTGAGTGGGACGTTAAACAACAACTACAAGATCAAACCAGATCCTACAGCTGTAGGGTTTTAAGGTCATGTTAAGATTAAACTTTTAATTGGCTCAGGTTAAAGCTTTTGAAAAGTAATTCAAAGTCCAAGGTCACTAGGTCAAAAGTCAAGTTACCAAATGAAAGCACTGGTTATAAGGAATCTATATTAGAAATATCAAAGTCAGGTCCCTTTAGGGCTGTCATTGATGAGAAATTAGAAATTGATATATCGATAAGTAAAAAGTATCGATATATCGATAAATCGAATAATATGGTACTTCTATGAATAATGCATTCAAAATATATAGACTCATTATAATATATGTAATGTATAATGTATTTTACTATCTGATGATTGAAAAAAATCATTGCAAGGAAATCATTGTTTATTTGAACAAATTGAACGGTTAGAATAAAGTATAACATAGTTTGAGAATATGAAGTAAAACAAATGGAAAATTTTGGAAATTGTAAAAGAAAGTACATACTGTGAAATGCATTATGAAATGTATTGATACTTAAAAAATGTATCGATTATCGTATCAAAACAATTTGTATATCGATACATCGATATCGAGTCTATCAATGACAGCCCTAGGTCCCTTATGCATTAAAAGATATAGCCAAGGTTAAAGGTTTTAAAAAGTAGGTCAAAGTCCAAGGTCAAAAGTTGTGGTACCAAATAAAAGCACAGGTCATAAGGAATCTATATGTGAAATATTGAAGTCATGTCCCGAGCAGTTAAAAAGATATAGGCCAGGTTAAAGTTTTACCTACATGTATGGACCACAACAGCAGGCGTATAATGGCATTAGCTCTCAGGACTTTCGTCCCAGTGAGCTAAAATAAAATCAAATGTAGTTGTCCAGCAAATAAGACACAAAGCTAGCTTTGTCAACAGAATAAATCAAACGCTAAAATATCTGAGAAATTATCTTCAGGCATGCATGTATTTCTAATGCTGTTAGATTTTTGTGTGAAATAATGCAAATCTGTGTAAAATATTGCAAAAGTTCAAATTGGAAAGGTACAGGCCGATGTTTTTTGGAGAGAGAAAAAAACCATGTCAATCCAAGTTGCTTCTCAAAGCATGCTAACAGACTTTAACTACTGATTTTTAAAGCTGGTGCTATAACCTAAGGTAGCCAGGCCACAAAATATCGGAAATTGTCATAAGTAAGCCATTTACAGGTTACGCTAAAAAGAATGACCGTAACCTGCAGGTTATGATAGCAATAATGAAGACCTACAAATGAAAATCATCGAGAACGAAAAGGAGGTTACGTGATTTGTATTTGTCTTAACCCCCATGTAACCTGATGATCCCTACCCGTGATATTTTATGGTCAGGTAGCAAATTTGTTACTTGCTACCATTACTTTCAAATGTTAACCCTGTATTAGAACAACAGAACTGTTTACAGTTGTGTGGAAACTGCGCAGGTAAAAGTATAATTAAAATGGACACAGACAGAAATTAAAATTGTATGGCCAATAATCATTATATCCTTTCCACCCAGGGTACGTTGTAGATTGTGCATAGCTTTGGTTCTAATTAACGCAACATGACTTATAGTGCCTCATTAATAATTTATCAGGTATTTCAGCTAGGTGCTTAGAGTAAGTCTAACCTCTGGTAACAAAGTCACATGGGATGACTTTTACTGTTCATGGTCCATTAGATCACAGCATAGAAAGCCAAACTGAAGATTAATACATTAGGTTTCATTTCCTGCTTAGTTCAAATACAGTAAAAGTTGCTCTAGCAACCACATATGCATAAAGACCACCTGGTCACAAAGATCAGGCTGTCCCCGATAGTACCATTTATGTACAAATCAACCTCTATATAAAGACCATCTCTCTATAAAGACTGTTTTGTTGTGTCCCTTAGGGGGTCTTTATATACAAGTTTCACTGTAGAACAGTAATTCTCTAATAATTACTACATGTTGGGGTTTTACCAATACTGTAGTCTGAATAAACATTGTGATTTTATTGTGATATATATTACTGCTGTAGTCACCGGTGCCCAAAAGTATAAAATTGCTTTTTTTTTTTAAATTTTAAGTAGACTTGAAATAAAAAAAAAAAGAGTTTTCATTTTATAAAATACAAGTTGGGCAGAGATACAGGAATAAAACTTTGGCTACGCTCATTTTTGCAATTATAAAATCAACGGGTAAAATAATACTGTCTGTCATGATCAACAAAATTGCATGTGCTGCCAAAATGATTAGAAAATTCTTGAGAAAATTAAAGTATGCTTTTAAGCAGTGAATTACAACTATTTAAACTGTCAAATTCTAATTTGCTACTGTCTATTGTTTGACCAGTTTACTATTGCTATAGTACTACACTGTATTTGAAGGTACACTATTGTAATTGTCTATTGCATTGCCAGTTTACTATTGCAGTAGTACTATTGGAAGGTACACTATTATGGTTGTCTATTGCATTGCCAGTTTACTATAGCAGTAGTACTATTGGATGGGGCACTATTATAATTGTCTATTGCACTGCCAGTTTACTGCTGCTATAGTACTATTGGATTGGGCACTATTATGATTTTCTATTACATTGCCAGTTTACTATAGCAGTAGTACTATTGGATGGGGCACTATTATGATTGTCTATTGCATTGCCAGTTTACTGTTGCAGTAGTACTATTGGAAGGTACACTATTGTGATTGTCTATTACATTGCCAGTTTACTATTGCAGTAGTACTATTGGAAGGTACACTATTGTGATTGTCTATTACATTGTCAGTTTACTATTGCAGTAGTACTATTGAGGTACACTATTATGATTGTCTATTGCATTGCCAGTTTACTATTGCAGTAGTACTATTGAGGTACACTATTATGATTGTCTATTGCATTGCCAGTTTACTGTTGCTATAGTACTATTGGAAGGTACACTATTGTGATTGTCTATTGCATTGCCAGTTTACTATTGCAGTAGTACTATTGGAAGGTACACTATTGTGATTGTCTATTACATTGTCAGTTTACTATTGCAGTAGTACTATTGGAAGGTACACTATTGTGATTGTCTATTACATTGCCAGTTTACTATTGCAGTAGTACTATTGGAAGGTACACTATTGTGATTGTCTATTGCATTGCCAGTTTACTATTGCAGTAGTACTATTGGAAGGTACACTATTGTGATTGTCTATTACATTGTCAGTTTACTATTGCAGTAGTACTATTGGAAGGTACACTATTGTGATTGTCTATTGCATTGCCAGTTTACTATTGCAGTAGTACTATTGGAAGGTACACTATTGTGATTGTCTATTGCATTGCCAGTTTACTATTGCAGTAGTACTATTGGAAGGTACACTACTGTGATTGTCTATTACATTGTCAGTTTACTATTGCAGTAGTACTATTGGAAGGTACACTACTGTGATTGTCTATTACATTGTCAGTTTACTATTGCAGTAGTACTATTGGAAGGTACACTATTGTGATTGTCTATTGCATTGCCAGTTTACTATTGCAGTAGTACTATTGGAAGGAACACTATTATGATTGTCTATTGCATTGCCAGTTTACTATAGCAGTAGTACTATTGGAAGGAACGTTATTGTGATTGTCTATTGCATTGCCAGTTTACTATTGCAGTAGTACTATTGGAAGGTACACTATTATGATTGTCTATTGCACTGCCAGTTTACTACTGCTATACCAGGTTGAAATTGGCCCATTGGTCACTTGAGAAGAAGTCAAACATGTAGACCATACATATAAGACAATCACTTGCTTTCTCTACCTGTTTTAGACACTCCAATTCACATAACATGGAGGGCAGATCGGCGTAACATTTTGATTATCATACAGATAATTCTACTCACTTTTCAGCCATGACAAGCTTCAGGAGAAAAACCAGTTATTCCTTTACTTGATACTCGTAGATATCATGATAAATAGGGAGGATTACTATTGTCAGTGTCATTTTAAAATGCTTTATTACCAAATATTTAAACATGTCCAGGTCACAAAAGGTTTATACAAATTTTACTTCACTTGTAATGTATTGAATCATAAATCTGAAAAGTGAACCATTCATTCAATTTTTAACTTTCTGAACACCATTCCCTTTGGCTTTGTATAAAATGAAACAACAAATCTTAATTCCAACGCTTAATGACACAGAAAAAAAAAGTTATTTATAAATTTGTCAAGAATTGCTATTGTATCCTGAAAAGGGTGTGTAAAATTGGCTGATATACCCAATAGCTCCCTGGTCTCTGTGCATGTGCATTAATTCTAAAAATACCTCTGACACAAGTCTGTCAGACATCAACCAACATGAATATAGCCCTGGCCCTTCTGGTATAAATGTCTCAACTCTTAAGTTTTCCTAAAATTTGAGATTTTCATCAAATAATTTGAGATTTTCAGTTTGCCTTGTATATGTATAAATGCCAGTTGAGTGAAGCATTGCAGATTTTCCTCGACTTTGAGTTTCTCAAATTTTGTATAAAATTTTATATCCTGGTTTTCCTCCATGAAATTTGATTAAGCTTCATAGCAAATTTTCCTTAAGGTATTTGAGGAATGTTTAAACAAGCGGATTTTGAAAAATCTCAGTTGAGGAAATCTCAATATCATGCAAGCTTGAGGAATTCTCAAATTTGTGATGTTTTATACAAGCGGGGTTTGGTCATGTTTTGGATGTATTTACTTTGTGAAGGACAAGCACAGTAGATTTCACAAATGTGGCGTTAATTGGTCCCCTGCCAGAATATGTTTATTACGGAATCAAAATTATTGGAAATCACAAAACTGTCAGATTTCATGACAGGAAAAGAGATAAGATAATACATTTTAAATTTATGGCTTAAAAGGACTCATCTCTGGTGCAGTATATTATTATGCATATATAAAATTTTATTTTAAATATGCATGCGCATATTACCATTACAAATATTAGACAAAAGACTTACTTCAAACATTTAAATGACTGCTAATAAGTACTGAATTACGATAAAAAGATTTTCAAACACTGCTTTTGAAACATGATGAAAAATCGATTAAAAAACCAAAATTTTGTAAATGACTGTTAAGTGTTAAATGATACAAGGGATTTAAAAACTGTAGTAATTAACTGGCTATGTAAATTGTGTGTTTATTGAAACGAGAAGATTTAAGCTACCCTACATGTATATCTAATTTTTTTTTTTTTTAAAAGTGATGTTTGCATGCATAATGCACTTAAGTTACAATAACAAAATAAACACGGATATACTGTAGAACATCATGAGAGAAATAATAAAACAATTTGCATAATAGAGTAATTATATAGACTACAAAGTTCACACCACAAGTCTCTTAGCTTTTACCCAATACTGAGCCTTTAACTAAAATTATGAGATCTATATTTAACATAAACAGATTTTCATAAATTTCAACGGTTTTCAGCAGTGTGTCTATATAAATGGGTTCTGACTATAAATTTTATATAAACAGGTGGTCTTGAGAGGCCACCCCATCTGAGTGGGTCTAAATTTCAACGGGACAAGTTCCACTGTGATAGGAAACAAAATATGTTTGATAAACTTATGTCCCAAAAAGAGCCCAGGGAGTAAGTCATCAGGCCTTTTTCTATAGTTTCCAGGGGGACGAAATTCGGCTCCATTCCCAATACAAAATACATGTGGTTTTTCCCAATTTGATGAAAAAGATTCCTATTTTGGTGACGAGGCAATGACTATAATGAAAAATAAATCAACATTAGGGGAAATACCTTAAAAAAACAGATTCCATTACATTTAGATTTCTATGCACACTAACAAGTTTTCCCAATTTGACATAAGTTCTCGTTAAAATTCACAATTGTGCCATCAATGGCGTATTCCCAAAATTGACAGAAGAAGGCCTAAACCCAGTTGCACAACAGGTTGTTAAATTTAAAGTGAAGTTAACCAATGTTAAACTAATGGGCTAACTGTATGTTAAAACTGGCAAACTTCCTCACAAAATCAGCTAAGTTTCAGTTGGACTTGAATCTACTCAGACCATCTGATATAAATGTACTGATTATATTGCAAGAGATGATTAAGTTGTGATAACAAAATAATTATTTTTCTGTTAAGTGGCATGTTTAGGCTTCCATACAAAAGCCATCAATTGAATGAAACTAGCAGGAATGATGTCAAGTTTGGTCAAGTTTAATTTGAAAGTGTGGTTCTTGAGTAGAACTTAAAATGACCTAAATCTTAAAAAAAACATTTGGAACCCTACATTGGCCCATCCAAAGTTAAATGGGTCTATCACTCTTTGTTTTAGCAAACTTATACGTGATCTGTTCTATATCTATGTAGGTTTGTGTGTATTTTTTTATTCAAATATTTGAGCTTATACGTAATTCATCGAAAATTATTTGCGAGGAGTAAACATACTTAAATAAATTAAGTGACACTGGAGTGTTTACAATTCATTCATTTTGTCTTAATTCTGGAAATGTACAATAGAATACAGGAACAAAGAATTTGATCACCTACTAGGAGAGAAAATAGGTCAAAAACATCAAAACGAGAATGACTCCGCAAAACTTGAAATGCTTCAGGTTACTAAATTACTGCAATGTGATAATCAATTTCTTACACTGTATTTGTAAATACCCTAGTCAAATGCTGTATAGAATTTGTACTAGTACTGTGAAGCTTGTATATAACAACCTCCTTAGGGACACAAGAAACCCGGTCTTTATAGGGAGGCGGTTTACTGTAAGACAAGAGGACCAAGGGGTCTTACAACGTTTACCATGCAAATTAGGCCTATAATGTGCAACAGATATATTCTATTTATTAAGGTGTCTGTTTTAGGTCCCTTTTGAATCCTCTATTTGTACTAGGTCCTTTATCTTCATGAAAGTGAAGCAGCCTCACATGGGGATTTTGTTTACAAAGTTTGATTGAAATTGACCAATTGGTTCTTGAAATAAAAAAAAATGATATGTTACCACAAAAACTGATATTTTCCATTTACTTAGGTTTCTGTGACCTTGACCTTTAACCCCATGACCTTGAAACTTTGTCACCTGTTGTGATTCAAGGTAATTCTATATTACTCTCTCAGATACATGTATCTTTGTACTGATTTACAAATGTCTTGAGAGCGCTGTCGAGGGTATGTAATAGAGTGCTCCATTCACAACTGGTGGGTCTCGGGTTTGAGCCTCGGCCGAGTTTCCTGTCCTTTGGGTGATACAGTAAAAAC
The DNA here is from genome assembly GCA_030159075.1 of Atrina japonica. Taxonomy (NCBI): domain Eukaryota; kingdom Metazoa; phylum Mollusca; class Bivalvia; order Pterioida; family Pinnidae; genus Atrina; species Atrina japonica. The sequence continues at coordinate 226,578 of BROG01000613.1, forward strand.
CGAGATCCAGTGTCACAGTAGGTGTCAGCACATTAAAGAACCTTCACTGCTGAATGGCCATAAGAGCCAAGCATAAGCTAAAATTTGAAGCCCTTCACCGGCATTTGGTGACTCTATACCAGCATGACTCAATCATTTTGAAGAGGCTGTTAAAGTGACATGAGCTGTCATTGGTGTAATATTTTACATGGACATTTTATGTAATATCTTATGTCAATTATATACCGGGTATCCCCAAAAAACCACCTGGTGTTAGAATAACAAATGCACATGTATAATTGCAACAATCTTGCCAAACGTTACCATTATAATTGTTTGTTTTACAGCTCGTCATGACTTTCACCATTGTAAATTAACTTTTGCCAGTTTTGGTAGGTTTTACCGAAGATTAATGAGGACCAAATTAAAGAAGCATGTGGGATTTGCAGTTAATATACATTCTATTCTTATTACTCTTTGCATTTATTTTTCATACATCATCATTTAATACCTGATTCAGGCATAGTTGGTCTTTTCCATCGTTTCAAAAGATTCGTTTCTGACATTGTTCATCTGCCGTGTATATCGGGTGAACTCGGCCCATTTTAAACTAGTCCCATTCACAGTCTCTGCTTTATCATCCTTGGCACATGAAGTATTCGACGTATAGTTTTCACAGTTATATTGTTTTTACTTTGGCAATATTTGCATTCATGTTAGGTTAAACATAATTTCCTTTAGTGACTTGATACATTTATTCATATAATGGCTGCTATTGCTTGAAGATCACATTATCATAGCTTGACTTCACTGGACAGCAAAGTAGATAATCATAATTTGGATTTGCATCAGGCGTTTAAAATAGCATTGAAAAGTACATATTTCACTGATTATTTCCAATAAAAATCAAAACCTATATTTTGTTTGTTTGTTTGTTGTTGTTTAACGTCCCACTCAAGAATCTTTCACTCAAATGGAGACATCACCAAATGCCGGTGAAGGGCTTCAAATTTTGGCCTATGCTCGGCACTTATGGCCATTGAGCAGTGAAGGTTTTTAATGTGCCAACACCTACTGTGACACGGGACCTCGGTTTTTACTGTCTCATCCAAAGGACAGGAAACCAACCTGTCGCCAGCTGGACTTGAACTCAAGATCAAGAGTGGAGCCTGCTACCAACGGAGCCAGGCCGACTCCATCCTGTATTTTGAAAGTAAATATAAAATACATAAGATATTGGCTGATTTTAACATACGCAGCGTTGTCAAGGGCAGAGAGTGTTGGGGCCTAGATTACTGATAGACCAAGCTTGTAAAGGACCGAGATACCCCTGACCCAATTACGAAGTGCATTTGATTTGGTAAAAGAGTTTATCTGAATGGTCATTGTATACAGAAACACAACTGGATTTTGTAAGGTATGGGAAAACCTACATGTAAATTCTAATCAAATTTTTTTCTACAAATAATTTTGAAAAGATCTTTTACAACATTTAATGTGTTAGATCATGTACATGTATCTGAACACACATTGTATCATATTCTTGTTTAAATGTCATGGGGGAAATCATTATTCTGATAGCTTATATGCCTTTAAGGCTTGTTTACGAACAGTTTTCAATTTCTTTCACAAATTTTATAAATATTGACTCCACAACAAAGTACCGTAAACCAAACTAAAGAAATGTGATCAATGTACGAAGTTGTTCTCCCTTTTTGGCCCCTTTAGGAGGCACTATGTACTAGCCCCTATTTGTTCACTAACTTGAAACCCCTTCCTAGGAGCAAGCTTCCTGCAAAATTTGGTTGAACTCTGTAACATGGTTCTCGAGAAGAAGTGGCTTGAAAGGAAATTTTAATGGACACTGGCAAGACTATGACCAGGGACGACCGACACCATACATTGGGCCATAATAGCTCACTTGGCCTGTAAGACAAGGTGAGCTTTTTAAAAACGTCAATATGCGTAATTAAATGCTTGCCTATTCACTTTAGGATTTAAACAAACACAAATTTTAAGCTTAAATTTGAACTCTGATGTTTATGTTTCCTAAATGTATCTGCATTCGGCATTAAGACATATTACATCGACTCGAGGTCAGACAAAATAAACATGTAGTTGGCACACCTCAATTTCTAGTGACAATGTTAATATACATGTGTGTAGAATTATACAAAATGTATGTTTATAATTGTTTGTAACAAGAATGCATATTTCCAAAATAAATAAGGATTCTAATTGCTACATCAGTTCATGTTCATTTGTATTCTAACTACATTATAAACATTCAAATTCTAGATCAGGATTTGTTTTCAAATTTAGAACATCAATTTAATTAATTACAAAAGAACTTCATACCGTGGGATCACACACAAAAGCATTGTAATCTGTTTTATTTGTGTTTGGTTATCAATTTAAAAACCTATTCTATTGCACGTAAAAAAAAAAAACAATAAAAAGGTTAAATAGTAAAAATATCAAATGTTCAAGCATTGCCAACATTTTTTTTTTATTTCGAAATCAACATGTAAACCACTGGTGGTATGCAGGTCAAATCTATATTATACAACGTAGGTCTACTGATGTACACAAGATCTGTATTATTTATACACAATGACGTGCAGATTTTTTTCAGACAAACAGTCGTCTGTTTCTGGTTTTTAACTGAAGATGATAAATAATTCTTGTACATGTACATGTACCATGACAATGTACACATGGATACACAGTGAACCTAGTACATGAGAATGTATAAATATAAAAAGTACCGAAGTTGCCATATTGGTTTAGAAAATGTGAGATGGAATAGTCAAAATAAAAAATAAAAATAAGAAAATAAATACATGTACAGTGAAACTTGTATATAATGACCTCCTTAGGGACACAAGAAAACCAGTCTTTATAGGGAGGTGATCTTTATATAGAGGTTGATTTGTACAAAAATGGATCTATATCAGGTAATCATAGTGGAAGAAGTGGGTAGATGTAAAAAAAAAACTAATATCATCGTTGCCACTGTTACAGTTTGGCTTACGTTTGCTTTCAGTCAATTACATCAACATTTGTTTGGTACTGGTACTTGGGTTATTTTATACAACAAAACAGTAAAAAAAAAATGATTTGATCTTTTTCTCATGAATTTAAGATTCAATTAGATCTACTGCACTTTGTTCTTCCATGAATAATGGAACGTGATCGATGAACTGGTTGATCTTTTAACCTCCAAACACCAGCAATGCCACCGACTCGGAAAACAATTTGATAAAATGTCATAATTGTTGATTTTTTTAGAAAAAATACTACTTAATGGAGAAAATAATGAACATATACGTCTTTTAAGCAGAAATTGAAAACAGTCGAACACAATGAACTTATAACACATCGGTGTAGTAAAATATCCTTATTACATATTCACACATGTTAAATTACATTTCTGATTTCAGATATCAGTTTTAATCATTGTTGTTATACTGAGATTAAGACAACCAAGAATTACATTCAGACAAGTCAATTTGTCTATAAGATCTATAAGAACCAGTAGTTAGGGGTGGGTAATTGTCACTGGTGATGTGTATTTTTACTTCTAGATCTATAAGGACGAGTAGTTAGGGGTGGGTACTCGTCACTGGTGATGTGTATTTTTACCTCTAGATCTACGAGTAGTTAGGGGTGGGTACTCGTCACTGGTGATGTGTATTTTTACCTCTAGATCTACGAGTAGTTAGGGGTGGGTATTTGTCACTGGTGATGTGTATTTTTACTTCTAGATCTATAAGAACCAGTAGTTAGGGGTGGGTACTCGTCACTGGTGATGTGTATTTTTATTTCTAGATCTATAAGGACCAGTAGTTAGGGGTGGGTACTCGTCACTGGTGATGTATATTTTTACCTCTAGATCTATAAGGACCAGTAGTTAGGGGTGGGTACTCGTCACTGGTGATGTGTATTTTTACTTCTAGATCTATAAGAACCAGTAGTTAGGGGTGGGTACTCGTCACTGGTGATGTGTATTTTTACTTCTAGATCTATAAGGACCAGTAGTTAGGGGTGGGTACTCGTCACTGGTGATGTATATTTTTACCTCTAGATCTATAAGGACCAGTAGTTAGGGGTGGGTACTCGTCACTGGTGATGTATATTTTTACTTCTAGATCTATAAGGACCAGTAGTTAGGGGTGGGTACTCGTCACTGGTGATGTATATTTTTACCTCTAGATCTATAAGGACCAGTAGTTAGGGGTGGGTACTCGTCAATGGTGATGTATATTTTTACTTCTAGATCTATAAGGACGAGTAGTTAGGGGTGGGTACTCGTCACTGGTGATGTGTATTTTTACTTCTAGATCTATAAGGACGAGTAGTTAGGGGTGGGTACTCGTCACTGGTGATGTGTATTTATAAGGACCAGTAGTTAGGGGTGAGTACTCGTCACTGGTGATGTGTATTTTTACTTCTGTATCTATAACATCTTACTTTTTGGATTCTAAAACTCCTATATATTGCATTTTAATCTATTATAAGAAATCAAAGAATAGTAAGTCTAACAGGTTGTGATTTTTCAAATTTTTTTCTCACCCTGAAGTTCCATGTTTAAAGTATGGTATATAATTCATACAAAAAAATGTCTATTTATAGACTATTTAGTTAATTATAACATAAATTTGTCAAATGTCTATAGTTATATTAAACTCATCAACTTACTACAGCCAAAAATGTTTACCATGATGTACCATGGTATGTATATGTACATGTATACAAAAAATACAATTTTGACCCTGATGAAGGTGATATGTCAAGGAGCAACTTTGAAACATTCAAAAATTTACAAGTGAAATTTTGAGAACTTAATGGTACAAATTACAGGCCTTTTTCTATAGCTTCCTCGGGGATGATATTCAGACCAATAATCAAATTTATGCAAAATGCATGTGCTTTTTTCACAATTTGATGAAAAGAGTCCCAAATTTGGTGAACAAGACCTGATGACTGTAATAGAAAATGGATTGTTGCAGGGGAATGCATCTAAATAGAGATTTTCTTTACATTTATCATATAATAATACATGTGTGCAAACTGTTTTTCACAATACAATTTGACACCAATTCACATTAAAATTGCCAATTGCATCGCCAATGGCATTTTCTCAAATTTAGCTGAAAAAGGCCTGAATTAACAGGTGCACATGTAAATGTATATGTACCTGTTTGCTAAGATTGTATAGCAGCGTTCCCAATAAGACCTAGCAGCTGCCAAAATCAACTGCCTATTGTAAAGATTTTGCCAGCCATGAGATTTCTTTGTTGAAAAAAAAAATAGTATACTATATCAATATCTCTATCAACTGTATGCCTTTGTCGGCCCCTAACCCCTGGCCATCTGACATTTCTGTTGTCTCCCATTTCAATTTGTTTTCCCCTATCAAAAATCTTATTAAGAACACTGTATAATCATCAACTTACACAGTAATTGTTTGTCACATTCCAGATTTCTAAATTTCACAGGGGTAGCTTCCACTATATAGGAAGGATTTTTATTGTTTATTTTCTATCAATCATACAAAATCCAGAATTTGCTGTGGAAGGAAAAAGAGAATGGCACATCTAGAATGATGAATCTCTGAAAAAATGGGTTTGGGCTTATAACATTTTAATAAATGAATTCATCAAAACATCCCAAACAAATGTAATATTATTAATTTCAGCCTGTTGCCAATTTTGAGATGAATAATGAAAGAGTCTTATTAAATGGTGGGACATTATTATGGTTTTTAGGTCACCTAAGCTAAATTAAGGTAGTCTTTCGTCAGTCATTGTTAGATGACAAAATACAATATACATGTATATGGAAATGTTCGCCCCTGGATATTTTTGCCCTTCTATGACAAAAATCATTTTCACCCCATCTTAAATGCCCATGCTTAAATTATCTAGCTTGAAAGTTTCGCCTTCATTATAAATTTGCCCTCTCATCTGTGGGAGAAAATTACATGCGAGCTAAAGTTTCCAGGTATACAGTAATTGAATTAAGTTTCATAAAATTTTTACCTTAGACTATGTATCTTTTTCAACCAATGATTCTTTACTCTGCGACATTGATGCTGCTTCATTCAAACCACGCCCAATGTCCATCAGGTCACATGCGCTTGGTGTTACCGGTGTTGCAATCTCACCATTCTCTGTAGTCTGAGATTGTATCAAGCTCAGATTCACCTTTAATGACGGAAAGTTTGATGTTTCTGAGGGATCCAATAATGTCTCCCTATGAGGGATACTTTTGCTATCCTTATAGAAATCACCTGTATTATCATTTTTACCTGATGAAATGTGTTCACATGCATCATTCTGCGACAATGAAGGGAGTTTCCGATATTTTTTCCCCGGCTCACCTTTTCTTGTTTCAGTGGCAACATTACCACTATCAGCATGTAAATCAAGCTGTCCCCCAATAACAGAAACTCCCAATAATTTAGGAAGAGGTTCAAGTCTTAATGGTAGTTTTTGAGGTGACTGTGTAATTCCATCTGCATCATTAATTGCACTTGAATCAATATCCTTGTTTTGTTTTTTCTTTTTTCGTTTTGATTTTGGTGAAGGAGTCACAAGAGATTTTGCTGAAAGAATCTGTAAATTACCTGTAGTATTATTTTTATTTTCCATCACTGCCTGTTCTGAAGTTTGATCATTTAAATGTTGTGTATTCATAGCACTTAGACCTACTGGTACTTTCTTTAAATCATTTATTGCATTTTCATCATTCACAATTTTCCCATTCTGCAGTCTTTCACTACTCGTTTGCAAATTATTTTCCAGATGTGGGTTATGAACACTTGTTATATTATGATTAAAACTGTTACTCTCTGAATTAGGGTTGTTTGAAGTGCTGTTTACTTTACCTGTGCTTATATCAAGACCTGAATCTACAGCCGATGTTGTCGTAATTGAGCACTGTGTGGAACCTTTGTTTTGTCTAGTCATTGTCTTATTATCACGAACCTCTGGCTGTGAACTTGATCTCTGTCGTAAACTATTTTGTAAATCACCAATATTTTTTGCAGAAATGGGATGAGACACAGAAAATGGATCAAGTTCATTACTTGAATCATAATCACTTGTATCATCCTCTAATGGCTGACCATGTGACCCCTTTACATCACACTTTTTACTTCTAATACCAACATGTTCATTCAACATATCTGACTCTGTTTCATCGGCTTCATAAGTCTGAATATGGACACCATTTGCTGTTGCAAATAACACAGGAACTTGAAATCCTGAATTATGAACAAATGCTTCTTTCATTTTGTCATCTTTTCCTTCCGTGGTTTTAAATTTTTCTATTTTTATTTTATAATTTTCCGGATCTTCCTTGCCATTAACATCTACTATCATGTTACTTTTCCTACACAGAATCAGATCTTTGAAGTTCTGCCACAGCTCCTTTTTCCAGATCAATGCAGCAATGGGTAAAACCATAACATACCCAAATTTTACCCACAACAAAGATATACTTATATACCATGTGTAGTATATATCTTGATCAGAACTAGAATTTAAATCCTCACTGTATCGGAATAAATGAATAAAAGTTGCAACTATGAATGGCACCTGCATTAAAACCCATGCAAAAAATAGAATGGAAGCAAACTGAGCTCCTTTAATCTCTTTGTATAACTTGGGTTTTTCAATATCCTTGGAGTAATATTGCTGTGTTATTTTCATGCGTATATTTGATCTCTCTTTGTAACTTGTCTTGCAGATAATTATAAAGAAACATGTTGTAAGGATTATCGGAATCAAAAAGCACCCAAGGGAAAGAATACATGTGTATACTAATGACGTTTTTTCTGAAACAATACATATATCAATATCTGGGTAAACTTTCATCGGTACAGCACCAACCAATATAGGCAAACTAAAGAAAAATGATTGTACCCAAGAGTAAACAATCATAATGATGATGCGCTGTAAACTCTGTATCTGATCGTATTTATTTAAGTGTTTTGTAGCCATCATTCTATCCAGAGCCATAAACATCACACCCAACAGAGTCTCGATCCACACTAAATTCACAAAGAATGCATTTAATTTGCATACAAATCCTGTAATTTCCCAGGAACTAGATACTGTTGATCCCAGAGTAAATGACATATTTATGAAGCAATCCAGACAGTTGACTAATGCCAGATTCAACATAAACAGATGCAGTGCTGACCCTCTGTGCCTTTTGTGGCCTCCAATCGTAATCACAAGAATAAGATTTCCGAATGTACCTACTAACATAAATACCAACAAGAAGGCAATTTTAGGTGCAGATGTTGATACGCTATCACCATTACTTGTGCTGTCATTTTCTGTAGAATTCAGAGAATCGGTCGAATTTGTAGCAGCCATGACACTCACCTAGTCCGTTTTATCGATTGTTATTTACCTCTCTTGGATTAAATTACTGTTTATCCGATGATCTTCATTGTACATCTACATACGTGAGAAGTGTGGTTTACATTATACCTATGTCTATTCTTACGTGAAAATCGATCTGGCCGCAACTAACCGTGACCCAACCATGCCTAGGCTGGCGGTCTTGGGAAACATGAAAGTTGCAATTGCACTGTGTTCAGTAGTCCGGATCAATACGAAAATGGCAGCTATTAATTCACAATCATGTTACATTATTCAACATTGTTCTTATCCATGTTGTCTTTGTATAAATCTTTACACTACATCGCGTGAATTCTATACGTTACATGTTGGCTACATTTCTTCAGTAGCATATGACACTTGACTTTCCGAGGCTTCCACTATTTTAAAGTTGACATTAACACCGGAAGTAGATAAGTGTTTCGTTATCCAATCATAGACCGTAATTTATTTATTCGGGCATTACCAGGAAGGGAGATAATCATGTTTGATCAAGTAAAACTATGACAGAGTTGCATTTCTTACTTGCATTTACATAAAAGTATGGCAAAGCCGTTGCATAAAAAATGCAATTTCTAAATATCAAAATCGATATTTTTTATATTGAAAAAAAAGGAATAATTTCCACTTTGGATTTTAATTTCAGAAAATAGATCTTAAACGGTATAATATGATTTTTTTATGTTAAAAAATAGGGATTGATAAGTTCCATAACGGTTTCCATAGTAAAATCTATATTTAATTAGTAGATCTAAGGTAATTTTTCCACAAGTGAATGTAATTGTTTTATTTTACATGATTTGAGAAGTAGAAAATAAAAGGAATAAATAAATTATTTTTTAATACATTTTTGGTAGTAAAACGTAATAATTTATCAATTGAATAATTTGTATTTAGTTTAATTATTTTTTTCAGTGGGAAAAAAACAAGTTTATCATCACTTATCACCACAATTATTCACATTAATTATTTTAAAAATCGCATTAATTAGGTTGTTATTCAGTGAAACACGCGACATCCATCTCTCTCTCTCTCTCTCACGCACACACGCACGCACACGCAAGCGTGAAGATTTCTAAGTGAGAATATTGACCTGGTTAACTTTTCTAAGGTGGGTCAACATGCACTGAATTATCCGAATAGGGGTTGAAAGCACAAGCACTGTTTTTATCGAGAATTACATATTACGATTTTCTATTTCCCCATTGATAAAAACATGTGCCTGCGGTTGAAAACTACAATTATAGGCCTGCACAGTGTTCAACCTAAGTAATTCAGTTGCTCCACTCCATTGACAGGAATATCAAATCACCTGTGGGCAAGTCACTTCAGTTTCCACCGGTGTAGAATATCAGATGACTTAAATTTTTAACCACGAATCTATATATCATGTTTCTACTTTTTGATTTACCGGGGGTTTTACCAAAAAGTGGAAACCTGAATTATCATGATTCATGTTTCCACTTTTTGGTAAAACCCCTGGAAAATAAAAATAAAAAGGAAACATGATATATATATATATATATATCGTCTGACCATTTATTTTCATGCACAGTTCCTGGTGTGCCATTCCCGGTATTTTCTCTATTTTCAGGTGATTCTTAAACTGATCATATTTAACATTTTGATTTAAAAAATTCATTTTCAAATATCAGCGATATATAAAGCCAATATTAGCTTTATATATCGCTGAAAATATTAAGGATTTATATTCTAATATTAAAAAATCAGGCCATTATTCATAATTAAAATAATCATTTTTTTTATAAGAAATAGGACGTACATGTTTTTTAATAATAAAAAATCTATATTTTTAATATTTATAAATCGATCGATTTATTAAAATTAAAAAACTATCTTTTTTAAATAGGTTATAAATTTGGAAAAAATAAAATAATGGTATCAAAATAATAACAGTGATGTTAGGATTTATATATATTGCTGATAATAATAAATGATAAATGGAATTTACTCCGTTTTCAGTATTTTTTATATTAAAATTCATCAATTATGTTTTTTGTTTTTTTTTTACATAGATCTAGATCTAAATACCTATTGGCCAAAATGGTGCCTCAATGATACTACTCTCTTATTACAAATTTAACACGCATCTACTCAGTTTCAAAATGAAAGTAGATAAAGATATTAGTCTGGTTGGCGTACCCTTTATAAATATGTCGTTCGGGACCCAGATAAATCATATGCAAGCGTCTCGATTACGCAGATCAGACTATTATCCGCATGGAACATCAACTCAAATGACATTACAGGGGAAACCAAAATATGAACTATTTACCAGGGACAGCTAGTCTTATTGCAGAAATAGATAGTAATATTGCATATTTACCTATATACTGTCTCAAATTTTTATAATTGCTGCGGTACTTTTACTTATAATGTAGTAAACATGGAGTGCTTAACAGGCTCTTGTAGGCCGAATTTTCTGCACCGATTTTAAGCGATTTTTTGTTTTGTTTTACCCCGTCAAATCGGGACAGAATGTTAGGCATAAGGCACTTGTTTCACCCAAATAAAAAAATTCAGGTATACATTCCCTAATATTGTTTTATTTGCACCCATTCATACTACATTGCACTCGACCCCCATTGATATAAACAAGAGCCAGTACTTTTTCGTCTTGGAGATATAGCCTAGTATTTCGGTTTAAACGGTTGTTTCCACCTAGATCCCTTAATTATTTCTGAAATAATGGCTGCTTACCATTCACAAACGACCTGGCCAGAACTAACCATGTTTTGTGAACAAAAGCATGACTGACAAGTTGAAAAATATTTTCATCATAAATAAAATATTCATTTTTTATCCTGAAAATTTTCTGATCAGTTTTAGAGCCGTCATTAGAAAACTTTCTTTCTTGAGAAAAAAAAGTCATAAATTCAGATTTTGGCAGTGTCTGTAACGCTAAGACGGTTGAATCATGTGAAGGAACCCAGCTTAGAGCAGGTGCCAGTGTGGCCACAATCAGACACATTCATACCTGTCAAGTCTACCGATTTTGGCGGTAGTCTACCGATTTTTCTATTCATCTACCGCTTGTCTACCGCCGAGAAAAAATCTACCGATTTTTCTAATTTTCAACCGATTTCCCTATATTTCTACCACTTCTTGTCCATTTTCTGGCGATTGGTAGACATTTTTGTCAAGATTAAATGTTCTAAATCGTAATTTTCAGTCTATTAATTGGCGGCAAAAAATAGCTTGAAATTTCTGGCGCCTCCATATCATTGAAGTATTAAGACATCTGTTCTAGGTTATATAAGTCCCCTATATCTTCCAAATAGTCATGAAGAACAAGGATTAATAACCCTGTTTATTAATTAATGTTATTAGACCCTAATGAGTGTCATTATCGGACGTGTAAGGTAATTTACACAATGACCTGTACTGTGGACAGGTACCTCAAATACAGATTGATACCTGTATATCTAAAGCTAAACATCCACACCTATAATCACTATCCATATTTGTCCTATTGACAATTATCAAAGATTAACATCATTGATGTTATATTAATTTCATGCAGCTTCTGCATCAATCCTCAATGATTTACTTTAAAAATATAGCTGAGAAATATTGAAGCGAGATCGTGGTGTCTTCTATGACGTCCGCACTCCACATACTATACAGTGTTATACATATATCTTAAATTTGTGATGATTTCAATACAAAAACGATTTTTTATTTCATTTACTTAATATTTTATACAAAGATAATAATATCTTCTCGTAACACATTGAATTGAATTTATTAAAATGTCAGTAATGACAGTAAACACATTTATATAACCTTAATAATCTTTTTTTTTTCCTTTTTAAAAGCAGATTTGATTTTTCTTTATCAAATCTCATTTTTTTAGTGAACTATTCAGTCATCATTTAAGTTTTATCTCATCAATTAATGAAAAAGGTACAATATGAAGATAAAAACTTTCAGATAAATATTTGGGTATGCAATTATATTTTGGTAATAAATGCTCAAATCTCAAAAAATGCTAAATAAATAAATCAAGCCTTTGACTTTAAGAATTATCATACTTTCAAGTATTTAGCAATCAAACTGAGATTATATTTCTTCCAGGTAAGTCTAGTTATTTATTTTCTGCATTCCAAATCCAACTGTTATTATTATTCAGAATTTAGTATATTTTTAAATTTGTCATAACGACATTTTTAAACATTCTAATATACGGTAACACAATGACCATAACATCATTTTGAGTCCCCAAGTTGTGTGTGTACATGTATATATTGCAGTATATTCAAAATAAAGCCTATATCTATTCCTTATAAATTTCAAAGTCGACTAGAAAATTAAAAGAAATGTGATATATATATCATCAATATTATTGACAATAATTCCCTTTTAGATTCATAAAATGGCAGATATTAAAGTTTGAATTTTTTCTTGTTATTTCGGAAGGGGGACACCCCCTCCCGTTGAAATTCCACTTATTTCAACGCAACTGGTGCACTCATATATATCAGAATGACAACGCATTTGTAAAAAGTTCGACCGTTGTACGCATTTTCTACCCCAGACAAATTTCCTAATGTTGACAGGTATGCACATTACAGGGGTTGCACTAGTTGAAGAATTTGTGTTGCCAAAAAGTTGCCAGTGTCCAATTTTGGAGCCAGATTCAAAGTCATTAAAAATAGATTATTGAGGTTATATAAATGTGTTAACTGCCATTACTATCAATTTATTTAATAAATTCAATGAGTTACTTTAAGATATTAGTGTCTGTGTTTTTAAAATATTATATAATTGAAATAAAACATTGTTTTTGTATTGAAATCGTCACAATTGTAATATGCATCCATAATACTGTATAGGTTAATGGTGTTAAGTGTGGACATCGTAGAAGACACCACAATCTCGCTTCAATGTTTCTCAGTTAAATATTTTGATTAAATTCATTCAGGATTGATATACAAGCTGCATGAATTTAACATAGCATTAATGATGTTGCTATTTTAAGTCTGCTTTGTGGACAGAACATATAGATAATTATAGGTTTAATTATACAGGTTAGATCTAATTGCTTTATTTGTACAATCATGTACCTGACCATTACAGGTCGTTGTGTAATTACCCTCCTGCATTCGTCTGATAATTACCCCTCTGTGTGGTTTATCGACATTAATTAATAAACAGGGTTACTCTGTTTACTGATGACCATTTGGAAGATACAAAAAGACTCTGAACCTAGATGGCTTAAACCTTCCATAAAATGGAGGTGCCAGAAAAATTACCAGAAGCAATTTTTGTCGCCAGTTGAAATAAAAAAAATTGCCATTTGCGACATTGGCGAAGCCCAGCGCAACCCTAACATTACCTGCGATGGACCTGGCTAATACTAATTGACCTGTTCCAGTGACTGGTCTAAGTCATATTTAATCCCTTTGGAGATTCTGTCAATTTGCCCCACCAGAATCCCATGTCAAGCCTTCATAGTTTTATTCAGGAAAATCTTGGCTTCAAGAGAACTTTTAATAATAAATACCAGGGTGGCAGTCAATTAGAAGTTCATCTATTGATTCTAGACATATATATTTTGTAATCCAAACATTTTTTTGTTTAAAATCCAAAATAGAAATTGAAATATCACATGTTTATTCTGACCGACATATACTTTTTACCTGGGTTTGAATGGCGGACTTGTTTACATCACGTGATCATCTGAACTGGCAATGAGGCTATACATGTAGTCTGATCTATGATTGCTTTTCATAAGTCTGTGAAAACCGAAGTTATTGAACTTACAAAAAGCAATCATAGAACAGACTGTAGCCTCTGAAGTAAACAAGTCCGCCATTCAAACTCAGGCAAAAAGTATGTGTCTGTTGATTGTTAAATTACCTGCACATCCTGATAATCACTGGTCATAAAACAACATGCAGTTACCAGTGCCACCGTTTATGAAAATGTTCAGGGTTTACCTGTTATATAAATATTGTTTGATGAGCATCACATAAAATCATTATGGAGAATGAACCCATACACCAATTGAAGAAGTCTACACCCAGGATAGTTAAATGCACACCCAAGAAATTTATGAAATATAATTACGTTGTGTCCTTATCAGTGAAGGCAACCTAACTCATACCTAAGAAAATTTATGAAATAAAAATTAGAATTAAGTTGTATCCTAACTGGAAAAGTCAACTTGTACCCACAGCTTTTTTTTTTTTTAAATTAAATTGATGTTTTCTGTTTTTCTAAAGTACATGTATTAGAATGGAATAAAGGCTCTAGTAGTTTACATGTGGCTACCTAAATTAATATTCAAGTGAAAAGTAACAAATCTGGGTCATTTGTGCATTTAATCTAGAAAGAAAACTAATGTCAATATTTTGGTTACAGAGAAATTGCTTGTGGTTCTACGAGATGGAAGGACCTTGATAGGATACCTCAGAAGCATTGATCAGTTTGGTAAGTATCAAGTTCAAGATTGAAAATAGACAAAAATTCATGTACAGTAAAACCTCGTTATAATGCCCCTTGTTTCATTTGCTGCCTTGCAATTTTTGAAAGTTCACTTTTCCAGTTTTCCCAATAATTTCATTACAGGTTTCCCTCAACCTATTACCAAACCCCTTTATTTTGCCAAATATGGGCTGAACAATTGGTGGCAATATAACAAGGGTTTTACTGTATATTGTATCAGTAGTGATCAGTTCAGTATGCATAACATTTTAGAGTAAGGGCAGACCGAAGTTCGCCACACCTCCTTTGTTACGTTAAAATGAACCACAACAAATCTGAATGGATTATGATTTCTCTCTGTATGTAAAAAATTGAAAGTCATGTTTAAATTACCTACATTCATAGTTTTCTTCTTTTCATTAAACATTTTTGCAAGTACACAAAAATTAAAATACATACGTACACATTAAAACATACTGTACTGGTCCTGGATCAGTAGCTGGCTTATGGGGTGATTTCATCTTTAGTACATTATCTGTACTATGAAATTTTTTTTTTCTACTATTTGAGAAAAATAGCCAACATCTGAAGATTGATCTAAAGATATTTCATAAAAATGTATTGTAAATAGCCAAAATAATGTAATAGCTGGCTACTGGTCCTAGCCAGATATTGGTCCTAGCTGGCAATTGGTCCCATTCAGCCAGTAGAGTTAGAAATTTTAGTTGTGGTTTAAAAGTAAATTTTGTTTATTTTGTTGTTTTCATTTACCGGTATCAACGAAATTAAAACCATGATGGAATTTTACATAAATTACACCCAGTAATACTAATAGGATTCTATACAAATATGTTTTTTTTATTTAAAAATTAATGTCAGCAAATCTGTTTTATTTTTGTTTTAAAACAACAAAATTTTAACCCCACAAAATGTCTGCTTCTACACTATTATATCTATTATGAATGAATCACAAAGAGATAAGAATTTAATAATCTGTCCTGTGTGTTGGTAAAAGAAATTCCAGGAATAGCATGTTTTGTAGGCTAGACCAGCGTAACTGCTAACATGATTAATATCTGAGTCAGACTGTTACATATATGTACACTGATACTTTAATATGTGTCATTTTGACCATGTTGTTATTCTGAAGACATTTATACTATCAAACTTTTATGGCAAATCTTCAAAATGATAAGTCAGCATAAGGCCAAAGTTGTACCCCAGAGTGTACGGTTAAAGGAAGAACACCGTGTACATGTACAAGTATGGTGTACCCCCAAAATGTAGTTAAAGGAGGAACACCATGTACATGTACAAGTATGGTGTACCCCCAACATGTAGTTAAAGGAGGAACACCGTGTACATGTATGGTGTACCCCTAACATGTAGTTAAAGGAGGAACACTGTGTACATGTATGGTGTACCCCCAACATGTATTTAAAGGATGAACAGTGTGTACATGTATAGTGTCCCCTGAAATGTAGTTAAAGGAGGAAAACTGTACATGTATGGTGTACCCCAAAAATGTAGTTAAAGGAGGAACAGTGTGTACATGTACAAGTATGGTGTACCCCCAAAACGTAGTTAAAGGAGGAACACCTTGTACATGTACAAGTATTGTGTACCCCCAAAATGTAGTTAAAGGAGGAACAGTGTGTACATGTATGGTGTACCCCCACAATGTAGTTAAAGGAGGAACACTGTGTACATGTATGGGTGACCCCAAAATAGAGTTAAAGGAGGAACACTGTGTACATGTATGGTGTACGCCTAACATGTAGTTAAAGGAGGAACACTGTATACATGTATGGTGTACTCACAAAATGTAGTTAAAGGATGAACAGTGTGTACATGTATAGTGTCCCCTGAAATGTAGTTAAAGGAGGAAAACTGTACATGTATGGTGTACCCCAAAAATGTAGTTAAAGGAGGAATAGTGTGTACATGTACAAGTATGGTGTACCCCCAAAACGTAGTTAAAGGAGGAACACCTTGTACATGTACAAGTATGGTGTACCCCCAACATGTAGTTAAAGGAGGAACAGTGTGTACATGTATGATGTGACCCCAAAAATGTAGTTAAAGGAGGAACACTGTGTACATGTATGGGTGACCCCAAAATGGGGTTAAAGGAGGAACACTGTGTACATGTATGGTGTAGCTGCAAAATGTAGTTAAAGGATGAACACTGTGTACATGTATGGTGTACCCCCACAATGTAGTTAAAGGAGGAACACTGTGTACATGTATAGGTGACTCCAAAATGGAGTTAAAGGAGGAACACTGTGTACATGTATGGTGTAGCTGCAAAATGTAGTTAAATGATGAACACTGTATACATGTATGGTGTACCCCCAAAATGTAGTTAAAGGATGAACACTGTGTACATGTATGGTGTACTCACAAAATGTAGTTAAAGGGGGAACACTGTGTACATGTATGGTGTAGCTGCAAAATGTAGTTAAAGGATGAACACTGTGTACATGTATGGTGTACTCACAAAATGTAGTTAAAGGATGAACACTGTGTACATGTATGGTATACCCCCAAAATGTAGTTAAAGGATGAACACTGTAAATGTATGGTGTACTCACAAAATGTAGTTAAAGGATGAACACTATGTACATGTATGGTGTACCCCCAAAATGTAGTTAAAGGATGAACAATGTACATGTAAACATACCACCAGTACAAAGGAGACACAGTGATTCTTCATGCGCTTACGGGGGCTCACATTATATTTCTTGCCTTTTTTCCTGTATCTGCTATTAATCTGATTTTTCATTACCAATAAAATACCATCCAACATTTTCACATGTTTGTTACCTTCAGTTCACAAATTATTTATTTTTCAGCCAACTTGGTGTTACACAGAACAATTGAAAGGATACATGTTGGAAAAAAGTATGGTGATATTCCTAGAGGCATATTTATAGTCCGAGGAGAAAATGTGGTGCTACTTGGAGAAATAGTAAGTATATTTAATGATGGTCTAATTGGAATCTAATCTGATTTTTGTGAGAAACTTTGCCAATTTACTTATGGAAGTTTGGTGGTCTCTTCCCGTGTACATGGATTCTCTTATCCATCATTTAAAAATAGTTGTCACCATATGACTTAGAAATTGTTGAGTGTGGCGTAAAACTAAAAAAAAAAAAGAAAAAAGAAGAAAAATAATTGTACTCCAGATATTACTTTGTTACCTCCCCTTGACTCTGGTGTAGAAAAGCTGATCTAGTTTCTTAGTACTGTAAAATGTGGTCACCTTGGATTCTTAGTACTGTAAAATGTGGTCACCTTGGATTCTTAGTACTGTAAAATGTGGTCACCTTGGATTCTTAGTACTGTAAAATGTGGTCACCTTGGAACCTTGTTACAGAAATATGATAAGAGAACTTTTGATAAATGAATGAAGTATTAAATATGACTATTTCCTTGCAGTTACCATGTTTTACTGTATTTGAAAAATGCCATCTGATTGTTTAGTTGAAGGTCATACACAAATATTTACTTTTATTTATTTATCATTCCCTCAGCAGTCTCCCATTGACTCTGTGTTAATCTATACTGTGTTTATATATCGGCTATAATGGAAGTTTCTCATATGACATTACACAAAGATATATCAATCAGATGTGCTCTATGCTTCACTCTTCTACCTTGTACTTCACCGTTTCTTCAAGATGAAACCAGATCACGTTTAAGGTGGAATATTTGATTCTCATTATTTTGTTTTTCAATATGAAAACTAGGATATGTAACTATGGTGAATGAAACTTGTCAAAATGCATTAGTGGCCTCCATTATATTTATCTCTGTCCCAAATGACTGCCATATTGACAATTAAAGTACTCTGGCAAAGGTTCATTCTTTTAGTGTGTCTTTTCTGGTTTATGTGTCTACATGGTATGACCTACTTATCTTGGCTTTTGACAATTTCTCTTTAACAGATACCTTGTAAAAGAGTTAACATGATATGACCTACTTATTTTGGCTTTTGGCAATTCCCCTGTAACAGGTTTCTTGTAAAAGAGTTAACATGATATGACCTACTTATTTTGGCTTTTGACAATTTCCCTTCAACAGTTATCTTGTAAAAGAGTTAACATGATATGACCTACTTATTTTGGCTTTTGACAATTTTCCTCTAACAAATATCTTGTAAAAAGGTTAACATATGACCTACTTATTTTGACTTTTGACAATTCCCTTTAACAAATACCTTGTAAAAGAGTTAACATGATATGACCTACTTATTTTTGCTTTTGACAATTCCCCTTCAACAGATATCTGGTAAAAGAGTCTGGCACTACCTGACACACTTAAATTTCAACCTTTATTTTGCTAGTAAACTTTTTGATTGTTTTGATGAGTCAGAGATTTTACATACATTTTGTGTTTCATTCACATTTAAATCATGAATCAGATTAGTGATTTCCCCATAAAAAATGGAATTATATATTGAGTATGGTACTCAAACTATTATTGGATATTTCTGAAGTTTTTCCAGATGAGCAATAACTTAAATAATTATTTGTTAATTTATGCAATGAACAGAAATATCCAGCAGCAGCAGCAAAAATACTGAATGTTTTCACCTCTAAATCATAACAGAATCAAAATAACATGAGTGTTTACTGTATTTTGTGGTGCTGGATCCATGTGAAATGATGTTGTAACCACCCAACATTATCTTTAGGTGTGTGATTGCTGTTATGTACAATAAAACCTTTTTAAAATCCCCCTCATTTCATTTGCCACCTTGCTTTACGCCACAATTTTTGAAAATCCACTTTCCTGATTTTCCCTATGATTTCATTTAAGGGCTCCCTTAACCTATTGCCAAACCCCTATAGTGTGCCAAATTTGGGATGAACAAATGGTGGCAGTTTAACAAGGTTTTACTGTAGTATACATTTCATTTCAGGATCTAGAAAATGAAAAAAGATTGCCACTGGAGGAAGTATCGATTGATGACATTTTAGAGATGCAGCGAGAGGAGCAGATTATTAAACAGCAGGAGGAAGAACAAAAAAAGAAATCGATGTTAGAAAGAGGCCTTCAGCCTCATTCCGAATTACATGACGATATGTAGACCAAGTTATGTTTATAATGTAGGTGAATTAATCACCACATATTAGGTTTCCATGGAAATATGGCCAGCGCCATATCAGTTCTTGTTAGCTATTCAGGCATGAGATTTTATTTGTTGCACTAGAAGGACAAAGTGTAGAGAGAGGTTTTTTTTCTCATTTATGTTTTGTCATAATCTAAATGTATGTAATTCATTATGTTGAAATACTTTTGTATTTGTTTTCATGTAGAGGATATTGAATGCATCCATCGCCGTCATGGATATCATGTAAATTTCACATAATTAGGTAATAAATTATGTACCATGACTAAAATAAAAATCTTTGGACATACTTTTGTGTATTGATTTCTGGAACATTGCTCTTATCTCATCAGATTACACAAACATTCTGTTATTGTCTCAGCTTTTCTGATTACTTGAACATTCAGTTATTTTCTTAGGTCTTCTTTTATCTGAACATTCTATAATTATCTCTGGAATATTTTATGATATCGGCTGTTGATATCTTGAACATTCTGTTATTATTTCATCTGTCCTGATTACTTCAGTATCTGCTGTGACCTCATTAATGAGCACACAAATATCTGCTTTGACCTCAGTAACCGAGCACACAAATATCTGCTCTGACTTTATTAACAGGACACTTCAATATCAGCTCTGATCTCGGTAACTGAGCACACAAATATCTGCTCTGACCTTATTAACTGGACACTTCAGTATCTGCTTTGACCTCAGTAACTGAGGGCACTTCAATATCTGCTCTGACCATATGAAAAGGACACCAGTATCTGCTCTGATTTCAGAGGACACTTCAATATCAGCTCTGACCCCAGTAACAGAGGACACTTTAATATCTGCTCTGACCTTACTAAGAGGACACTTCAATATCTGCTCTGAGCTCAGTAACTGAGCACATAAATATCTGGTCTGACCTTATTAAGTAGGACACTTCAGTATCTGCTCTGACATCAGTAACAGAGGACACTTCAATATTTGCTTTGACCTCAGTACCAAAGCACACAAATATCTGCTCTGATCATAGTAACAGAGAACAGAAATATCTGCTCTGACCTCAATTACAGTGGACACTTCAATATCTGCTCTGATCGTGGTGACAGCACAAGCATATCTGCTTTGACCTCGGTTACAGTGGACACTTCAATATCTGCTCTGATCTCGGTAACAGAGGACAAATATTTGCTCTGACTGTAGTAACAGAGGAGAAGAATATCGGCTCTGATAGTGTGGTCACCTGTCACAGCAGAAGTACACAAGTTCATAATGAATGTAAACGAGGTAAACTTTGGACACATGAGTTCTAACTGGACTTTACTATTCTTAGAAATGGATGAATTGAAATGTGGGTACTGGGGTTGATGAGTTGAATTCTCCGAAGTTTTGCCTATGGAAGTATATTATTTATATTTAAATTGTAAATTTGTGAAAAAGCAAAACTTTTTAACTACTTGGCCTTTCTTGACATTTCTTTTGTATAATACACATATAAAATTCTCACGATACTAAAGTATAAATCTTCAGGATGTCCAGAATACATATACAATTATGATGAACGTTGGACAAACATGGACCTCTGGAAATCCAGAGGTGGTATCAGGTACCATTTAGGAGTAAGCATCTTCTGTTGACCAGTCACACCCACCATCAGTCCTGGGTCAAATTCAAATGAAATATGTGAGGACACTTTGAATTAGTTTGAATTGTCTGTACACAAAAGAAAAACACTAAGTATTTCACAAAACATTTTAATCAAATTCAAAGACCTTAAATTCAATTACTTTCAAGGTTATACAAACAGAAAAAAAAACAAACAACAACAATTAAGTTTGGCATATTTTTTTCATGTAGCCATGTAAGTAATGGAGCAAATGTTATTAGTATTTAACCAGGTGGTCCAGAAATATATATATATATATATATATATACACACACACGTATATATATATATGAGGTTGTGGGGGCATAGCCCATTCATCGCTAAGTAATTTAATGGTATGCATATTTACTATTGTATTAGATCAGTTTATTATTGCTTGTAGGTTGAAAGGGTTACGGACATACCAAGTCGGAAATGAGATTTTTTGACCGACGATTATCATAAATGATGTCAATAATTCATCTGTGAAATATTTTTCACAAATTCTGAAAATTATGAGAGAAAGTTTCAAAGGTAACCATAATATTTTTAACAAAACAAACCACATTGGCCAGATGTTCAATAATTAAAACAGTGTCATTTGAAACAATATTTTACAATTTATAGCAAAACATGGATACTTTTAATTTGCTTTTCATTTTCACAATTATTTAAATAAAATTTTTTACATAATGTCGGTCATCAAAATAATTGATTTAGACGTACAGTATTCAGTGAATTCTTCAGTAAACATCGATATCAGCTTTTTGTCTTAATTACACCCCCAAAGTCTCATGGCCACACCCACCCATCCAAACACACTCACAAGCACAGCCATCCACACACTCACACAAACGCACACAGATATGTTTGTAAAAAAAATTCAGCCCATGCAAAAAGCATATCAACGGTGGATGTGGGAAGTAACTTAATTCACAAATAGTCCATGTTCGAAATGCCCAAGTACATTATTATTTAGCAATGTATACAATGTACTCCACTGTAAAATGTCTTGAAGGATTTTTCTGTTCAACAATTCAGCACTTTTAACTAATTCTAACGACAAACACAGCTAAATATCTGATGTATGGTAAATATCAATCCCTCAGTAATACATAAATGGGTGTGGATATAACTGGAAATTTGGAGGTCGTGATGATAACGCACCGAATGATAAGGGATATTGTCCATTAAAAGAGAATGCTGGAAATCGGTCCTCCGCCATGTTTGATTCCCCATTTAACTGTGATTTCCATTTGTTTCGTCGATTTTGGAACCAAACTTTGACTTGTGTCTCGGTAAGATTTAGAGTTGAAGCTATCTCGGATCTTTCTGTGCTGGAAAGATAGCGTTTCATTTCAAACGCTGATTCTAAATAGAAAATTTGATGTCTGGAAAATACAGTTCTGGTTTTTTTCTTTGGTCTTGTAACTGTCAATTCATCAACTTTATTACTGGTAATGTCATTTGTTGTACAAGGATTGAAAACTGTTGGCATGGTAACCATTTTATTACTTTTGTGTGTGAAAGCCGATGTTTTACCGATACCTAATTTATTTAACTGCTGTGTATAGCTTAAATGACTTTGGTCTGGTTCTTCTGTGTTTGAGGGATAAACTGTAAAACAAATTATAGAAATTAAACAGTTAAAGAGTTACAATAAGTTATGTATAATTTATACTAGCAACAACAATAACAACAAAACAAAAAATAATACCGGGAATATTCATAATACACATATTCACTTATATTGGAGATTGAAATTATTGAGAAGTTTGTTCAAAACATGCGATGGTTTAAGTGAAGAATGGCAAAATTCACTTTTATTACATTACTTTGGGTATCACATTTATGCTAAGCTTGACATTGTTATATCACGTGTGAAATGATAAAAATAGTCAGGAAAAATAGTGGTTAGACTGAATTTTCCAAAATGAAAGAGGGGCCGAGTGGTCAAAGCATCGCGCTTTGAACCGTAAAATCTCCCACTTCAGGTCAGCGCAGGTTCTAGCCCTACTGGAAAGCTGATTTTTGTGAGAAGGTTTGCCAGTTTACTTCCGGAAGGTCAGTGGTCTCTTCCCGGGTTCTCTTCTCCGCCATTAAAAACTAGCCGCCATCATAGAACTCAAATAGTGTTGAGTGTGGCATAAAACCGTTGTTGTTTATTGTTCTGATTTAATAATTATTTTGATTGCTTCAGTTGTTATACCCTTTATACTGCCAAGCATGTGTACTGAAAAATCGCTGTATTAAACTATATATTGTCTGAACAGAGATAAATTCATACATGATTAAATTCATAATATATTCAGTTAATACTATAATTTGATTCTAGTTTTACTTTCTCATTTATTTTTAATTTATTCCGGTAAGATTATCCTTATTGATAACACAAATTATATTAATTATAGTTCGGCTAACATGTAAAGGCTACAGCGAAGTCCATGTATAAAATTATGCAAAATTAATTTCTAACAAAAATCGATATTGTCAGGCAGAGTCAAGAAATATTCATATACAGACGGCTCCACCAGTGAAATTTATTTTGATATACATTTATTTTTGTTGATAAATAGTATTTATCATTAATTTATCTAAATATTACGTATCTATTACGTATCTATTAATATATTCATCTATATGATAAGCAATTGATAGTCCTTGGATGAAAAGTGGAATATATATATATATATACAATGTGACCAATCCATATATATATATATATATATATATATATATATATATATATATATATAAAATACTGGATTGGTCACATTATATATATAATATATATTGGTCACATTATATATATATATATATATAAAATACTGGATTGGTCACATTATATATATATATATATATAATGTGACCAATCCAGTATTTTATTACATAACTTATAAGTTATAATGCTCAAGACGATATCGTTTCTGTCAATTAGACTTCATCAGTTGAGCTCCAATTTGAAAAGTATGTGTATTTTCTAAAGATAAAGTGGTATCATACAAGGCCAAATAATATCTCTAAAAGTATTGTTATTCTTCTACATTATTTTGAATTCTAGCTCAACTGATGAAGTCTTATTGACAGAAACGATTGTCTTGAACATTTGTTTTGGACTCTTCTGTAAAGCTATAGTTTTGGACTAGCTTTTGCAAAACTATAACTTTAAATGTGATATTATTTAAAATATTTAAACTTAATATTACTTTGTAATGATAAGAAAACTGGTTGTTTAACATTATACTGTTTATTTAAATATTCTTTTATAACACAATTATAATAATGATGATGATAATAATATTGACTTTAAAATTTTTAATTTCAAATTTAGCATATGACATTATTTCTCAAACTTTTTTTTATAGTTGTCATTGATGATGATGATGATGATGATGATTGTGGTAAGGATGATACTTTAAACATCTTTATCATGAAGCGAATTATGACAATGTGAAATGAGCAGATATTTCATCGCTATATATACAATCTGGATTTTCTGTTGCGTTATATTTAGACTTTGCTTTCTTTTTAAGTTGATTATTTTAAAATGAATCATTTGGAAAGTGATTTACAAAAAGAAAAAAATGACCAACAACTTAAACAGTCTGGTATTGTCCGTTCACTTCGAAAATCATGTTTCTACCTTGGAGGTATCCTAACTGTATATGAACTTGGATCTGTCTCAAATGAAATCAGTACTTTTCTGATCTATAGATAATTCAGTAGCTTTTTCTATAAGTGATTTGATTTTATCACTAATTCATCATTTATTATTTATACGAAAGGCTAGTCCAACAAGCGTTGCAAGACAAGGAAAGGTATACACAACAAACTTGTATATATATATATATATATATATATATATATATATATATATATATATATATATATATATATATATATTCGAAAGGAAATGAATTTTCCTTTCAAATAAACAGGGGTTACAAAATAAGCGGGTTATAATATGGTAATAAAGTAACAAAAACAAAAAACTAAACAATTTCAAATAAAGCAGGGTTTCCATGTAACAGGGTTCAATAAATGTGGGTTTGTACTTAGACAATCTTTGTGTAATTAGCATACTTGTGAGACAATGATAGATTAATCCTTCTATTAAAAAGAGTCGGCATCTTGCAAAGTTGCCAAGGTTCAAAATGTTTTGTTTCACAAAAACTTTTTTATTAAATGCGATTCTTTTTTCAGGATGGTCTCTTAGAATGGGTAATGCCGTAACACAATTTTAAAAATTCCTACCTGGATTTGTGTATGGAGATTCCGTATCTTCCGTGTTTTCATTTTCTCTATCAATGGATGTTTGTTCTCTGTCTCCGTACGATATCCGAGTAGACTTTCCAGATTTGGATTTGTCTTTGGAAAGAATGGTTTCTATTGAAAAAGATTTCCGTTTCTTTTCTTCATGATCTGCCATGTTCTGTCCAGTTCTTTAAATTTGTAACTTTTTCGTCCATAAACGTGTTTACTTCGTCACCTTTTAAGTTTATATGGTCAGTTTATGTGTTCGAAGACCGATTGTCAAGAAAGATCCTTGCGTGATAAAAATCATTGTGACGTCACAAATGGACAGTTGTGACCAGGGTCAATGGTTTTGGACATTAGAAAAGTGGAGTCAAGCTATCTGAGTACCGAAGGAAAACGATTATAATTAACTTGAGTTGGACAAAGTGATTTAAAAAGTGATAAGTGTAAGTTTCAATTTGTAATACTACCCGTAATACGCTCATCGTCAACACGAGAGGTTATCTCCAATCGTTTCTTGGGGCGGTACGACTTAATAGCTTCTTAATAAGTATTCTTTGCTTGATGAATTTCTCTCTTTACATCCACGATCAGATCTGCCTTCTATTTATTTGTTTCGTGGTCCATTATCCAATCGCACACCGTCAATTTAGAGCGGTTGTCCAATAGAAAATCACAAAATGATAAACGGGAGGGAATGGTGATATATAGTTAATTCATCATCATCATTTAGCTGCTCCGACGGTGATGTGTTGACAAAGACGGGTAGGAGGGGTATACAAGACTATAATTAGCAAAACAGGTCTGTTTGACCTGAGGGATAATTGTGAGGCACGAGCGCTGTACCGACCCTTTAATCATATATATTTAATTCCACAAACTCATAGTAACATATGGTTGCAATCTTGTGCCCTTGAATTCTTTACCAACCTTTACAAACGCGTATTACGCATCAGAAGTTATTTATTAGGATTTATATAATTAATCAGTATGAGCTAGGATAGAAATCGATAAATAAAAAATAACGTTTGCATATACAAAAAATTTCAAGTCAATATACAGTCCTAGAATCTAGAATGTTAAAATTTATATTGCATTATTTCTGTTACTGTTGTCATTCTTTCTCTTTTGGGGGCTTTTGCTGATGTTTTCTTGCAGGTGCGCGTGTGCGTGAATGTCAATGCTATGGGTATGTAGCTAAAAAAAGAATGCAGTCATTAACGAAAATTCTCTCCGTTTCCATATATATATTTGAGGGTAGAATATATGTAACACAATGTAAACTGTTGTAACGCCTATATTACAAATTATCATATATTGGATTGCTGTTAAAAATATTAAAGAATATACACAGTTTATCGCTACCTGTGTTGATCGTGTGGTTCAGGTTGATGTTACACATTTAAACATTTTCTGACACTACTTTGTGTCTATCAAGACCGTCGTTGATATTCCATAGAAATGTAAATAAAAGCTTTAAATACCTAAATAAAAAACAACTCAATTTTACAAATGATGATTGGTACTACGGATATTATTCTAATAAAGGCCAAATAGAAAATTGAGGATTTTGTTAAGAAATCGACTGGGTAGGCGAATCCTCGCTTATTCGACAGTGTCAAAAAATAAATAAATAAATAAATAAAATAAAATAATAATAATAAAAAAAATGAAAAAAAAAATGAAAAAAAGATCTGTCACAAATTCTCAAAACACATATTTCGGTACCAACTGATAATTTTATACTAAAATAATATTTGGCACTGATAGCACATTTAAATGTCTAAATTCTTCAAAAGCTAGGATAGCTATCTTTTTACAGTGGTTACTCTTAAACGGATTTTTTATTATACGTTTAGATTAATTATTTCGCCTTGCCTGATACCACTTTCTCTTTAGAAAATCTATTTAAAATTGAAGCTCAACTGATGAAGTCTAATTGACAGAAACGATCGTCTTGAGCAGTATAACTTTGGTATTATGTTTATAATATTTGTATAGTTTCTATAATCTTAGTGATAATTATATTATATAACCACATTCGCCCCGTCGTAACCATTAAAATCTTAGATATCAAAGTATAAATCTTCAGGATGTCCATAATACATATACAAATCTGGTGATATTGGAAAAACACGGACCTCTGGAAATCCAGTGGTGGGATCAGGTGCCATGGAGGAGTAAGGATCTCATGTTGACCGGTGACACCCGCCGGGACATCTTGGTAGAGAAAATTTGAATTATTGTCAACAAAAATTTTAACCATTTACTTAAACCGCTTTCGGTGATCTAGTGGTAGAGAGCCCGACTCGCAAGCGGAAGATGCCGGGTTTGATTCCCGGTACTGGGTCATACTAAAGACTTTAAATATGGGCAAGCGCTCGATATACGAAGTGAAAGACAGCAGTATTTCGGATGAGACTTGATCCCGTGTAACGGTGGGTGTACCACGTAAAAGAACTCTCACTGTATTGATGTGAGCCGGCCTGGCTCAGTCGGTAGCGCGCTCCACTCTGGATCGTGAGGTCGTGAGTTCGAGTCCCGCCGGCGACAAGTTGGTTGCCTGTCTTTCGGATGAGACAGTAAAAACTGGAGGTCCCGTGTCACAGTAGGTTTTGGCACGTTAAAGAACCCTCACTGCTCAATGGCCGTATGTGCCGAGCATAGGCCAAAAATTTTAAGCCCTTCACCGGCATTCGGTGACGTCTCCATATGAGTGAAATATTCTTGAGTGGGACGTTAAATAACAATCAAACAAACAAACAAACAAACTGTATTGATTTCTGTCAATAGAACATATAAAATTTTGTGGTTCCTAACCTAAAGCTGGTGACATCTCAGTATGATTTTAAAAATTCTTGGCGAAATGTAGAAAATCAGAAAAAGACAAACCATACTGCAGTATACTTATAAGTATTTCTGATTGTCTAAACACGTTTTATAACTTACATGTAGACATACGTCATCGTCTGGTCTTTCAGAGATCGTTATGCGTACTGACTCGAAAAAAAAAATAAACGTAAAAATTATGACATCATAGAGGCAGTGGCATAACACCACATACTAAAATTTGACAAAATTTGCCGATGTCATATGGAAATACTGGTTGAAATGTTGAAAGCGCGCATTGACAGTGTACCACATTACATGTGTATTTTGCTATCCTTTCGGTCGATTTTAACACATGTAAGTCCGTTCGTCAATTGCTATGTATTTTAATTCTAAACTGCTCAAAAGCTAAAATATTAATTTTACAGTGGGTACTATAGTACTGATTTGTCAATACATTTAGATTTACTATTTGGCCTTGCAATTTTTCGTTCGGAAATTTATATCATATTGGAGCTCAACTGATGAAGTCTTCATGGCAGAAACGATGGTCTTGAGCATTTTTAAAACTATAACTCTGGTATTGTTGATAACATTTAGATAACATTTTTAATTATAGTGTTTTAACTTTACATGATATACAGGGTATCAAAATCCATGATAATTAAGTAAATTTTTAGTAATTTGTATCTAAAATTACGTATATCTTTGAATATGGCGTCAATATCTTTAATACTAGTAGTCCAATGCGTACAGTATGTTTTGGAATGTAATGAAATATATTTTACTGTGAATAGAGACCTTTTATGATGGAACATAACAAAAAATTAGATTTTATGAAAGCTATGAAAATAAACATTCGAAAGTAATGTGTTCCGTTACAAGCTTATTACGGACACGAAGAGATAGGACGGTTGTTTGATATGAAAATATTTCAATTAGTGACCCGGTTTCCATGCTTTAGTGGTCATGGAAAGATGTATTTATGATATTCTACTTAATAATGTTCAGATTGAATTCTGTTTTGTTTAGATTATTGCTTAATGAGCCAAGACATGTTATTTTCACTCATGTGAAGATGTTATTATATTTACGGAAAAAATTTCACCTTTTCTATGAAATTAGACAAGTGTGTGGCTCAAGCACCTTCGATGACATAAAACTCACTCTCGTATGTGAAAGGGATTCAATAATCAATCGGTATAATTTTATATAGATGGCTTAATAATTCGAAAATGATTGAAATTTTGTGTACAAAGATAAATAAGATCATTGTGACATAATTTAAAGTTCATGTGTCAAAGTCAAGGTCACAGGCACGTCAGTAAACAGAAAATATTAGTTTTCGTCTTCTTCGCAATAACCAATGGTTCAAATTTAACCAAATTTGGGCAGGGACTATACACATGTTAAGCCGCATGAAGTTTGCAAAAGTAAACGAGCATGTAGCTATAGAGGCTATAAGATAGATCAAAAGTTGATAAGAACTTAAAGGCATACGAACTGTCAAAATAGATTTTTTGTTTGTATTAAAAGTTATATATATATATATATTATATATTATTTGGCCTTGTCTGGCAACTTTCTCTTTAGAATATCTTTTTAAAATTATAGCTCAACTGATGAAATCTAATTGACAGAAACGATCGTCTTGAGCATTATAACTTTGGTACTATGTTTATAATATTTATACAAATAGAATGCATTTTAAAAATCCCGGGGTGAAAAAAAACTTGTTATAATGTTGTTTTGTGGAAAGACATCGAATATAAATAATGGGCAAGTAAAAGTTGCATTCTTACATGGATGGCAATAATATCAATTGTCGGCGTTATTCATTCATTTTAGGCAATATATCATGCTTTGTTATCATTTTGTACGATAATATATCTTATTAGCCATTTTAACAAAAATTTGTTCTAATTGCAGTCGTATCTTTTTTTATCAAAATGACGGCAAGAACTTCAAGGCATACAAGCTGTTAAATAGATTTCGTCGTTTGTATTAAAAATTTTAAATATTCGAAGTTTTATACAAATAAAATGTATTTTAGAAATTTTGGAGTGAAAAAAAATACTTTTATAATGTTATTTTTGTGAAAAGACATCGAATTCAAATAATTGGCAAGTGAAATTTGTATTCTTACATGAATGGCAATAATATCGATCGTTGGCGTTATTCATTCATTCTAGGCAGTATTTGTATGACTGTGATTTTCTACGGCAATATATCTTTTTAGGCCTTTTAGTAAACGTTGTGGTCTAATTGCAGGTTTTTTTTTTATCAAAATGACGGTCTGTATGCCTTTACTGATCAGCATATTATCACTGAAATCATACATTTCGCCCAGGTCACCGCTAAGGACAGTTGGGTCCTCTTGTTGTAGTTCATCCGTTGCAATATTAAAATAACTTTTCACTATCTTTCGTACTTTCATTAATTACATTATATGTAATTTTAAATAAAATCATTTATTGTAAATTTTGAGGAACGGGAAAAGATTGTGAGATCCGATTCACTGAAACGGAAATGAGTTATTGATTGAAATTGTTAGGTTTACATTTTAGGTAACAAATCCATCAAATATTTGTGAT
The DNA here is from genome assembly GCA_030159075.1 of Atrina japonica. Classification (NCBI taxonomy): domain Eukaryota; kingdom Metazoa; phylum Mollusca; class Bivalvia; order Pterioida; family Pinnidae; genus Atrina; species Atrina japonica. The sequence continues at coordinate 257,853 of BROG01000613.1, forward strand.
ATCTGATCTGAAACTGACATGTCGTTTTAAAGTGATACATCTATAATTACAGCTGATTTTTAGTTCAATTTCTTCGTGTGTGTTAACTTATCTTGATGACCTTTCAGTACATCAAAATAAGTTATCGTGACATTGTGAAAACTCACTTAAGTACATTTATTCTCTTTTTAAGACATGTTTGCCATCTGGTGAACAAATACAATACAAATACGTTAACATAGAAAACATATATATATATATATATATATTGCATAGCATGAATGAGAGAAGAGGAAAGCGGAGATAATAAATTGTATCCCATCAGTTACTTTACTCTATTTCTTGATGAGTTATTGTTTTCGTTGGTCGGTTGTTATTATTGCTGTTGTTGTTATTATCGTTGTTATTTTTTGTTTATGGTGTTATTATTGCGTTTTTGTTAATGGTGTTGTTGTTGTTATCGTAGTTTTGTTGTTGTTATCGTTGTTTTTTGTTGCTGTTGTTGTTATTATTATTGTTGTTAATGGTGTTGCTGTTATTGTTGTTGTTATTGTTAATGGTGTTGTTGTTAGTGTTGTTGTTGTTATCGTTGTTTTTTGTTGCTGTTGTTGTTATCATTATTGTTATTGTTAATTGTGTTGTTGTTATTGTTGTTGTTGTTATTATCATTGCATCTGATGTTGCTGTTGCATTGTTATATTATTGTTGTTTCTGGTATTGTTGTTGCCATTGTTTTATTTTTGTTGCTGTTGTTGTAATTCTTGCTGTCATTGTTATATTACTGTTGTTATTGGCATTTCTGTTAAGGTTAGGATTAGGTTGGGGGGGGGGGGGGGGGGGGGGGGGGGGGGGGGGGGGGGGGGGGGGGGGGGGGGGGGGGGGGGGGGTTATCTATATTGTTGTCGTCATTGTTGTAGTTGTTGTAATGAGTGGTATTATAGTGGGTTGGTCATCTCATATAGAAGCGATATATTTTTTTTAATTTACAATTTACAATAATCGTGATTAGCATGTGTCTATAACTCTGCACATATATATTAATTCAATGTCCAAATATGTGACAAATAAAATGTGGTGATCCTTTTAATCATTACATTAATATACATTGAATTTCTTTTTCAATTGAAATTATTCAGGCTAACCGATGAACAGAAATGAGAATTCTAGATACACATTATAATTCGACATCCTCGGTATACATAGTGAAGTATTGCATGGAAAATTATCATTTATATATAATATATCTATAAAATATTTTCTTATGTCTATAAGATATCCAATTAAGCGTTTGATAGCCAGATATTTTCTATATACAAGATATATTAGAAGATATCAAATTTAAATTTGTCTATCATATTTTAGCCTCTAGAAGGCATATGATTTAGAACAAGATTTTACAAAATAAGTTTATTTGTAAAATATGTTCTTAATATCATAATCACTCTACCAAATTTATAGTTTTGAAAAAAAACCGACCAAAACAAAATTTGCGAAAAAAACCCCAGTAAAACACTCAAAATTTTCGGCCACTTGGCCTTTATCAAGTGAAAGACGACATTAATTCATCTTCTGACGTTAAGGACATATATTTAGAAATTTAATCAAGTTTATAAGATATTAATTCTTAATTTAGTACACGCGTACCTGAAAAAATATAAGTTAAATAAAATTTCGGTTTTAAGAGGACTACACGCCCATTCAGTCACCTATACACGCCCATCCAGTCACCTATTGCCCTACCGAATAAAGCACGGATAGAACTATAAAAACTTTTATAAGTTCAAAGTTGTTTTCAAAGTAAAAAACGGTAATATATATTTTTTTAAATTAAAGATTTAGTTTGAGACAATTTCAAATAAAATGAAAATCATTTATTTATTTACTATAATTTTATAATTTAATACATACAAACAGTGAATTTGAACCCTGATAATTACCATATTTGGGGAAAAGAAAGACAATGACAAATAGCAGATAAATGCCATCGCAAGAACTCGCTTGCGCTTGAAATGCCCCCTCCCGACGGACATAAACATTTAAAAACGAGAATAACTCTTTACTGACAACTACTAATTATTTTTGTCGTTCAACTTTCTATTTACTTTGATTCGTACACACAGATAGCGGCCAGTTACTTTAACGTAACCGATGTGATACGTACTTCTGGATTGAATTTCTGTTCTCACAATACAAATAGATGACACCACATTCCATTGTCGGCGTACCAATACAGTCACTATATGTTTCTCAAATAAACACTTGTATTATCAACAACATTACTCATCCACTTATGGCCTCAAATTAAAGAGAGTGATTTTAATTACTAAAAGAATTGAACAAAATTTCTGGTTAAGTACTGAATCTTTACTTTAAAGTCAGCGTTTCGGAGCCAGAAAGTACAAGGTGTTTGTGATAAAATGTCCTGATAACGTTAAAGCTATACCTGTTGGATAACATCGTTACTATTGTCCATCGTAGTGGACTTAGTGACCAGAGTGACTGTGACATTTAGTTTGAATGACCAATTTAATAACTATTTACGGAGGACAAGTAGGTATTAAGATCGAATAGGAGACAAGTCACATATCTGAATGTTTTCACACCTCAATTGTTAGATCGAGTATCACTAGTTAAAATGGAGAGAGAGAGAGAGAGAGAGAGAGAGAGAGAGAGAGAGAGAGAGAGAGAGAGAGAGAGAGAGAGAGAGAGAGAGGGGTGTTTAAAGAAAATGTGCAATTTGCAAAATAATTGACAACATGTTCCGAAGTTGCGAATTATGTTTTTTTGATCTTTTATCTCGTTTGAAAATAAAGTGAATAATCCTGGACCCTTAAGAACACTGGAAATGCGAAATTGGCTTTTGTTCTAGACGCCGCTGTAGCGACAGATCAGGGTCGGAATTTGACAAAAACCTTTTTTATTAATAAGTTGGAAAATTATTAACAAATAACCTAAATTCGTCTGAGTTATATAGACATCAAGAATTAGTATACTGAAACAATAATTGCAATGTTACTTTGTTTATTGTTGATTTCGAGGGATACATTTCACCAATTTGTAAATACAAGTTTATCATATTCATGAGAAATGAACATGAGAAATCACGCGACTTAAAATCAAAACAAAACACTATTAGGTGCGATATAGCTTCAGGACATTTCTTCCTTTATAACACAATTATAAAATTTGTTTCTAATCATATTTGATCTTACATAAACCATTGCAGAAAAGTCTCACAGATAAAACTACATGTATGTTTATACGATTACATGAATATAATTTATGATTGCCGCCATTAATTGAGATTCGTCAAGAGATCAGTGTCAGAGAAAATTTAACAAATCTTTAAAGTTCGATACGATGTATACGTTACAATGGTTACTGCTAATCAAGCTCATTATGTAATTAATCTGCAGTAACTTTTGTGAGATAGGCACATATGTGTTATTACAACCACTGGGTGTGTCTAATTTGTAGACACATCCTATCATACCTGACATGGTATCTTTATGATGCTACTTACACTCGTAAAATCAAAATACGGTTTTGATGGAGCTATTGACACGTTACAATATCCGTTAAAGTATCTGTCCTTTCGCCAAGCGCTTGGTTTGGATTTTGTTTTTTATTGAATAATTTTTTTACTCCACACTCAACAATTTTTCAGCTATATGGTGGCGGCCAGTTTTTATGGTTGAGGAGAAAACCTGACTACCCGAAAAGAGACCACCGGTTCTCCGCACGTAAACTGGCAAACTTTCTCACAAAGTCAGGGGGCTCGTACCTGCCAAGCGCATGGCAAAATAAGTGAAAGTCACATATTTTCGGACGAAATTTAAAACCGAGGTTTCATGTCATATGTGACACATATTAAAAAGTCTCACTGAATTGGCATCAGACCTTAGCACGGGTCAAAATGTTTGGCACTTGGGCTAAAGCTGGTGGCAACTCTATATAAGTGAAGAAAGTAATGAGAGGACTCAAGGCAAGTATACAGCAAACAAAATAATTTTTAAATAGCAGTGGTGTGTAGAGTGCAATGTCGATCAGGACTTTATTCAATATATTAACTCATCAACCCCTGAGAAACAATGAACTCTTCTATAATCAATTACTTGGGCAAGTCCAAATGTATCTTTAGTATAGATTGAGTTTGGAAACTGAGATACAGGATCTTGGGGTGTATTTCAAATCGACCGTCAAACACCAATAAATTATATGTTAAATAATGAATGAGATAAACACTGTTTTGATATGCTAAATTTAATCAATATACAATAATAGAAGAAGCAACGATAACAAAATAATTTTAACAAAACCATGTATATCACAAACTGTAAACAAAGAAACGCCTTCTTTTTACTTGAGGGGATTCGCACAATATCAAACAAAACCAGTTTTGCCTGCGTGTGTGTATGTGTTATATAATTTAAATCATTTCGTCCTGATAAAGGGAGAGGTCATCCCGAAAATTTGAGTACTTTTCTGTCTGTGTTGTCAGTCATTTTAGTGCTTTATATAATTTGTTTCAAGACTTGTATCTATTTGCATATATATATATATATATATATATATATATATATATATATATATATATATATATATATATATATATATATATATATATATATATATATATATATATATATATATATAATATTATATATACATATTATATGTATGTATATTATTTAGTTTAGTTATTCCTTTGGTGAATTGGTATTCTAGTTTCTACTGTATACAGAATTAAAATCAAAATGGCAACGTACATATGTGAAGTGAATTAAAATGCACTGCTTTAGTTGGCTAGAACCATAAGTAGACTAAATATTTCCTGGAATTTAGATTGTAAAAAGGAAAACGTTGTGGCATAACATCAATTTTACTTAGATTTCCGTTAATCAAAATCTTAAAATACTATTTAAATATACAATATATATGTACTATATCGGAATCCCCAAAAAGGTAAAAAGGCCCAGTGAAAAATTATTATAATACAAAGAAAATGTCAGTCCCGCTGACATTGCCGAGATTATTATTATCATTATTATAATTATTTTTTTTTTTTTATTTATTTTTTTTTTTTTTGTCAATTAAGTTCGGTGGTGTGGTTTCGTTTTTTACCATTATATCTCCTTAGAGTTCAACTCCAGGTCATGGGAATAAAGAGGTATACGAATACAATGTAAAGAAACAGAAACAAGAGTTGACGTCAAATGGTTAGCATAATCAATCAATCTGATCAATCAATCAAACCCGAAATGACCAACTCCATCAAGCAAGTACTAAAGCTCAAATAAATTAAAACGATTTTAAGATAAAACACACAGAATTTGATTACTGCTGATGAATGATGAAAACTCAATATTGCTCATTTGAAAAAACACCCAGGAAATACAAAAAATATTTGAGTATATAAAAGTTTTTCATTTTTTATGGGAAATTGAACTTTCTATGCAAATGAATAAATGAATGAAAAGTAATAATAATATTTAGTCCTACTACTGTAGATCCATCCGAACAGGATTAACATTGAGATGTCTCTTATTTTGTTTTGAGAACACACACACACACACACGCACACGCACACGCACGCACGCACGCGTATATATATTCAACGTTTTTCAACGAATTCCTATTATTTCCATATCTCCTTCTTGCCTTTCTTTATATTCTTCTCAGTTATTATGCGTCCTGAAATGAAATATGACAATAAAAATATTGTTTTATCACAACTTCCATTTACCTTTTGATAACAAAGATATGGAAATTAACAGATTGCATTAAATAAAAATACCTAATCGACTGGTACTCGCCTGGCATCTGAGCACGCGACCCAAGAGATAAGATTTATTACGATGTTTTGATGTACCTACAACCGATACCGAATTTGAGCTACCATATTTATATTGGATACCTAAACTTCATATAACCTCATATACGCAGAGATACATAGCAGGATCCAGCAAATGTTCTACCAAACCTTTACCTTTACTCCTTACCAAGATATTGACAGCCGTTAAGGGGAAATTTCAGCAGTACTGTGTAGTTGCTTATTCCAGAAGCGGTGTAAATCAGATTTGGATACTAAAATAATTCTAAACAGCTTTTAGAAAATTTGAAGGCACACAATTTTTCTCGAATTCATAGTATCAAAACACACGATTTCTCTGCTCTTTACGCAACAAAAAGAGAGAGTATTCAGCATCATAGACAACTGATTTTTACGAAAGGTGATACCCGGAAATTTAAATACCTGGTGATTGGTTATCATGATACTTATTTTGTCCAACACCGCTGTGATTCTACTCATAAATACACTGAAGTTGACATAAAAAAGGATGCTGGAATGTCTAAAAGACAATATATTTGTAATGTTCGGTGACCTGGTTTTTCAACAAACTGTCGGCATTCCTATGGAATTCTGTTTTATCAATTACATGTTAACTTAGTTATCATAACTTTGACCTAAAATATACCTCACAGGCCTTTGGTGGTTCTCTCGGATTTCTCTTTTATCAATTACATGTGAACTTAGTTATCATAAGTTTGACCTAAAACATACACCTCACAAGCCTTTGGTGAATTTCTCGGAATAACACGTGAACTTAGTTATCGTATGTTTTACCTAAAACATACCTCACAAGCCTTTGGTGAATCTCTCGAAATTACACGTGAACTTAGTTATTATATGTTTGACCTAAAACATACCTCACAAGCCTTTGGTGAATCTCTCGGAATAACACGTGAACTTAGTTATCGTATGTTTGACCTAAAACATACCTCACAAGCCTTTGGTGAATCTCTCGAAATTACACGTGAACTTAGTTATTATATGTTTGACCTAAAACATACCTCACAAGCCTTTGGTGAATCTCTCGGAATAACACGTGAACTTAGTTATCATATGTTTGACCTAATACATACCTCACAAGCCTTTGGTGAATCTCCCGAATTTCCGTTTTATCAATTCCAGATGAACTTAGTATATCCACAATACACAGCACAACTGCTTCCGATATCCCTAAGCAAGATCTTTCAGCAACATTGAAAGCGTTGATAAGTTCTGTTATGACCTCCAGTTTCATTTCAGAGTGACCCGTCCGTCTGCATTCTTCTTTGTAATCATGTTTTAACTACAGAAAACAACAATGATTTACAATTATGTTTCATATTATTGACTGTCTTCCAATCTATATATATATATATATATATATATATATATATATATATATATATATATATATATATATATATATATATATATATATATATATATATATATCATTTTAATGTATTCAATATTGTATCTATGATGATGCTGTCATCATGCTATAAATGGGAATTCTAGTAATTTAGGCATCAAGTAATATTGGCACCAAGTAATTTCGGCACTTGTATAAGTAATTTCAGTATTTGTACACGTAACGTCGGCACTTTCATCTTTTCAGCGTCTAATATTTTCGGCACTTTAACAGGTAATAAATCAATTACTATCTCATAATGAATTTAAATTTCTAAAAATAAAGTTTTCAGTAATATATCAATGCGATATATCCCAGCGAACTAGATATTAAAGATACAACAGAATCAAGCACACACGCTTCATACTTAAACATTTTACTTACTAAAGACACATACGGGAAATTAACAACTAAACTATACGACAAACGCGACGATTTGGGCTTTCCCATCGTAGTGATTGGTTATCATGATACTCATGTTGTCCAAAACCACTCTGATTTTACACATAAATACACTGAAGTTGATATAAAAAGATGCTGGAATTTCTGATAAACAATATATTTGTAATGCTTGGAGACCTGGTTTCAACAAACTGTCGGCAATCCTATGGGAACCAATTGTGCCCCTTTATTGGCTGACCTGTTACTTTATTCATACGAAACACACTTCATTCAGAAACTGCTGAATCAAAAGAAGAAAAAACTAGCGGTGTCCTTTTATTTGACATTTACATATATCGACGACGTTTTGTCAATTAATAATGACAATTTTCATACCTATGTCAATGCGATATATCCCAGCGATACAACAGAATCAAGCACACACACTTCATACTTAGACAGTTTACCTAATATAGATACAGACGGGAAATTGGCAACTAAGCTTTACGACACATGCGACGATTTCGGCTTTCCGGTCGTAAATTTTCCACATTTAAGTAGTAATATCCCACAATCACCCGCATATGGAGTTTATATTTCACAAATGATCCGATATACCAGGGCGTGTTTAAAATATGAACAGTTTATATACAAATGTAAACTACTCACTGACAAATTATTGACACAGAGATATCGAAAACCGCGTTTGATGTCAACGTTCCGCAAATTTTACGGTCGGCATAATAGTCACTAAGTGAAATGTTGAGTTATCTGTTCGATGGCGGTTGTTGAGACGTCTGTAACAATTGTAACGAGGATTGGTTAATCACGTATTTCATTTTGATTTGACTGTGGACTCACGGCGGATGTGTCCGTTCGACAGGGGATGCTTACTCCTCCATGGCACCTAATTCCAAATCTTGATTTTCAAAGGTCCGTGTTTGTCCATTTTTTACCAGATTTGTACCTATATCCTGGATATCCTATAGATTTATACTTTGGTGTCTAAGATTTTTGTTTATATCTTGGAAGTACAGAAATTACCTGATACCATAAATGTATATACAAGGTCTTTGTCATACCTTTTCTTTACCTCTCAACACCAAGTAACTAAATGGTGTGCTCTTTTCGATTATTTTAGAATGGTCTACTATGGTCCGTGGGGTTAGTATGGTTAAAAACTGTAATAACTGTGTTCGGCATCAGAAACGAGGTCCCATATCAAGGTAAGCGTGACATGTGAATGTATACTGACTCGCTGAAAATCATCCAGTACACAGATAACAACTTCACTTTCGCATGTAACAACTCCATATGTATTAAAAGTTCCTGATGTGTTTGTAAGTAAAAATGAAATACCAATGGATAATGTAAATTTCAAGTCTATTAGAATATGACAAATTAGATATACAAAAACACAGAAACAATTGCGAATACCAAACGGGATGGGACCAGGTGTCTGGAAGGAGTTAGTGTCCCCTGACAGAATGTCACCATGCAAAGAGAAAAACGCTTCCGCTTCTCGCCAAAGCCATCAAATGTTTGATGCTATAATTGGACAGGGAAGTATGTGAGATGGTTTGGTGGTCACCAGCTCTGATTGGACAGGGAAGTATGTGAGATGGTTTGGTGGTCGGCAGCTCTGATTGGACAGGGTAGTATGTGATTTGGTTTGGTGGTCGCCAGCTATGATTGGACAGGGAAGTATGTGAGATGGTTTGGTGGTCGGCAGCTCTGATTGGACAGGGAAGTATGTGAGATGGTTTGGTAGTCGGCAGCTCTGATTGGACAGGGAAGTATGTGAGATGGTTTGGTGGTCGGCAGCTCTGATTGGACAGGGAAGTATGTGAGATGGTTTGGTGGTCGGCAGCTCTGATTGGACAGGGAAGTATGTGAGATGGTTTGGTGGTCGGCAACTCTGATTGAACAGGGAAGTATGTGAGATGGTTTGGTGGTCGGCAGCTCTGATTGGACAGGGAAGTATGTGAGATGGTTTGGTGGTCGCCAGCTCGGACACGTGGGTTTCCTCCCACATTAAGGACTTCCTTACACCAAAATCAGTGCCAACATGAGACATTAATACAAGTTGATAAACTTGTTTATTAATTGTTGTAAAATAAATAAAGTTCAATTAATTACTGGTCAATAGACATCATAAAAAAAGAAATCGACGGAATAATTTCTTATAATGACGCAAGATAAAATGAAAGTACACAATGATAAGAACACGACGTAAATGATATTCGTTCACCAATCATATCGCAGACTTCGTTTACGATTTAGTATTTACCTTAGTGAGCAGAGGCACTATAGTGGACGACAAAGCACTTGATTTCTTCTCTATATCCGATGATTTAGCTGGCTATAAAAAGAAAAAGAAAATAAATCTACTATGAGTAACAAATAAAAGAAAAAACACAAATGATGGTTTTAAGTTCCATATCAGAAGACGACTTTTAACATCTGATATAACTGAAAATACATCTATTATATAATAAAGATAGTTGAAATATTATAAACATAATACAAGTTCTCAAGATGATCGTTTCTGTCAAATAGAGTTCCTCAGTTGAGCTCCAATTCAAAACATATTTTCTAAATGAAAAGTGGTATCATACAAGACAAAGTAAGCTCATTATAAAAAATGTAGCAAGAGTTATTTGATATAGAATGTCATTAAACCCTCCGAATCGTAATGGAATACTCTTTTCTATTGTTTTTTACCAGTCCAATTTGGTATGTATGGTGGAGAGGGTTAACCCTCACGTCTTTAAGACTTACGAATTTCATACGATCACCATGCGGTATCTTTGCGGCGGGTAATTGTTGTTTGCGGGGCTGCGGCTTTGGAGCCAGTATGTTGTCGGAGCTGTTAGATCGTGGCGTGTTCTGTGGAAGTATATTTAAAAATATTTTAAACTTTGCTTGAATTTTACATAACATAATAATAATAAAAAGTAACTTATTTTTGTTATTCATTTCTATAATATCATAATCATTTTTTCAAAATCTAAAAATTATATTTTCATCTCATTTTAGTTCCACGTTTGAAATGCTGTACATAACGGGGGATAATCACCGCTAGAATTTCTGGTAAAAGGAATTTCTAGTAAAAGGTATAGTTGATGTGATACGATTTAATCTATCTTTTTTTATTTACCTGTTGTTTTTGTACTTTTTGTTTTTGAAGTTCCTCTGCCGTATTTATTGTTTTTATCCAACTTCCTATCATGTCTTCTTCATCACTGTCATTGCTAACAGTCAAAACAAAATAATGTAACGTAAATTATATTTATTTGAAAAACTTTTTTATTGAAATTATTCCGTGGTAGAAAGAACAGATTATCAGGTTCATGGCTCAACCATACCTCTAATTTTCAACATATTCAGGCATATTAAAGAAAAAGTTTGAATGCCAAAAGTTTAAAACAGTTGCAAAATACCTTCGACTATACAATATTGGTGGTCATTTACGGTCCTCGGAAGTGGAAATCAAATCAAGGGAGTTAACCCCTTGTCTTAATCAGTATGCACAACCAATGCCATTCAGTAAGTCAACATCCCAAATAGTGGCACGTGGTATCAGCACAAGAAATCATTAAATCAGCCATCGAGTCGCATTGGAACCTAAGCGATGTATTTCCTGGGTACAGCGTGGGTTTCTCTCCTCCACCGTTAAAACTGACTGCCATTACGTAACTGAAACATTGTTAAGTGTGGGGTAAAACAACACAAAACAAACATCACATCAGCCGTAGTGATGTGTTGTCTCCTGGTGTCATCATATTATCAGGAAGTAGGTTTCCCGTGTCGATAAAATGATAGTGTGTTGAATGGATTCAGACACTTCGGGAAGTAAAACAGACATTTTTATCTCAAATCTCATTTTTTTCTATTGGTCTGTATTTAAACCCAGGCTATTTCTTCAGTTTGAATCACAAGATACAATATGTAAAAGCAATATTAACAATTCATGTTTGTCAAATGCAAAACCATTCTTGTGTTTAAACACAAGATTGAGATGTTATCTCATTTATATGATATTCGTAAGAATTATTGTTTAACTTACTCTTCTGTATCGCTGTTGTCCTCGTGCTCCGCACGAGCTGTAAGTTTGTATCTATCAATAGCATCTAGGAGGTATACTGTTTTCCCGGATTTCTTGATAAAAGGATTGCGCAACAATTCTGCTGCCGATGGTCTCTGTAGAATCGAAATATAAGCAATTCAGATTTTTTGGTTGTAGATGATATGAGTTATCCCCCTTTGTAAAATATACAAAACTGAGTTTATATTATTCATTACCCTGGTTGAAATGAAATGAAAAGAAAATAATTGAATTAGGTAGAACTGGAAGAAATAACTATCCGCATCTTTCCATTTGTATGTCATACATGTATTTCCTTTCACTAAGAGGACTTATATTTTCTTTTTTCGTATTTATCAAATATATATGTGCACATTAAAATGGTTTTTATGATATAAAACATGTTACAGATTCCCTTGGTGTGTAAAGAATTAATCATTTCTATATTATAACGATAAATCCGACACACATAAAATTATATTAAGCAATGTTTTACATTGAAAACAACATTTGAAATCTGCACTACTTTAACCAATTGAAAACTATTAAAATTAGCAATAACTATGGAAGAAGTTCCCTGAAAATTATACGAATGGTTTTCCAGTGTTCTTGGTTATGTTACTATATTACAGTAATGTGTACCATGGGATCACCGTATTAAGATCCATAAAGTTACATTTAGATGGTCTAACTGGCGGAAAATTTCAAAAATGCTAGAAATACAAACAAATAATAAAAACAACAACACTCACATCTCTGGGGTCTTTGTTCAAACACAGATCGACAAAATCTTTAAATGGTTTAGAATAATTCCCTTCTAGTTGAGGTGGATTGTTTTTGGGTATCGACAACAGAACACGTCTGGGGTCTATATTGGAGTGTGGAGGTTCTCCCTTAGCCAGTTCAATTGCTGTTATTCCTAAACTCCAAATGTCGGCCTGGAGTTAAATGTCAATATATATATATATTAGAAATAAAAAGTCCTTGGTACAGTAGAAATAGTAGAAAGAGTAAGGGTTCATAGACAGCAGATAAGGGACCCTTCAACGAGGAACTCCCCGTGTAGTGAACATTTCGAGCTATGTGGAAAAGGAAAATTCGAGGTCAGAGGACGAAAATTTAAGAAAAGCCAAAGAAGACTATTTTATCAAACGTTTTAATCCGAAACTAAACAGGAAATGACTTTAACTTTTTCCAACTGCAATAGCTACCACTGAACGTTACTATGACGATACCGTCATAATTAATTATCGTTGTCACTTGACAACGTTTTACTCTGTCTGAAGAGCCGCTATGGCTGAAAGCGCTAACAGAAGAATAATTATATTTACTATGATCAAAGGAATGTGTTGATCTGAATAATAATAATAATATATATATATATATATCAATTAGCCTCTTTGTTGAGTGACCGCCTTCAAATTATTTAGGTTTATTATGTTGCCTTAAATGCTACCTCTTTCCGTTTCGGAACTCTACATCTATTTTAAAGTGGAGCTCAACAAATGAAGTATTATAGACAGAAGCGATCGTTTCGACCTTTCTTTGCAAAACAATAACTTTGGTATTATCTATGTAAAATTGACAGTACTAGGTCGGTTTAGTCCCCGAGGGTTTACATAAGCCTTACACCTAGTGTTTAGGTATCATTTGATTACCTTATACTAAAGTAATATTTCTGTAACACAGTTAAAATCGTAACTCTGCAAAAGTTAAAGTTGTCATCTTTTTACAGTACTTCCTTTTATACGGATTACGGACTGCATATTATTATTTCGTCATGTATCTGCATCAAATTCACCTGAAATTAATTTCAGTCTTATAGAAAGAAACAATCGTCTTGAGCGTTAGTTTTGGGCTTTGTTTGCAAAACTATAACTATGTTTATAGTATTCAAAGTGCAAATGCTCTGAAGTGGATAAAAATGATCAGATTTCTAACGAACCAATGTCCGTATATATTTTTTGAGAACAATGATTTTTACCGAAATTCCAACTTTTTACTGTTATAGTGATTCCTATTCACAACTTTTTAAATGATTCAATGTTCTAGATCCTGCACGATGTATGGTCATTTTATACAAAGAGACGAACTATTGGCCTAATTCTAAGTCGTAAAAACTTCACCTTTGTATCATATGTTGACTGCTTGATTACTTCCGGTGCCATCCAATATGGTGTTCCAACAAATGTTTGTGCATTTCCGATTGTCGATAACTGGGCTGCCACTCCAAAATCGGCTAATTTTACATAACCGTGCTCTGATAAAAGGACGTTTGCAGCTGGAAAGATCATACACCCGGATGAACAGAAATTGAAATATGACTATAAATCCATTAAGTTCATAATATTGCCGCAGATTAACAAAATGCATTGAGAAACGTAGCAAAAACATATTACACTGTACTGTACTGTAGAATACATTGAAAATAATTATTTGACAAATAACCATTGCCGCTTATGATTATCGATTAATAATTTATATTTATTGAAATACATAAGTTGTAAACTACTTAAGAAATTTTTAAAGCCTCTCATTTCCAATACATTTCAAATACAAGAGTCATTAAAAACTTAATGTTGGCGTGTAATGTTATTCAAATACAGTAAAACCTCTTTACAATGCCATTCGTTTCATGTGCCACCTCGCTTTACGCCACCATATTTGAAAGTCCACTTTTATAATTTTCCCTATATTTTAATTTAAGGTTCCCCTCAACCCATCGCCAAACTCCTTTATAATGCCAAATTTGGGCTGAACGAATGGTGACAGTATAATGAGGTTTTACTGTATGTTTTACTGTATGTTTACAAGATGGATTTACCTTTAATATCTCTGTGAAGTTTTCTTTCCGAGTGCAGATACTCTAAACCTTTTAGTATCTCCCGAAGTATAATCGCAATTTCCCTTTCTGAAAATGGACCAGCTTTCATAAGGTCTAAAGCTGATCCACCACCAAGATACTCCATTACAATCCAGAGTTTATGTCCCTAGTTCATATAACGATAAAAGTATATTGACTCATAATTGTTAAAGCAATTTGAATGTTAATTTTTGTTCCATTATCACAAGGCTCAACAATACTGACCAAGGACAAGTCCGTTGGAAAAGTAAATGTCATTTTTCACTTGTTCGACGGGACAAGTGAAACTGTTGAATACAAAATTTAATTCAATAATTCAATAATCATTTGTTTGAACACAAAGTAATGTCTTTAGACATTCGATTATTCGCACAAGTGATTTTTACATTCGGACAAGAATATTTCAGTATTACCTATCCTATAGGATAAGTGGACATTTTTATGAACGTTGACCTTTGTATAATTTTCATGTATTTTGATTTATGTCTGTATAATTATATTTAAACACATAACACAATATACCTGGAAAATTTCGCTCCAGTTTGATTTTCGTCATTTGATGAGAGGGCGAATTTAAAATGAAAGTGAAATTTGCAAGCTAAATAAGTGACACATGGACATATATGCCATTCATAGAACTGGTGATTTAAGGCGATTTTAAGACGGTGTGAATATTTTGTATGTCGTTAAGGGAAGAAAATAAGCAGGAGCGAAAGTTTCCAGGTTTACAGGGTTGCAAGTAGATTTCCCTGGCTAGATATGAACTTAAAAATAATATATTTACGGTAAAGGGAATGACATTTTGTGAGCAAATGAATATTGTCAAATTAAAATTGACAAAAGTTCAAAGTTACCTTTAAGTAAGAGCCCATGTATTTTGTGACAAATGGACTGTCACATTGAGAGAGGTGTGTTATTTCTTGTTGAATGTCATCTATTTCATCGTCTGCTTTTTCCAGATTTATGATTTTAATCGCTACAACTTGTTGTGTTGCATTATCTATGCCTTTGTATACTTTACCAAATGCCCCCTTGCCCACTATTTCGTTGACCGTATATCTTCCCTCTGGGTCCATAATTTTCAGATCTGAAAAATATGTTAATTAATTCAAAGTGAAATTTTGTTATTTCAATTGTTATTATTTTTTTTATTTATTTACAATAATTGTTATAATAATTGTTGTAATTTCCAAAAGTAGGTCGACTCCACAAAAGTGTATAATTTAGTAAGTATAATTGTTAAACAAAACGTGTCACACATCAATAGATCTACATCTATTACCTATTCCCATTTTATGATGATGATGATAATAATAATAATAATAATAATAATAATAATAATAATAATAATAATAATAATAATAATAATAAAATAATAATAACAATAATAATGATGCCATCCTATGAAACATGCCTGCTATTTTAAGAATAAAGAATAACATTTTTAAAGTTTGACAAGAAGACTTGGTATGAAAACGTTTCAACCCTGCAAGGGTCCAAAGTTCAGAAGACAGGTTGCTAGTTATCAGTGCGGTATGTGCATAATAAAATATGTATAAGCAGAACAATATCTCATTTTTATAGCTTCAAGATGGTTTCGTGATAAATAGTCGATGTCAACAACTCTTTATGATACGAATATACAATCCTATATAAAGTGAGATGTCATGTTTGAAGTATAAAGAAGATTTAAAAAACGACAACAGTCTCAACACGAAGAACAATTGCGAAACCCAAACGGGATGGGACAAGGTACCCGGAAGGATTCAGCGTCCCTTGTTAGCTATTTAATTCCCTTAATCGGGTGAATATTAATTTAGATTTTTAAGAGTCAATTTGGACAGTTAATATTCATGTACATTTGTACATTGACAAACATTTCTATTATTACAAAATAATATAAATTGTATATGTGACTATTTCCTTATGATAGGGCGTGGAACACGATTTATTCATCAGGTATCATTTCAACAGTTCTAACAATAATAGGACGTCATTGCAATACTCAGATTACCTAAAGTCGGGTTTAAAGCGATGCACTGTGAAAGGATTTGGTTAAAAAACAAGAACAAATATAACAACAAAAACTGCCATCTTAACAAGTCCAAGTGTACTAAGATCACAAAATCTAATAAACAAAATGCTTCATTTAATTAAATGAAATTATCAAATTTTGATATAAATGTTCGGGTTTGACATGACGATCGACTAAGGTAGATGTGTTCAGGTAACCAGATAAGAGAGATCACTCCCGACACCTGATCCCAACTCTGAATTTTCGCAGAGTCGTGTTTATTCACAGGACTATTCTTGATTAATGATAATAATTAATGGGTGAATTTATCGCCTATAAAATGGTTCTGGTTTATAGATAGTTCGGTAGAGCTTTCAGTTGCACCAATTTGGTTTGAAACTATTTTTCTCATTTATCGCTAACAGTTTGAAACTACAGTACAGACATGGGACAAAAGTAATGGAACGCTATCATTTTTAATTATATATTTCATATAAAATCACATATTTTCCACAAAAAAAATTGCAAAGCCATCTCTGATTGTATTTTAATAAATGTTCACTGCTAAACAAAGAATTAAATCTAGTTTCATTATATATTTTGATTTTTAATCTCTAAATTAGAAATTAAAATATCCATCTATTCAAACAGAAAGTTGAAGTTTTGTGATGAAAAGTCCCTATATGGTAAGTATAATTGTGATGTCTTATTTTTTACTTTCTGTTTGAATTGTCAAATGTTTGAGATTACAAATTAGAAAATTACACCCAATTAATCAATGTGACTTGGAAACATTCTCTGTCTAATGGTAAAAATTCTATTCATATTCGATAAGAATTACTTCAGAATATCTTTTTTAAAATATAAAAGATTTCAGATACCAAAGTATAAATCAATAGAATGTCCAGGACATAGACACAAATCCGGTAAAAATGGACAAACACGGACCTCTAGAAACCAAGAGGTGGGATCAGGTGCCATGGAGGAGTAAGCATCCCGGTCGACCGGTCACACCCGCCGTGAGTCCACAGTCAAGTCCAATGAAACACGTGAGGAGTGTATCCTCGTCACAATTGGTACAGACGTCTCAACAACCGCCAACGAAAAGGCAGCTCAACATTTCACTTAGTGAAACAGAGTAGTCGCAAACAAGACTATTATACCGACCGTAAAATTTGCGGAACGTTGACATTAAACGCGGTTTTCGATATCCTTGTGTCAATAATTTGTCAGTGAGTAGTTTGCCTCTGTATATGAAATCTTCATATGTTGTGCACGCCCTGGCATATCGGATCATTTGTGAAATATAAACTCCATATGCGGGTGACTGAGGGATATTACTACTTAAATGTGGAAAATTTACGATGGGAAAGCCGAAATCGTCGCGTTTATCGTATAGCTTAGTTGCTAATTTCCCGTCTGTGTTTATTTTAAGTAAAATGTCTAAGTATGAAGCGTGTGTGCTTGATTCTGTTGTATCTTTAATTTCTAGTTCGCTGGGATATATTGCATTGACATATGTATGGAAATTGTCATTATTAATTGACAAAACGTCGTCGATATATCTAAATGTCAAATTAAAGGACACCGCTAACTTTTTCTTCTTTTTCATTCAGCAGTTTCTGAATGAAGTCTGCTTCGTATGAATAAAGGAACAGGTCGGCCAATAAAGGAGCACAATTATTTCCCATAGGAATGCCGACAGTTTGTTGAAAGACCACGTCTCCGAACATTACAAATATATTGTCTATTAGAAATTCCAGCATGTTTTTTATATCAACTTCAGTATATTTATGTGTAGAATCAGAGTGGTGTTTGACGAAATAAGTATCCTGATAGCCAATCACTAGATATTTAAATTGTCGGGTACCACCTTTAGTTAAAAAGCAGTTGTCTATGATGCTGAAAAGTCTTTCTTTTAATTTTTTATGTGGAATAGTAGTGTAAAGAGTAGAGAAGTCATAAGTTTTGATACTGTGAATTCGAGAAAAATTGTGTGCCTTCAAATTTTCGAAAAGCTGTTTAGAATTTCTAAGTATCCACATCTGATTTACACCGCTTCTGGAATAAGCAACTATACAGTATTGTTGAAGTTTCTCCTTAACGGATGTCAATATCTTGGTAAGGAGTAAAGATAAAGGTTTGGTAGAACATTTGCTGGATCCTGCTATGTATCTTTGCTTATATGGGTTTTTATGAAGTTTAGGTTTCCAATATAAATGTGGTAAATGTGGTTTTATATGGAATGGAAGTGTTTCATTGGTTTACCTGCAGTCCAAAGCATGCAATGATGATAGTTAAGACGCGACACTAATGATACAGGTGAATAACTTGTTGTGACACTCTTGTTTTATTGATAAATTTTAAAACTATGTTCAGATATTGTAAAAGTCGACACTCTTCACTCTTTCTAATATGTTGGTTCTTTTCGAAATTGCAAACTTGTAATTTACTGCATGACTTCAAACTTAACGGAACTACATGTAGTTTTAAATCATACTAAAACCAAAAGCCAAAACTGTAACCAATATCCAGTCAATAGATTCGCCGTCATACAGATCCGGATACTGTCAACACTATGGTTTTTATGATGTTGTACCCACTGTACGGTGAAATCATAAAAGATAATATAAAAAATCTCAGATACCAAAGTATAAATCAATAGAATGTCCAGGACAAACACTATCAGTAAGAATGAATTTATCAAATGATTTAACAACACAGAGTAACATATTCATGGCTTGGGCATGAATAATTCAGATACTACTACTACCACCATCAACAACAACAGTAACAACAAAAGCAATAGCAGCAAAAACAACAACAACAAAAACAAAAGAAGCAACAAAAATGATAAGACATGGACAGGAACGCACAATCAAAGACAAAGATTTATGTTTGTCAACTTGTCAATCGTACGGATGACTTGAAGAAATGGACATCATGTCAGGACGTCATGAATCTAATGTCACAACATTTAGTCACTTGGCAATCCGTAATACTAATTTCACATGTCCTCAATTGCCAAGCTAACAGCACGGACCTTAATAATTTACAAACAACATTGGAATAATACAGAATGTGAGAGAAATCCCATAAATCATGTAAGAAAACAGGTAACAAAATTTTGTTTAAATACGTGTTTTAAATAAATCTCTATAGATAAACAATAAATTTTGGAATTTCATGGCTCTGCCTGGTTATTTGCCAAAATTAAGTATTGAATGTATGCCTGTACATTTAGTACACCCTCGACGAAGATCCACATATAGGTAATTTATCCCCGTTCTTACGCATTTCGAGTGAAAACTACTCGATCGCTAGGTCTTTCTATGTAGACATGTTCATGACAAACTGTTGTTTGTTGTGTGGCAATTGTATGAACAATAAAAAAAATGGTAATATACGGGTATATGTATAACTGATAAAAATTTGGTAATATACGGGTATATGCATAAATAATGGATAATATACGGGTATATGTATAAATGAGGAAAATATGGTGTCTAGAGGTATATGTATGAATTATGACAATCTAGTGATAAACGGCTATATTATAAATGCTGACAATTTGGTAATATACAGCTATATGTATAAATGATGACAATATTGTGTCATGGAAGTTCATGTATACGTTACATAGGCGTCGGAACCGGGAGGGCTAGGGGGCTTAGCCCCCCCCCCCACTTTTTTTGCAAAGATAGACATAGGTGTTGAAAATTGGGGCTTAGCCCCCAGACGTTTCCGGCGTGTGTGTGTTTTAAGTTGGTTTAGCCCCCCCTCCACTTTCAATTTGCTTCCGACGCCTATGCGTTATGACAATCCGGTGTCATATAAATATATGTATGATAATTCTGTGACATGTACGGGTATATATATATATATATATAGCTGACAATTTGGTGATATACTGGTATATATACAAATGCTGACAATCTGGTGATAAAAGGGTAAATATATATAAGTAGTTCGATTCGCAGTATCGGGTCATATCAAAGATTTTCACAAATGGTAGCGATTGTCCCTTTGCTAGGCGTTCGACATACGAAATGAAGTTCACGCGTCTTTCGTGTCGGTATGGGACGTGAAAGAACTTTCAATGCATTGGCGTCATACCCCAGGTCAAAATTTGTGATACTTCACCTGTATCCGGTGACATCTCCATACAAGTGAAAATATTTTGGCCGGATGTACAATAACAAAAAACATCAGATAAAAATATGCAAAACTATACAACTTTTAGACCGACTACAAATGTAGCAAATTCAAGTTTGTGCTTTGAAAATTAACTATAAAATCAACTATATTTATTGACCATTAATTGGTTCTGTTCCCATTAAAATAAATGTCGGTAAGATCACTGCACCATAAATCATATGTTGATTTCAGTGGGCAAGTTCCAGGATCTGGATACGAAAATATAATAAATTAAAGCTTACCTTTTGTTTTGATCAATTCTGTTCTGTGTCTGAAGTGTTTCTCCAATAACGTATAGCTGTGTTAAACATTGACGTTGTACTTAAAATCAATACACTTCGACAGGGCGTGTTCTCGTTTAAGATATTATACAATATTTATATTGAAGACTTTTCGTTCAATATAGCTCCAATATTTGCTGAATGACTCACGTCTTTAAAAAACTTTTTTAAATGTAACGAACCGCACGATTTAACATGTGGACATCACATATCATTCAGAATCACCTACGAACGAATGTTAACAAGAAACGCGAAATACTCACTTCCTTGTACACACCTGACATTTCATAAAGTGGATTATTCCTCTGATAACCTTTACACTCGCTGTTTTATTTAAATACAATTCTAAATTCAATATCTACAATCATAAAGTAAGCGGGCGGTGATCTGTCTACATAATTCGATAAGACCCGAAAAAATTGCCTTAAAGTTTTTATACAATGTAAATATGCTATCATTCGAGTGTTTTTTATGTTAGATTACCAGTAATATGGCTTATATACTTTGTCCTGTCTTTTTGAAATTAGATCTGAAGAGTCTTCAAAAGACTTTCATTTGTTCCGTTATACGACAAACGCCATTTCGGCTTTCCCATTATTAATTTTTCACATTTAAGTAGAAATATTTCGCAATCACCTGCATATGGTGTTTATATCTCACAAATGATCCGATATGCTAGGGCGTGTCCATGATATAAACATTTCATATACAGAGGTAAACTACTTACTGACACATAGATATCGAAAATCGAGTTTGATGTCAAATTTGAATGTTGTTTGCGATTACTCCGTTTCTCTAAATGAAATGCTGAATAACCCGTTCGATAGCGGTTGTTGAGTCGTCTGTACCAATTGTGACGAGGATTTGTTCCCCACTTATTTCATTTGAATTTGGCTGTGGAATCACGGCGGATGTGACCGGTCATCAGGGGATGCTTACTCTTCCATGGCACCTGCAAGCACCTCTGGATTTCCAGATGTCGGTGCTTGTCCAGTGTTCATAAAATTTGTATATGTATCCTGGACATCTTGAAGATTTATACTTCGATATCTGAGATTTTTATATTTCTTCATTTTGACAGGCAGAAGTACTAGGAGTTCACGGAGTGGGTCATTTAGACAGGCAGAAGTACTAAGAGTTTACGGAGTGGGTCATTTTGAAGTTTGAGTATATGATAAACAAAATTACCTTTGGGGAATAATGGTATCAGGAACAAAATGTGAAGTCTAACGTTACTTTTCTATTCCTCTATATTGTAAAATGTGCCATTACATCCGCAGCAACACGTATAGTAAGGTGATAAAGTGCGGATTTTTTATTTTTCTTTATATATTTTAGAGAAAACCGCGTTTTTTCAAAACAATGGAGTCATTTGTAAAGCAACTTCGATTAACTCATTTACCCCTTAAGACACATTTGGGCTGGCCCAAGTCATTAATTTACAGAAGATCTCATTGTTTTTCAGGGGTTGATGAATTAAATTTATACCAAAGACTCATAATATCTATTGCATTTGTACTTTCATTACATATTTGCTGATAATATTGAAATCTTCTGTTTTCATGACTTAGCAATTCAACAGAAAATTAAATCATTTTAGTCACAATTTTTATCTATATTTAAGAGACATTAAAACTTTATATCACGTAAAATTGATCAGTACTATAAAACGAAACAATGGAAATTATTAGACATAGTTTTGCACGTTGTAATCGTATAAAAATCTCAGATACCAAAGTAAAAATCTTCAGGATGTCCAGTATACAAATATATATACAAATCTGATGAACATTGGACAAACATGGACCTCAAACATGAAAATCAAGAGGTGGGATCAGGTGCCATGGAGGAGTAAGCATCCACCGTATATGATGGTTTGATGTCAAGGTCAACGGGGATCTCCAATACAAAGTGATTCAGGCCAGGTTTCAAAGATTGCAGTCATGCCCTTATAGTCCTGAAACCAAAGTGTACATATATGGTGGATGTCGCCTTGATCGATTGACCTGCAAAATCAAACAGTTACCTGTCCACATATAAAACATTTCTAGGTTTGAATTAAAGGGGCACTGGTCGGTTTTTTTTTTTTAATGTTTATCCCTTTTTTACTTCTAAGAATGATATACTATAACAAAAGAGAGATATACAAGCATAAAATTCTTGAATTCTTATATTTGTGAAAATTGCTTGAGAAACCCAGGATTGATACTTCTTCGATGGCAATCGATTAATTCAACCTAACTATTTGTAATGAATACCACACTGGATCACAGCTTATTTTCACAAAATATATAGGAATATAAGTTTTTTATGTCCGTGTATAGCTCTTAACTTTGATTGCACAGTTATGGATAAGAAACTTAAGTATGCATCTATGGTAGGATAATACTCTCACTTTTTTTAATTACCAGATGTTTCACCAAAAAGTGAGAACATGATTATCATTTCCATGGTCTAACATTTTGATAAAACCGGTGGTAGATCAAAAAGTGAGAACCTGATAGTACTTGTAGTTATAGTCTTGCTCCCCTCAAAGAATGGCTCCAATAGACCCTTTCACAATTACTGTGTTCCTACTAATCTCTCCTGTGCATTTAACACTTCCAAGTGGTATCAATGAGTTTTGTACCTGTTACCAATACAAAACTGTATCCATGGTTCATACAGCCAATGTAAAAGATTTTCAAGCACTTTTTAAGTGTTTTTCAAGCACTTTCAATAGGTATGTTTAAGCTATCAAGACCTTATCAACCCAAAACAAAGTAAACAAGGCATCACAAGTGACACTAATTCCCTTGCAATGGAAATACTGTGTAATATCTGTAGAGTACTGACAATAATATTTCAATGCAATAATCAAAGGGCAATAACTCTGTAAATAAGGGAGCCCTGGTTACAAAAGGCCAACTCCTCCTAGATATTACCATAGTAATCCCTTGTATCAAGTTTCCTGAAATTCCGTTGAAAAATAAACTTGTTAGAGTGATGAGAATATTTTAGTGAAATAAACAAAGGGCAGTAAACTCTGCAAATAAGTGAGCGTGGGTTACGAAACGCATATATTACCATTGTATCAAGATTCGTGAAATTCCGTTGAGAAATAAAATTATTAGTGCGCTGACAAGAAGTGCAACATACGTACGTACACACCAGCCTAATCCTATATCCCCTCCAAACACACAAAAAGAAAAATTCTTTCACATTACAATGGTGGTCCTCAAAAGATTGCCTGGAGTTCACCTAACACTTAAGAGATCCAGCAGTACAGCATCACAAAAATTCTTCACTCAACATGCTCAAAGTGTATTACATTAGGTGAAGCGTGTATGATAGAGCTATTTTTTCTTAATTTCAAGGGCTTCCTTTAGTGATGAAAAAACATGCAAAAAAAAAAATTGAATTCAGGCACTCTGATGAAATAAATCAAGCATTTTGCGTTAGATTCAAGCACTTTTCAAGGGGTATTTTTGTTTTTAAGCACTTTTCAAGGACAAACATTATATTCAAACACTTTCCAGGGGTATTATTGTTTTAAAGCACTTTTCAAGGACTAACTCTATATTCAAACAGTTTTCCAGGTCTGTGAGAACCCTGTATGATACATACACAAAAACGACTAAAAATGTATTTGATATTTTTTTAATTTGTACGAAGTGTTGCCCTGATATGGAAATGATTTAAATTGAGGAGCTAGAATGTAATTTGTACAAACTTGATGACTGATGAGGCTTCAATATGACACAGAAATCGGAAATGAATTTTTGCCTGCAGTCGTCAACTATAAAATCTATGTAGTTACAGATCATTAAATAAAATACAATTCTGTCAATTCATACTTCAGCAAAGTGGGTCTGGTTTCCTTTTAACCATAACGCAATGAAATGTGCAATGGAATTTTTAATAAGAATGAAAATATGACATATTCTATCAGATTTAATACTGCTGTCCAATACATCTTATACCTATTTACGTATACTGTAAGGAATTAACCACTCAGAAAAAAAAACCACTTCAGTTTTCTGTGTCATATCATAAGCTGAATGATAGTTCAGATATATATATATATACACATATACAATGGAGTCTTGTCATGTCCATAATGGATGGGCCGAAATTCCTGATGTGACAAAATAGAACAGCAGGTACCAATATATGTGATATAAAATTTCAGTTATATCGACTTCTGGATATCTCAAAAACCTGTGAATTTCGAGATAACAAGATTCCATTGTATATACTGGGAGATAACAGTAGTTTTTGGTACATCAATATCATAAATTAAACAATATAATCTGTTTGTTGCAGAATAAAAAAGTTAACCTTTGTACACTCATATAAGCAATTATACAACCATTCTATACAATTATGTACAGTATACATTCAAAAACTCATTTAACACATTCACTCTGCATACATTGTTTATAAACATTTTTACAAAAATAATAATCTGGGGAAACATTTCTTCGCCTGTTTTGACAATAATACAATACATAAACTGATATGCATCAACTTTTAATTAAAAGGCAAATAATTAATTCAGCTTAAATACATGTAGTACTTTAACAAACCACCTATGGATACATTTTATACATAATCATAATACACCTATTATTTTCTTCACTTCACATAATAATGTTTCAATCATACAATTAGCTGGAACTTGTGTTATGTTTATTATTCACATAATAATGTTTCAATCATACAATTAGTTGTAACCTATGTTATGTTTATTCTTCACATAATAATATTTAAATCATACAATTAGCTGGAACCTATGTTATGTTTATTCTTCACATAATGTTTAAATCATACAATTAGCTGGAACCTATGTTACATTTAGTGTTCATATAATAATGATTCAATCATACAATTAGCTGGAACCTATGTTATGTTTATTCTTCACATAATAATATTTAAATCATACGATTAGCTGGAACGTATGTTACATTTAGTGTTCATATAATAATGATTCAATCATACAATTAGCTGGAACCTATGTTATGTTTATTCTTCACATAATAATGTTTAAATCATACGATTAGCTGGAACCTATGTTAAGTTTATCAAATTAACCTGAAGCAGCTCACGTATCTGATCACGACCACAGGAGTCGGATATCTGATCACGACCACAGGAGTCGGATATCTGATCACGACCACAGGAGTCGGATATCTGATCACGACCAAAGGAGTCGGGTATCTGATCACGACCACAGGAGTCGGGTATCTGATCACGACCACAGGAGTCGGGTATCTGATCAACATTATTGTTTATCCAAAATTATAGCAGACACTGTAATGACACACACTCTTCTGTACAAAGCAGATAAAAATGCTACAATACCTGAAATAAATAAATTTCACATTTCCTGTTTGATTTTTTAAAACTTTAATCTCATAGTCAGTGTCATTCAATACAAAGCATAGCGGTTGAGGTAATATTTGTCTTACATTCTAAAACCAGTATTATTTTGAAGTGGGCATACTATGGACTGGTAACCTATTTACTGGATACATAGTCTGGTCCTGAGGAAATATTAGAAATATAGATAAAGTAAATGCTGAATACTGGGAGATAAATGTGAGTACAGTATCACAAATATTTACAATGCACTGTAATTGACATTTTGAAATACCATCAAACTGAATTAAATGACCATAAAGGCATGACCTTCAAAGGTCGGGTACAAGTTGTCAATTATTCATGAAACTTCATTTATGCTAGGTCCAGACTTGTTCAAATGAGAATTTACAAAAAAGCTTATTGGAATTTAAGACGTCAGATGACAAGTTAACATTCATTATGTTTAAATATCATAAATAATACCAAAATGATATTTTTGCAAAATGGGGCCAAACAAAAGCTCAAGGCGATCATTTCCGTCAACTGGACTTGTGCTTAAATTTAAAATAGATTAAGAGTTTTGAAACCCTGGACCGCACACCAGATAATTAATGGCAAATTGTAATTATACTGCAAGGTAGGCTGACAATTGTTTTCAATGGAATGACTATATAGATAACAATGGTACAGATGCACAAAACAAATATGTTATTTGGTATGTATTTGTGTACATACAGACATGTACATCATCAATCTTGTATTTGTACATATATCTCCGAGCACTAAATCTCTTGCTAACAACACAAAAGTTCCAGTAATCAACCCAATGAACAATGTTTGTCTATCACCAGTTACAAAACCTTAACGAGTCTTGTATTTAACATATAACTACAGTACTGTACGTACACAAATGCATATATATGATCAAGGCGAGACAAAAAAGTTCATAGAATGCTGTACACATTGTAACAACAGTTCTGTTATTTTGAAACAGTTCCCTTTATCTTATATGCACCAAGCCCAACATTCCCTCAGCCTATGTAAAAACCAGAAGTATTAGTATGGTGTTCAAACTATTGCTTCGCGACAGCCTTAAATCTTAAATTTTATGCTAAAATATCTTTTACAATGTACTACATATATATAATCCTCAAGTTTAGTTTGAAAAAATTGTCAATACAAGTTTCATTGAAAATTTACATCTTGAACTTACATTTGCAAAATGCAGATATTTTGAATTTTTTTGTTGGCTATGTTACGGCACTTAACATTTTGGTTCCAATCACTGAAGATTATCATTTTTCTATGTCTTTCTAGATTACGATATTTTGTGACAGGTAAACTTGATATGTTTGTACCAATGAGATGTAAATCATAATATGTCATTCTTAAGATATGTTTCAGAAATACAGTGATACGCTTGGTTACACATTTCATTCAATGAACTTTTTGACCTCACTTGTAATATACACATATATATATATATATATTAACACTCACACATGTATATTTATATATTCTAGTATAATGGAATAAAATACGTCCAATACATAATATGATTAAACAATATGCAAATGATTATTTCAGCATTTCTAAAAGTAATCACAGTAAATGTATGTTCAACAACACTCAGTACAAACACGATTAACAACAGTTCAGCCTTCAAAATAATACGTGTACTTTTTGTCCAGTTATAGCAGTAAGTTATAACATTTACAATATCTCATATTAAGCACTGAATTACTTCAAGATATAAGACTTATATCTGAGTTTGTAAGGAATGTATACAGAGATTGTCATTTTGTAAACATAAGCACACATGGAAATGGCTCAGTAAAATCATAAACAGATAAAACCTGGACATATGGCATTCCTTGGACACAAACAAATTGTTTTGAATTTATCATTAAGAAATTCTCTGAATTCAACATCATTTCAATTAATGATGTACTCTCTCTGACAACAGAGGACAAATCCAACATCTTCCTGTGACTGCAGTTATTCCGGTATTCCGGAATCTGTGAGTGTGTGTCATTCACATGTCCCACCACAATACTTCCTGAGAAGTTAAACTGTCCAATTTTTAGTAATAATCAATTTAAAAAATCTCTCTCACTGTTTAAGATGTGTACCACATTTGACTCATAGAACACTACATTTGGCATGAACAATTTTGTGCTCTCGAGTTTGTGACAAACAATTGTTTTTATTCAATTGTACTTAAAGACAGAATACAGAGTCTATACACATGACAAAAATTATATGATCACAAATTGTAAGTCCAAAACTATATAACATAAAACGTATACTAATTCTATATACCTGCTTCTGAAAAAAAAACAAACAAAAAAAAACCACATTTCAACAACATATCAAGATCTTGTAGGTTAATTTCTAGTTAAAAGAAATTTATAGGTTTCTTTCAAAATTCCCCCAATTCGTTGTCTACAATAAATTCTACAGAAATTCATTTCTGCTAAACCTGTTGAAATCCATGAATGGATTCGTCAAATTAAAGAAGAGAGAATACTCAATCAGAAACGTAGGGATAGGGGATACTATTGAAGTTGACCTTCTTCAACATTATAAATGGCTCCAGTGACCACCAGAAAGAATATTCATATATCTTCCCTCGGCTAGTGATACTTAATCTGAACTTTTATACATTTCATCACAGACACACAGCACTTTTTACACCTTCCATGCTCGTATAATCATAATTATGGGATTTGCATCAATCATTAGAACCTTTGAATGTCATACATCTATGTATCTATATACTGTCACTGGAAATCGGCCTTCAAAGATGTACTACTGCTGTAGTAGCAGAGTTTGTCATTGAGTTTACATTTAGGCTTCTCACCAATACTATGGAATGTCACTGCCCTATCAATCTTGTTTAAATACAGCAAAATGAAGAACAAGTATTCTGTCCCTGAATAAAACTTTGGACCCATCTGCTAGGATGGCCTGTGGATAGAAAAAAATATAAAACTTAACCTGTTATAATATTAAGAAACATGACAATATTCTAAGCAAAGTTACAAGTTCCCTGGTGCTGATTAGTGAGTGTTAACAAGAAGGTAAAAGAAGTTGGATCAAAAATATTGTATATATCTATATTTTTGTATTTATGCATCAAGTAGCTATAGTTGTTGTACTGTTGTTTGACAGCCCACTCAAGAATCTTTCACTCATGGAGACATCACCAAATGCCAGTGAAGGCTTCAAATTTTCACCTATGCTTGGCACTTACAGCCACTGAGCAATGAGGGTTCTTTAACATGCCAACATCTACTGTGACATGGAACCACAGTTTTTACTGTCTCATCCAAAGACAGGAAAATCAAGCCAGATCTGCTGAGGCTCGAACCGCAACCCACTGGTTGTGAATTGGAGCCACAATGGCCCTCAGTTGTTAAAGTGTTATAATGCCAAACATTTTTGATAGTCTGCCTTCATAGTAACTCTAATGTATTACATTTCATATATCATAGAGATGTGACCTGCAATGTATAAACATTTATCATCACAAAGCCAACAGACAAAAAACCAAGGGACTGCTCAACAAACAAGGGACGCTTATCAGCTTGTCAATTTTTTTTCTAAAACCTGATGGAAGATGCAGTTCAGCTCTTTGCAACAACAGAAGTCCTCTATAAGGTTTACATAGCATGAATGCAAAAAGCAGACACCTTGTAGGTTGCTGAGAAATTAAAATTCACATGGTCTTCTTTTGCCAGGAATATATTTGAATTATCACTGAAGTGACCAGGAAAACTGTTGACACATTTTCCCCACTGAACATTCACTATTTGTATCCCAAGCAACAGTAGAAGATTTTCAATAATTTTTAAACAGTGGCAGTATCATGTACTAAGCCATAAATTTGTGATCATATTTGTCAAAAGGAGTCAAAACTACTGCCATATTTCACCCCTGAAATACAGATAAATTCCACTCTACATCAACAATACAGCTCATTTCCATTGTCTCTAGAGGTAAATGATATAAGAAAATATTTATACCATTTCACCTTTTGACTTTCTCCACTGCTCTCTTGACCTCTGTCTCCCCAAGACTGAACATGCCAAGTCTTCCAATGACCCCAGTAATAAAGTCATCTCCAATACCACCACAAGATCTCTCCGCTAATTCAAATGCATTTCTGAGTTCATCTACAGCCTCAGTCCGCTGAACTGGATGACCTCTTCTCCTGTAATCTTCCCGATAGTCTTCCTTCAACTGAAAATTTTAAAGACATAGCAAATTACTCATTACTAGTATTTACATAGGAGGAAGTTGAAGCACTGTTGTGTTACATCCAGCCAAGAATTTTTGCACCTGTATGGAGATTTCACCAGCTTTAGGTGAAGCGCCACAAAATTTGACCTGTGCTTTAAACTGACACCAATGCAGAGAAGGTTCTTTTATGTGCCAAACCCACCGTGTCAAGCGACCTTGATATTAAGTCTCCTAAGAAAGACCAATTTACGGTCATCATCAATTCTTAAAGGTTGGTAAGATCAGATATAGTAAAATCTATATAACCAAGGTGGAGTTTGGTGAATCCTTTCTTGACTTGGATGCAAGTACATACTGAGCGCTTGGCAAAGGAAGAGTCACTGCCTATTTTAGGTCTTAGATATGATCTGACATACTTGTGATCAACAAGTACATACTGAGCGCTTAGCAAAGGAAGAGTCACTGCCTATTTTAGGTCTTAGATATGACCTGACATACTTGTGATCAACAAGTACAAACTGAGCGCTTGGCAAAGGAAGAGTCACTGCCTATTTTAGGTCTTAGATATGATCTGACATACTTGTGATCAACAAGTACAAGCTGAGCGCTTGGCAAAGGAAGAGTCACTGCCTATTTTAGGTCTTAGATATGATCTGACATACTTGTGATCAACAAGTACAAACTGAGCGCTTGGCAAAGGAAGAGTCACTGCTGTCTTAAGTCTTAGGTATGACTTGACATACTTGTGATCAATAAGTACAAACTGAGCGCTTGGCAAAGGAAGAGTCACTGCTGTCTTAAGTCTTAGGTATGACCTAGTAGGTGCCTCCGTGGCTGAGTGGTTAGAGCATCATGCTATGAACCATGAAGTCTCTCACTTCTGGTCAGCCCAGATCCAACCTCCAATGGAACTGTGAGAAAGTTTGCCAGTTTACTTGCGATGGTCAGTGGTCTATTCCTGGGTACATTGTAACCAGGTTCTCTCACTCACCATTAAAAAATAGCTGCCACTATATAACTGAAACATTGTTGAGTGTGGTTTAAAAGAGTTCAAAATTTTAACAAGAGGCCCAAGAGGCCTTAAGTCGCTCACCTGGCAAAATTGGTCAACATTGCAGAAAACAAAAATGTGTAAAAGATATAATTGCTAATAAACATGAAAAACAGTAGGTTCATTGGACCTTAAAAATCACCTGAGTGCAATGTATTTAACTAACAATATGCTGAAAAGCAACCAAAAGCATAGTGGTGATCACTGAACAATAGGGAAAAACAGCGCAAAATATGAAAATATCCACATAAAAGGGGAAATATCTCCCTTAAGGATCAACCTGACAATTTAATTCCTGTTGACTTTTTTGTAGATCTTTGCGTACTGAACATTTTTGCTTCTTTCTCTTTCAATTTATTATTCTTTTCAATATAATAGGACAAAACTGTCAAAAACATGAGAAATCCATTAAAAGGGGAAATAACTCCCAAAAGGGCAACCTAACAATTTCGGCCCTCTTGACATCTTTGCATGCTGAGCATTTTTGCTTATTTCACTTTCTTTCTGTTATACTTTTCAAGATATTAAGACAAAACTCCTCAAAACATAAAAAATCCACTTAAAAGGGAAATAACTCCTATAAGGGGCAACCTGACAATTTTGGCCCTATTGACTTTTTTTGTAGATCTTTGCATGCTGAACATTTTCTCTTCTTTCACTTTTACTCTACCTATTATACTTTTCAAGATAATGTTAAAAATCCACTTAACAGGGAAAAAACTCCCATAAGGGGCTACCTGACACTTTCGGCCCTGTTGACATTTTTGTAGATCTTTGCGTGCTGCACATTTTTGCTTCTTTCATTTCTACCCAACCTTTAATCTACTTAAAAGGGGAAAAAACTCCCATAAGGGGCAACCTGACAATTTTGGCCCAACTGACTTTTTTGTAGATCTTTGCATGCCAAACATGTTTGCTTCTTTCACTTTTACTCTGCCTATTATACTTTTCAAGATAATGTTCAAAAACATCCAAAAACATGAAAAATCCACTTAACCCTTATCCTGCCACATTACACTGACTGACTCAGCCTGCCACTGCTGCATATGTTTTACAATGTATACACACCACTGCAAGGCTAAAACTGAATTTTTATCAATTTGAACTGGTCACTTTAACTTGTAATTGTGTGTCAATTTGTGTAAACTGACCCATATATCCATATATAATTTTAATAAAAATGATTGCAACCAATGTTTTTGAAGTGTTTTTTTTTTTTTTTTTTTCAGGTATTGATTGTTAATTAACGGTTTAAGTTGAAATTCCTGCGACCGTAGTTGCTTTCCATGACTTGGCATGAGTGAAACTGACATGGCCGATGTCTAACATTGTGGCTTTAGATGCTCGCCAAAATAAATTAAATTTGGGACAGCGATTTGTCTCCTAAACAAAAGATTCCCACATTGTTTTTTTAAACAATAAATAAAATCTAAAAGATTACTGTTGCCAGGTACATAGCACGCAAGTCCTGGTGTCGCAGTGAACTGAGTGTTTACCGGTAGCGAATCAATGTTGTTCTAGTCGTCCAGGTGAGCTAAAAAACTTATATTTTCCATTTACATAAGTGCCTGTGACTTTGACCCCATGACCTTGAAATTTTGTCAAAACAATCCTCAGGTAATTTCTAAGAACTTTCTCATATATCTTTGTATACAAAAAGTCGATCATTTTGAGTTATTGAACAATTTGTAATACAAATATACCGTGTTACTGAAGCGCCCCCATGGCTCGTTTATGGACAGATGTCATTTTTGTTCACAAACTTTGTAGATATTGACTATACATTCATGCATACAAAATTTGAAACTCATCTGATCATTGTTTCAGAAAAAAAGATTTTTAAAGATGTACCAAGTTTTGGTCCTTTTTGGGGCCCCTATTTGTCCTATCCCTTTTTCATTCGCAAACTTTATGTGGCTTCACATGGAGATGCTATATGCCAAGTTTGGTTAAAATTGGCCTACTGGTTATTGAGACGAAGATGTTTGAATGCAAAAGTTAACAGATGGACGCTGGACGCCGGACCTTTGGCTTATAGCAATAGCTCACTTTGCCCTTCGTGCCAGGTGAGCTAGAAATGCAAATGACATAGCACCTTTGTGAACCGATACTACACACTAGATGTACAAGAAGATGTTACCTGTGACAACAGTGGGACAATAGTAGATGATAAGGAAGCAGACTGTCTTGGAATGTCATACAATGATTGTGGTCGAGGTGGTGGCTGTGGTGCCGGCTGTCTCTGCTGAAACAAGACAGAGAATAGGAATCAATAACTTGGTACATCAGTGAAGCCTTCTGTTGCTACCTGAACTTTATTGAATCCATCTCCTGAAATTGTCACATTTACCCATGATGATCCTAAAAACATATCAGTACTAGTTTACCAGTTTTATAAAGATTTTGTGTCTTCAACAAGGACAATCTCTTTGAAGACTAGCTCAATCTTATTCAAGAAAACTTTATAGATAAATTACATAAAATAAAGATTACCACTGATATATTACTACAAAATATGTTGTTTCACTTTATGAAAGCATACTTTATACCAATATGGTCTATTTACATAGTAAAATATTTGAGATAAAGGCTTATGCAAAGCTAATAATATTCTATATTTCTTCAAGCCAAAGCTATAACAGTATTACAGTATTACAGTATATAGGCCACCAAGACTGCAACAGTATTACAGTATATAGCCACCACCTATAACAGTATTACAGTATATAGGCCACCAAGACTGCAACAGTATTATAGTATATAGGCCACCAAGACTATAACAGTATTACAGTATATAGGCCACCAAGACTATAACAGTATTACAGTATATAGGCCACCAAGACTATAACAGTATTACAGTATAGGCCACCAAGACTATAACAGTATTACAGTATATAGGCCACCAAGACTATAACAGTATTACAGTATATAGGCCACCAAGACTATAACAGTATTACAGTATATAGGCCACCAAGACTGCAACAGTATTACAGTATATAGGCCACCAAGACTGCAACAGTATTACAGTACATAGGCCACCAAGACTATAACAGTATTACAGTATATAGGCCACCAAGACTATAACAGTATTACAGTATATAGGCCACCAAGACTGCAACAGTATTACAGTACATAGGCCACCAAGACTATAACAGTATTACAGTATAAAGGCCACCAAGACTATAACAGTATTATAGTATATTGGCCACCAAGACTATAACAGTATTACAGTATATAGGCCACCAAGACTATAACAGTATTACAGTATATAGGCCAAGACTGCAACAGTATTAAGTACATAGGCCACCAAGACTGCAACAGTATTACAGTATATAGGCCACCAAGACTGCAACAGTACAGTACATATTACCAAGTATAACAGCCAGTATATAGGCCACCAGACTATAACAGTATTACAGTATAAAGGCCACCAAGACTATAACAGTATTATAGTATATAGGCCACCAAGACTATAACAGTATTACAGTATATAGGCCACCAAGACTATAACAGTATTACAGTATAAAGGCCACCAAGACTATAACAGTATTACAGTATATAGGCCACCAAGACTATAACAGTATTACAGTATAAAGGCCACCAAGACTGCAACAGTATTACAGTATATAGGCCACCAAGACTGCAACAGTATTACAGTATATAGGCCACCAAGACTATAACAGTATTACAGTATATAGGCCACCAAGACTATAACAGTATTACAGTATATTGGCCACCAAGACTATAACAATATTACAGTATATAGGCCAAGGCAATAAAAATATTACAGAATATATTATAGGTCAAAGTTATAAAAATTATAGTATATAGAGAACCTATGTATGTTGTTAAAATAATCGGTATACACTACTAGTACATCAGCTGAAATATAATATAAACACAATCCGATATGAATATAAGCTTTGAATATTCTTGTTCCCGGTCAATGTACGTTTACATTTCAACCATGTTAATAATATCAGTAATTGGATCACATACACAATTTCCACGAGAAAATTTACTTTGCAGTGAAAGTGGCACAATTGTAAAAGACATGGGCAATTCAAGTAAACCACATACGCGCATAAATATTTATAACATCTGGATGCAAGTTTGACATCAACTCGGATATCATTTATGAATCACTGATTAATCTTGTTTATTTTGTAGCAGTTATTTACAGAGTTCTAAATAAAAACATAATATTTAAATTTGCAAAACAGCTATGACCAAAATAAATACAGTAAATCACTTGATTCCATAGTATCACAAATATTTAAGATTCCAAACAGTAACATGTAATTTTGACTTTGACTTCTAAAAATTTAGATTTAAATAAATTACAAATTAAATGACAAGCTTATAATAATTTTTTAGACTTCATAAATATTTCGAAGAGTATAGATTTCTTTTATTTGATCGTATTATCATCTATAAAAATGTTGATTCTCTCTGAGCACATTTAGTTAAAGGAACTTTTAAAATTGGTCTCGGATACATGTACGATAGCAAAATTTGGAATTACAGTAAATAAATGTCCCATTGTCAGTTCACAAAGATCAGGAAAGACAACTCGGTATTTACTGTCCTCAATCAATCTACCCATACAATAAAATCGTACCTATCAATAAACTGCTAAGTTGGAGAGAAACTCATTTCATAAGGATAATTTTCTCATGGAAATGGCTTACATATGGCATTATCATTTAGTACGATGAATTAGTGTTAGCAAAAAATAATGCACAAAATGATAGACTGGAATAAAATATCTAATAATACATGTAAGCAATGTTATTTTTAAAATAATTTTTTTTTTTAGTAAATTCAGTTGAAATCCATACATCAAGTTTGTTTAGTAACAGTATCCACCACCAAATCAAGGCATCAGCGTCGAGTCACTGAATTGATTCTCATTCACAAACACAGACACAAAACTCAATAGTTTTGTCTATGTCTGTCATTATGCTGAAAATTAGTCAAAAAAAGAAGCAGGAATAAATAAGGTTTATACAGCAAGGCAGATGGTGACAACATGACATGTTAGCTTTACTAAGTCTGTACATCTGGTTGAGGGCATGCAAACAACATGCAGAGAATTGACTTCATGACCTGGAGAAATTGTCTCATAAATAATGGTCTCCTGTACATATTTAATTTAAACATAATGATGAAAAATGGACTTCCTTGTCTGCCACACTTCAAAGACAAGGATTTAAATTTTAATACCTAGAGCCTATCACTCTTTCCCCAAGTGGACAAAAGACAGCTTAATACATGCCCTATAACATCATGGAAGGACTATGAGGCAAAGATACTTGAGAAAATAAAGTTTGTAAATTGTTTGAAATGAAATTTCTGTAATTTATGTGTCCAAAAGGATTACATACTGCTTCTGTATACTTTACATGCATTATTTTTAAGTACATGTATAAGAAACACAATATACAAATCACAGTACTGTGTTTACCTTGACATAAACCTACTGCATTCATACAAGGTACTTACTGGTCGGAAATTTTAAAACTTTAAACAAAATGTGACTAGGTTTAGCTGTCTACTGAAGTGTGGGAGATAAATAATCCAAAATGGGTATGTCAAGTCAGGGGCAGGGGAATCTCTCCCTCTTGGTGGTAAAGGTCTGGAAGTCCGATCTCCAGGAAACCCTTGGATTGGATAACCAGACTCTTATCACTGAGGTTGAGATTTTCCTGTCTTGGACTCATCTCACCCATGGAAGATTCCATTCTTCTTCTATTTAGTTACCAGTATTGTAATTTTAGGGGAACCTTCATTAACTCACTGATGGTGAATACATTGTGTTGAGAACACAAATTATCAATGAGACAATTTTCTGTCAGCCTGTCCACCCTTAAACAAAGACCTCTGACTCACATAATGACGGAACTGGCTTCCATCCTGAACCTGATGAACTAGGCCACCTTGGTAATGATCTGACTGGCTATTGGGCAAATCGTAGTGGGATTTAGGTCGTGAATACGGTTGCTAAATATTAGATATGTAAAGTTTCAATAAGTCACAAGTTTTACTGGTGATTCAAATAAATACATTAACATTTTTATGTTCTCTGAAAGGAAAATAGACTCTTCCTGTCGAGAGACCACTCTCAAGACATGGAATAAAATTAAATATGGTGTCAAACAAATATGCCAGGTATATATCCATACTTCTGTAATGTTTATAGAAGACAAATGTAAATATATATGAATGTGTTCATGAATCTGCCAATTCAATGAAAAATTCAATATTTTCACAGTATTCTTGATGCTGACCATATAACATAACAGAGAAACTAGTACAGAATATTTCTATCTGACAGAAAACAAAATTCTAGAGACTATAACAAAATAAAGACAAAATGGGATGGTAACTTAATATTTCCTGGCTTCATCAATGATATATGATAAAAATCAACACCATGAATCACAGACTGCTATCGATGATGTTGAAGATTTAACCAATGATGTTGAAGATTTAACCGTAAGGTCAGTAGCAATCAAACTAATGGTATGTTTATCAACAGATTTCATTTGCAAACTTTGTGTATATTGAGTCAACAACCATGTATAACAAATTTGAAAGAAATCTGATCAATGATTGAGGAACAGATTTCTAAAGATTATCTTTGAACATAGCATTTAGAAAGAGACAAAAGCTGGATATATCCCTAAGGATACTAGAAAAAGCAATATGAACATACCATCTAGTAAGAGACTGACAAAACCATAACATATCCTTATAGAGGGGACAATATGAACCTATCCTTTAGGATAGACAGAACAATTAATGTGAACTTATTTATCCTTTAGGAGGTAACAGACAAAACCTTATTAACCCAAGGAAGTCTTTACCAGATGTCTCATAGTGTGGTTACCAGTGTAATACAAAAATGTGCATTTATGATTGGCTATAAGGCAAAACTTCAAGGAAACACACAAATAGTGGGGCAGTGCATAAAGCCCAAGATATGAAAAACAAAGTGATGACTGGTGTTTGAAAAGCAGATGTAATTAATGATCCCTGAACAGATAGATTTGATATAAAACCATTTAAACCCATTGATGACTTGTACCAAAAAATGAAGGATTGGCTGAATATTTGTAATAGATAATAAAGCAAAACTTGTTTATCCACTTGTAGATATGAAACAAAATAAGATTGCTAAATATATGCCAACTAAATGATGAGGCACACAATGAATATATATATAGTGTGTGTATGTCCATTTTGAAATCTAATTTATTTTGATTTAATTTGGTTGAAGGAAAACTGTAACCCATCATAACTATGTCAAGCTTCTGAAAGTGATTGAACTTGATAACAATATATATAAATGAAAAAAAAAAGATAAAATATAAACACAAAACACAAATAGTGTGAATACAGATGTCAGCATGTACTAAGATGTGAATTAGATGTGTTTCAGGTTTACAGTGTTGTCGGATACATGGTTACATGGTACTGATCAGAACTTACTCTATGATTGTTAGATGCATGTTGAGGTTGTCCAAACAAACTAGTGTTGGGTTTGTAAGGGGAGACAATTACAGGTGGCGTTATATCAGATTTACTACGTTGATGAACAGGTGAGCCCTGAAAGTTGAAGCAGAAATTTCACACACAGCAAGTCAAACTACACACAATCTACAATTAATCACTTTTTGTCTGACCAGTATATTAATTCAAAGCAAAGAATACTGGATTACCTCTCCTTATTAAATTTTTTAATTAATCCAACATCTTGTGATACAACAAGAATACCTATTCTTAAAACAGATAAGATAAAAAAAAATAAATAAAATTCCATGAACTAGAGATTTGTATTGCACTTTTTTATTTGTTTTTGATAAACCATGTACTTCACCGACATGATAACATCATCAGGTGGAGTAGTTAAGATACATTCCTCAAAGGGAGTGGCAAAAATCCAGTAATCTTTTAATCAAAGTCTATTGCAGAATCTGTTACACCTAAACAAATCTATAAATTGTGATTAAGAAGTAATGGTAAGATACATCAAAGATCAAGGTACAGTGTAAATACTGATGGCTTTTTGTGTCAGTCTTAAAAAGAAAATCATTTAAGAGTATCAATGTAAACAGATCCAAAAATTAAATCTAAGGTAAAGCAAATATTGGCAGTCTTTAAGATTACGATTTATATCAGCTAACCGAATAAGGACTTGCTCAACAAGAAATTTCAATGTGTTTGCAACATTTACTTACCATATGATTTTTTTTTAACTACAATTGTTTTTTTTATTTAGGGGATAAGCATAAATATTTGTGGGGTTTTGGCAGGTATATCATGGTAATAGTACTGGAAAGAAGTGTTTCCTGGCAATGTACCAATTACCGGTATATAAGGGAAATAACTGGAATTACATGGGTGTACATGGGTAATTGATCAAACTTGAATACTTGACTTATAAGTGTATAATGATTATATACCGGTATGTCATTTCCCAATTTAAAATGATTTTGTTTCAGTTTAGTTCAATGTCTCAAAACCATGTGTTGATATACTGGGAAGCTAAAAGTTTTGTTTACTTTTTGTAAGTTATAAAGGATTACCTCTTTTTGAAGTCTTTGTTTTTGTAAAGCATTAGAATTATATATGGTATACTTAAGAACCATCAAGATCACATAAAAAAAAACAAGGAGGAAACACCATATTTACTGTATTAGAAGCCCCCTCTCTATCATCCCCCCCCTCTTTTGCCAAACATTTCCTTCCCAACTTGTAGTCTACCTGTTTTATTATTGATGTCTCTTCATAAACAAATAAAAATATACATTTACATAAGTTTGAACTTTTTCAGGCATTTCACTAGGTTAAAAGTTTATATATAAACAGTAAATTAACAATTAAATCAATGTCCTATATATGTTTTATTGTAAAGAGTACTTTCACTTTTACTTGATGTACACAAATGGACAAAGATTATGCAGCATACCCACTCATTTTTTCATTTAAGGGTTTTTGTACCCTCTGATCTGTCATTTTATTGGTACAGAACAAATTTTGAGGGGGGGGGGGGTATTTTAAAGAAAATGTAGCATAATTTCAATTTTACGCTTAATAATCTTTTAATACCTTATAACAGTCAAGAAAAGTGACATATTTTTAGGCTAATAAATAAATGAGGTGGATAGGCCAAATGGTAGATTTTTGAAAAAATTTGGATTTAAGGAGTCTAGTAGACAGGTCGATGTTGGCAGAGTTGAAAATAGGGATTGCTTATCAAAATCGTTTATATGGATCTACATGTAAAATAACTGGCCCTAAAACAGTAATATTTTGTTTTAAATATTATTAGACCTAAATATGGATTTTAAAAGTTTCTGAGTTGCTTCTGTCTTGTACCTTAAAATATTTTATATCTCTCACATTGATTGTGTGTACTGATTCTGTACCAGGTAATGTCTTACATCGCTAATTATAGGCCTAATGTGATACTGACCAAATCATAGCTAAATTCTTCCACTTTACATACTGTTAGTATAACTGCAAGACTGTACAGTGATCTTAATACTCCTTGTATCCTGACATAACCTAAATGATGTCAAACGATTGAATAACCTAAGATGAGTGTCTGATCCAAAAGAACTGTATCTTCATGTATAAGTCATGTATCACTCTTT
Organism: Atrina japonica; assembly: GCA_030159075.1. Lineage (NCBI taxonomy): Eukaryota > Metazoa > Mollusca > Bivalvia > Pterioida > Pinnidae > Atrina > Atrina japonica. The sequence continues at coordinate 299,200 of BROG01000613.1, forward strand.
CAAAACTGTCGGAACTTCAAAGACTGCAGCGCTATTCTAATCAGTTGAAAGATCACATAGCAACAATGCTTCAACTTCACAGCGGGGTGCCGAGATAAGGGAATGTTTAAAAAAAAAAAATAAACAAAGGAATAATTGCACATTAGACCAACTTTGTTTACATTGTCAGTACGATGATATGCCTAACAGCCTTTAAATTTCATACATGTATCCAATATTGGTAAAATCTACATGTATGCGCGTATTGTCCTACAATTGTGTACGTGCAATCTGTATTTTCTACGTGAATTACGTACTGCAGTACGTGAATGGGCATGCTGTGACGGTCTGATACACCAAGCTCAAACGATACGCTGTTGTTATCATTTGTGTCATATCTTACTGTAGTCAATCCCTCAATTCTGTATTGAGTTTTCATCATCACATTAGATAAACCATCCTTTTCTCCCATCCATAGCATTTGAAAATACTTAATTTTAATTACTTTTGGTTGATTTCTGGGGTTTTTTATTTGCAAGCTACAGGACGAATAATTTATTATGTGGGAAATATACATGTGCTATGACTGGAACATGTCAAGGTCATGAATTAATTTGAGTATATACAGATATCTATTTTCTCAGATCACAAGAAAATCAGACAAATCTATCAAAATTGTATACTGGTACATATACAAAGAGAAAACAAAAGTCTCCATCTGATGGTGAATGAAACACTAAGTCAGTCAAACAATAACAGGTTTTGGATAACTAACCATTAATAACTCTACTATAATAAACACACACCTCTTCTTTTGGAAAATGTAATGTCTCTGGGGGCTTCTTTTACAGAAAATATGGTACCTATACGATCTTTGATGTATCATAACACAGTAATCACACAAAACGAAGTACAACAGAAAACTATTAATGAGAGAAAATACACACAAGATCAATAGTGTTAAAGTGACATAAATGATCAGTTGAGAAAATATTACAAGAAGAATTACTTAGTATACTACTACTTCACACATAATGAAGAGGCAAAAACAACACATACAGCAGGGATTTATCTAGGTCTAAAAACCCTCCTCACCCCTCACCCCTAAAAAAAGAACAAAAGCAAAAAAAAATTGAAAATAACACAAGAAACTTTTGTACATGAATGGAAAATTTCAATATGATATTGATAATTTACTTAGATGACAACATATATAAGATATGGTTCCTGTAGCCATTCTAATTCATGTTTAACATGTAATTATTGTCTACTCTAATGGTTTTCACTTGATCCAGAATTGTTTCCTTCAAAACAGATTTCTTTTCAATTAACATAAAAGGGGAATTAATTATATAGCTGTAGAGAATTAAGACTAGATAAATCCCTGATACACACACTGTACCAGTAAGACCAAAAAAACATGTGTGTTTCCGGTTACCCCACCTACCCTGTTTTTCCCCTCTGACCCTACTACTTTTTATTGTATCAAAATCCGGAACTTTGAAGTTAGGTTTTCGATTTTAAATGTAGTGCTGCATGGTGTTATGATGCCCTTAATTCAATTCGAGTGCCTTCAATTCAAATATGCAACTGATTTAGATTATTGGTCAGAAGAAATCCGATTTCGAATTTAATATGACAAGCGTGTTTGCCTTAGAATTTGTTTATTGCTCCCACAACCAAGAACCCAAGAGGTTTATTGTGCTGGTTCCTGACTACACCACAGTTTCTGAACATTTTTATCATATATCACGACAAAGGAAAGGCAAGTACCACCAGTCCTACTTCTACTTCTAGTGTGTGGACCAATGCTCACGGTATACCAGTGCTCGTGGCATTTTTAAATTTGATCTACTCTGCAATACAAAAATAAAAGTTTTGAACTTACACAAGTTTTGCATTGTTTATCTACCTAATAACATTCGTTTTCTCCATTTTGGACAATGGAAACTGTCATCATGGAACCGGTTAATGTTTTGTTTACAGCAAACAGTAACAAAAAATTACTTCTGTGCCGTATTTTTCATTTTCATTTGTTCAGGTAAGTGAGGCTAAAAATAATATTTGTGAATAAAATTCTACTTTCCAAAAAAAAAGGTCGTACAGGTAAAACGTATTACCTTGCATGGACTCCATGCATTACTGTATCTCTAATACTTTTGTGACGACAAGTACCTTGTCACTCCTGCCATGATTTGATTTAGACTCATTTTGTTTGTAAACATGTCCCAATTTATCTTGGTAGACCTTATACCTTAATCTTTTCTCCAAATTTCATTCTGGTGAAATTTACTGTCAATTATGCATAAAATGTTTGACACATTAAATCATTTTGATGTTTGACTAAAATGTCCCTATTTTATACAATGTCAGAATTATTTGTAAATAAGTACATGTATACTTTGTTAATAAAAAAGAAAAAAAAAAAAAAATGAGTTTGCCTACCTACCCTAATTTTTAGGGACATGAAACCGAAAACACACACATTTTTTTTTTTTTTTTGCCTAATTTAAAATAAAGAACAACTAAAATAGCTAAAAATCAATAATAATGATAAAAAAAGAATAATCTTTAGTTTTAGAACAAAACATACTACTTTTTGGGGAAGAATGCTGAGTATCTGAAAGTTCATTTTGAGTCATTTTTGTGGCACAGCACCAATAAATGTCACATGCACTGATAACAATGTTCATCTCTTCAAAATCCATACATATTTTTTCATAAAATCACCTAAGGAACCTGGATGGTAACAATATACTGTACTAAATGTATATATAACACAACATCTAAAAATTACTAGCTCCAATATGCTGTTACACATTTGTAACCTTCTATCATTAATTGGCATATCAAGAATCTCACTGAAAGAATACCTTAGAATGTTGATATATATTACAGCCATTGGTATGAAGATGTCAAGGTAGCCAAAACTATAAGTTTTAGAGTAATTCAAATATGGTAAATAAAAACAAATAAAAACTTTCTTGGTAACTAGAATGTTATCCTTAAGTCATCAATCCCTGTGTTCACATTTAGACTCACCCAAATCAATAAGTAGTTGGGTCTACTGTCATAATTCAGGAGTGTACAAGTTTATATTGCATGTAAAAATATTAGATTGTATAAAATCTTGGTTCCAAATCATACATCCCTGAATTCCGACAACAGACTAAAGCATTCTTGGAAATGTGCAAGTCCAAATGTGACCTTAGGGGTTGATGAGTTAATCAACTATGATAAACTGTCAGGTATGACAAGGGACCGTTGACGTGTGTATCATCTAAGTGGGTCACCTTAAAAATACTCGACCTTATTTTTGAAAAAAAAGCATGTGGTGATTAATGAAGCAGAGTTCTTGAATAATCATCCGTTTTTGTTAAAGAATGTGGAATTGACACTTTATCTTGGTTGATCACCAAAGATGGATTGTCATCCGATATTTTTGAAAAAAAAAATTAGTATGAGAAAGCATTTTTTAAAGCTGTCTAAAGCATTAGTCAAACTTCTCAGTAGTTGTGGGTACTAAAATAAAATTGTTTGGGTTATTCTAAAAAAAAAATTCAGTACACTCCCGATATGGCCTTTCCATTTTTTCCATTTTATTTTTCATCTTTATTGGGAACATTAGGTATAGCTGTAAAGCAGACAAGCATATTTCTCTGAGGCCATGTCAGAGGCAAGCCACCGAAGCGATACCTGAATACAAGGTAGGCTGAGAGAACTTACAACATCTCCTCTATATTCATTCAATGCAGGAGCTGATTCAGTTCGCCCATGAATTACGGCTGTATTGTTTGTCTCAACACGACCATGTTTCCTTTGATTCTGTTAAGTAAATACTTCTAATTTATGCATATATTTAGAAACCAATGAAACCCTGCAACAGTGCAAAGAGATTCTGAGGACTTAGTACTTTGTATCAAGTTGTTTTCCATTTCCTGGTTAGAGCCACAAGAAAAAACCAAATAGTTATACATGTAGAGTTTAATCAAAGAAAATCCCATGATAATTAGAAAGCATTCATTAGTCAAAATTGATTATTATATTACCAAATTTCTGATCAGTTGTATCATGGTGTAAGAAAGCTTAAAGCACACCCAAAACATCATATGAAACAAGGGAGCACCTGTTTGTACGGACTTTTGTCATTTTCACTAAATGTATCATGGTATGAAATGTGACAAGGTTAATCATATTTCTAATGCAGTCTTTTGGCATCAATAATAACAATAGCAAAACACATGAAATCATACAACTAGGAAACCTCACATGTGAAAGGGAGAATAGTGACGGCTTATATCACGGGTAAATCTTGTAATGTATACTGGAGTGTTTGGAAAGGTGAACTTACGGGAGGATTAAGAGGTCGATCTCGAACAGGATCACGGAGTTGTTTATCTCTGTCTTGTAAGTCATATCTTTTCTGTCCATCATTATAATTCTGTAACAACAAGCAAATACAAAACACATGCAGTGAGCATGCTTCAAAGTAACAAACCAAAAAAAAAAAAAAAAGACACCACAACAACTACAGTATATGCATGCAACATACTATTCTGTTGTTTCATAGCAAATCAAGTGTTTATCATGTTAAGAATAAGGCACAGTGATATTACCTTGCAAAAAAATAACAATACATTTAGAAATGATAAAGATATATATATATACATATATACAATATATAAAAAACAGACAAAACACTGTGTAACTATGTAACACTGATTGAGTTATTTTATAATTCTGTTGACATAACTTCCAAGTAGACCAAAACAACACAAATTTGTACATCTAGTCATATATGTGTTATTTTGATGTTTTTACTATATATTGAGAATAATCAACGTCGTATACTGGTACATGATTTCTTGTGAAGATGAAAGTATGTGACATCAACGTCTTCCTTTCACAATATACATCTATTGACTTTGGCTGAGGGTGATGTGAGGATTTGTCAGTCCAAAGAAGCCTGATATTGACCCAGGCGAAGCCGAGGTCAATATCATGTTTTTTGGACTGATAAATCCTTATGTCACCCAAAACTAAAGCCAGTAATTGCTTTATTATATGACTATTTCAAAATTTGAAACAAAAAACAATCTCAGTTCAATTGCAATTCTAATTCCTGCACATAATGATTTTCAAAATCTTTAGGCTGTTCTTTTTCATAAATGACTAACTACGACAGTTAAATGAAAGCCGATTTTTCATTGGCTTATGCATCTGATTCATCCAGTTATATACACTTACACTAATCGAAAAAGAATGGAAGCACGAGAAGGCGACATAATAATCCACAGCCCTCTGGACTGTCGAATAAATGAAAGTAGCATTCTTCGATTCATATTCGGATTTCTCAATACAAATTGTCATAGTTTCAGCGGATTGAAAGTCCATGAGTCATATAATAATATATACTTATTTGTGAGATATTTTCACCAAACAAACATTAAAAATTAATATCACTTTCATTTTAATAATAGATAGAGTTAATATAAAAGCTTGATCCTCCCCATGAAAAGTCCATAACCAGTAAAATAGAATTGTACAAGATACACAAAAGAAAGAAAATTTAGAGATGATGGTTTAATGTATATTTCAAGATGTTCTTGTTATCAAGACAAATACAGACTTACATTTTCATCAACATTAACATTTACTCCTGGTGGTGCAGGAGGGGCCGAGCGTTTAGTTGGTACATGTTTTTCCATCCCCTTGGATGTTGGATGTTGTGACTGATTACCCATAGGAGGAGGAAGATGCTGATTAAAATAATACAACATGCAATTGATACCTTCACCATTCAGATCTACCGTATAAACTTGCTTGTACATCATTCTGTAGTCATTGTTTTTACATGTCATCTTTCAATTTTTTTTTTAGAAACTTACGTTTTACCAAGTTTATCAAGAAAATGTTAAATATAGAAAGAAAAAGCTGTTCTGTTTGCTATTTTTTAACTACTGATTTTTTTAACTCCCTATTCAAATTCTACGTTGCTTATTTTTAAGTTACTACCGTCACAATTATTTACAATCTCAATAGTTCCTCTCCCTTTTATGTGACATCATGACTCTTGTCTCACAGTCTAAACAAACAACAGTCAAACCCACTTATATTGAATACTGATTGAAATCCCAATTTGTTTTAAATTATTTTGATTACCTGGCAAAGGTCTTTATTACCATTATATTAAGTTTATTATGAAAACCCTGTTTACAAGAATTACTGATTTCTCTTCCATTTCAATATATCCGTGTTCCACTGTACATATGTATACATCATTTATCCTCTGACCAAAACAAGGGTAAAACCAGAGCATATTTCTATCCACTCAAATAATTTGATAACAAAGTATTTTTACTAGTTTAACTTGATAAAACTTTCATTAAGATTTTTATTGAGTCTATAAAACTACACATCTTATTTTACTTTATATATATATTCCATATTTCTGTTACTCCTTATATATATATATATATATATAAAATTTTTGTATTTTCCTTAAATCTTTGTGATACATTTTATTTAAATCAACATGAAAATATACTTAGTAAACCAAGTCTAGTATTTAGTCCCTACAGTTTACCCACCTATTTAGTTTTACATGATTTTAATAAAAAAAAAATTCTTGTATGACAACACCAACATGAATTGAGTTATAGATTTCATTTTTATTTTGCTTGTTTTTACTAAATTTTCCCTGTTTTCTGGTTTTTACTACAAACATCTGACTTACAAACAAGTATACAGTACAACATGCTTAAGAAATGTCATTAAGAAGAAAGTCCTCTCTCTCTTAAGAAAAGTAATACAATAAAAGAAAAATAGATATAAATTTGCATGTGAAGCACAGATTAATATTGATTCACAATTAAATTTGAAAATCTGAAAACTTAACACAATATTTCTTCTAATAGGCTAAATAAAAAAAAATGTGCTTCTGGTCATCCAAGCTATCCTATATTTGAGAAGCTATTTTGTCGACTTTTTGTTTTACTTAGTTCTGAAAATTGGCTTCTTCACATGACACATCTCCAAATTATGGAGATAAATAATCATCTTTATATGAGTAATTCTTCCACAGTCCTTCAAAATAGTGTTAACCCATTCACCGCTAAAGACAAACGTGGACTGGTCTTAAGTCATTGATTTACAAAAGAGTCCATTGTTTTTAGGGTATGATAAGTTAAGTATCTGTGAGACATAGTTGTTACTTTGTCTAGCAAACATGTATTAAACACAGACACTGGTGCTTAGATTAACTTTCGAACCACACCCCACCCCCTCAAAAAAAAAAACCACAAACACTACCAGTCTACCAACTTTAATTCAAGTTTTGACATAATATGAAACATTTTTTTAATATATATTTTTCATTTCTAAATTAATATGCCATAAGTAAGCAAATCTGTAAGTATTTTAACTTTGATAAACAATGTTTTAATAAAATTCTGTATAATTTTGCATTAAAATACACTATTTTTAATGTACATGCTTATGTATTAATATCCCAGTCTATTTTAAACAAGCTGACTTAAGATTTTAAGGTTACTGAAACAAGTAAAATGACATGTACAATAATTTCATGATTTTAATTGGCTTGAAAAATGCACTCATGTTATATCATGCAAGCACAAGTTTGGTTCCATGCACACAAAATAAAAAGACATCAAAATACAATATTGTAGCAAGAGCAATGACATACAATATTTCATTGTTATTTTTGTAATATCTGATATTATATTTAGAAGACATGCAAGAGGACAAAATATTGTAAAATGTTGTTTAACATGCACTTATTTTTTTATAAGATTAGAAAGGAACAATAACGTGTATCTTTTGGCATTCTGCCAACCTCACGTTTTATCATTAAAAAGTGACATGCGATTAAATCACAAAGAAATCTATTTCATCTTTTACAACAATGCTTACCTGATCTGTATCTCCGTTCATCTGATTCAGACTTTCTTTCAATTTTTTATCAGCCTCTTTAATAGTCAAATTCCAATCAACCGGTACATCTTCCTCCTTGATTTCTTCACTGTAAAAATATTTCAATATTTAGTGTCACCAATGTGGTTAAAGGAAAAGGATTGTTAAAAAACCCACCTGTAATGCAACACACATATGCAAATGCATGCACATACGCATGCAAACACACACGTGCACACACAATAACAAAAAAACAAATAAATCAACCAAAAATGACAATAATGTATTATAATTCCTACAACCTCAAAATCCAAATTGTTTTTGGTTTCAAAGACATGTGCTTCCAGGGGTTTTCAACACTCTTTTAAGAATGTGACCTATGCCTTTTGAATTAGGAATTTTCGCAACATTCTGTTGAAATTGGAAAATCTAGAATCATACAAAAACTATGTGAAAATACAAGAATCTCTTCAAATTCACTGTCATTTTACTTAAATTGCAAAAATTTGACAGAAAATTGGGAAAAAATGCATTGATTTTGCATTGGGAATGGTGCCTTTTTTTGGCCCCGTATGATAGGTAGAAAATCCCTGACTTTCTTTAAAAAGGTTTAAATTTGATTTGCATAAAGTTGGAATAATATATATATATATTTTTAATTCATTATTTTCAAGTCACTTTTCTACTGTACATAACAGAAACATGACATTCACAAAAACATCAACACAAACATACATATATGTAATGGTACTGACACAAAAACATCAACACAAACATACATATATGTAATAGTACAGACACAAAAACATCAACACAAACATACATATATGTAATAGTACAGACACAAAAAAAAATCAACACACACATACATATATGTAATAGTACAGACACAAAAACATCAACACAAACATACATATATGTAATAGTACAGACACAAAAACATCAACACAAACATACATATATGTAATAGTACAGACACAAAAACATCAACACAAACATACATATATGTAATAGTACAGACACAAAAAAACATCAACACACACATACATATATGTAATAGTACAGACACAAAAACATCAACACAAACATACATATATGTAATAGTACAGACACAAAAACATCAACACAAACATACATATATGTAATAGTACAGACACAAAAACATCAACACAAACATACATATATGTAATGGTACAGACACAAAAACATCAACACAAACATACATATATGTAATAGTACTGACACAAAAACATCAACACAAACATACATATATGTAATGGTACTGACACAAGATGTTTATGGAAAAGCTGATGATATATTGACATTTTTCTTAGACTGTAGTGTGAAAATAAGTAAACCAAGTTGGAATAATATATACCAGTATCTCAAATTTCAGGGTGAACAACTCTTTCTGAAAATATTTGATAAATTTTCTTAGATCTGACCACAACAAATTATGAAGCCCTTAAGATAAATCAATGTACTGAAAGCCTGATTTACAAATAACCATTGCGTATTTTCATTCTGACGTTAATACACGACTGGGGTTACCCTTTCTTTCCCGCGTTCTGCCTAGCCCTCTCTGGCTCTTGGTATGCAGAAATATGTTAAACTTTATATATCGCAGATTGAATTTATAATAAGATGAAATTCTGCATCTATAAATGATCTAGATAATGCTTAAACAACTGTATGAATAACATCAGAAAATTTCAATACATTTCTGACATAACATGCATGCACAATATAATATCGCGCAAAGTTTCATTCTGACAGTAACAAGGAAACCATGCTGTCTTTCGCAGTCTCTGTCTACCCTCTCTGACTTTTTGTATTCAGAAGGATACACACAATTTACATTTACTAGAATTCATAAATCACACAAATTCTGCTTTATAGATAACTTATATAATGTTGAAACCACGGCTACAACAAAATCAGAAATTTCCAATACTTATTTAGGATATAGTACACATACACTATATCACATTGCTGTACGCAGTTTAATTCTGACAGTAACACAGAGACCAAATATACGCCAAAAGTCGATAGGGCACAACTTAATGATCACTTTAGCAGGCCCGAATAAAAAGAAAATAGATAATAATAAGATCCTCCCATTTTAAATCACTGGATGTGTGGACATTACAGAACTATTGCAGAAATGGAAGAGAATTAAAGGGCACTTTCAAGTCTGTAACATTAAAAACTTACTCATCACTTTCATCCGAATCAGAATCGTTACCAGAGATGCCTTTTTCTAACTTCCATCGTTTATAGCGGTCTATCAAATCTTGTAAATAAGTAGTTTTTCTTGCTTTCCTGATAAAAGGATGTCTTAATAATTCTTTTGCTGATGGTCTCTGAGAAAAATAGAAATTCAATCGTTAAAATGAATTCAAACAATACGACCACATAAAGCTACAATTTTAAGTATTATATATGGTTCAATAAATCCTCATATTTTTCATTGTTGCAAATATTACATTCTGAGAGAATTTCCAAGTTGTCCTACACAACTAAATCTAACTTTCTGATGCTGTCAATGTCAAATACATTTTTATTTCAATTCTAATAATCACTATGTGGGTTTTTTAAGATATAAAGCATATTTTAATACACTACACTTACATTGTTGGGATCTTTATTTAAACACAATTCTACAAACTCTTTAAATGGCTTGGTGTATTGGCCAGATAGCTGGGGTGGATTATTCTTTGGAATAAGAAACAATACACGCATTGGATGTAAATCTGAGTTTGGTGGTTCTCCTTTGGCCAGTTCTATTGCTGTTATACCTAAACTCCATATGTCCGCCTGGAAAATATAAACAGAAGAAACTTCAACATCATTCTGTCAAAGAGATATAAAATTAGTTCTGTTTAATTTCTTTTAAATAGAAATTGAGTGACAAAGAGTCATAAAATAAAATGGGTTAAAATGTTGCCTCTATAATAATATAAATTTTCAAGTTAGTTTCACATTTTGTGTTTTTCATTTATGTCATTTTTTGTTTGTATTTTTTTTTTTTTTTTTTTTTTTTTTGGGGGGGGGGGGGGGGCAATTAAAACATATCTATATATGTTGAAACTGTTATGAATTTTGTGCCTCTTAATTTGTTTGGGAATAGGGATGATGATACAAAATTAACAAAAACTGTTTTTGTTCAAAATTTTCTTTATATTCTAATATTTATCGAGATATGTCAGTTATGCCATCCATTATATGTTTACTTTTTATATCTATTTTTTGTTTAAAAACAAACATCTAAAAAATTTCAATACAAACATTACATATATATGATACTGGTCAGTGACTAATTGCATTTCCTCCGACATTGATCTAATTTCATTTTACTGACTAGTTTTGAAGATTCTTGACAATTAACTGACCTTGATTTTTCAAGGTTGATGTCTTGAGTGGTTCATAGTTATCAGGAATATTGAAATTGTGGACAGTTAGACAGACAAGAATAAACGAGCCTCTCTTATTGTCCGATTCACATCAGAGTAACCTTCTGATTATCATATGGATGATTCTATTAACTTCTTGGTTATGAAAATGTTTTATTCTTCACTGGATTCTCTCTTATGTATGGTGATAAGTGGGAATGATTACTCTAGTCATTTTAATTCTAATGCAGGGGTTTTTCTAACCTTTGTGGAAACATGCCTCATGGCGCTGAAATAGGGAATTTTGCTGCATTTTGGGAATTTTTTTATTTTTTGTTTCATTTATTTTGCTATTTTTTTTTTTCCTTTTTTGTTGTCAAGTTGCCACATTTCAACTTTCAACAAAATCAATGATTGAAAATAATCAGCATAAAAATGAGAAATAATGTTATGTTATGTTATGTTTCTGATTGGGAACTTTTGGCATAAAAAGATATGATTTGTGATTGGGAATATAGCCCAAAGTCAGCTATAAATTTGGAGAGAAAAAAGCCCTGTAATGCTATGCTTTATCACCTTAAAATTTAAACTCATCCAGGTCAAAAAATAGTTCACAAGACTCCACCTGCCGGTTTATATGGACTTCACTATACATCTCAGGTCAAGAAATAGTTCACAAGACTCCACCTGCCGGTTTATATGGACTTCACTATACATCTCAGGTCAAGAAATAGTTCACAAGACTCCACCTGCCAGTTTATATGGACTTCACTATACATCTCAGGGGTATAAAAATTAAATCCTATAATTATGTTACCTTTGTATCATACGCTGACTGCTTTATGACTTCTGGTGCCATCCAGAAAGGTGTCCCTACAAATGTGTTCCTTTTGTTTGTCGTGTTTGTAAGTTGACCAGCAACTCCAAAATCCGCTAACTTTACATCACCATTCTCGGACAAAAGAACATTAGCAGCTGAAATAAATTGCATTTAAAATATGTTACACCTGATTCATGTTAAAGCATATACACATCTCAACTACATATTACTTTTAACCTTAAATTATCATCTTCTCTCATATTACAATGAAAAATCTATAACACAAGAAAATGTTAATATATTAAGATACAAACATCAATTCCAATGACATTCCCAAACAAAATAATAAACATTTCTCTAAACTGATATTTGCATATTGAATATTTGATTGGTTATTTTATATCTGAATATTGGCCATTTAAAAACTATTCATTCATGCTTTTGAACTCTTTATTTTATGAATGACATGACAAATTCAAAATTACCAAAGACTAAATACTCCATTAGAAAGGGTCGATACATTTTTACCGATACAAAAGCACCAGTCAGTATACATGGTACAATGTATTGGACTCATCAAAAGTGTGAAAAACTTAAAATGCTAGCAAGATTGTTCTTTGATTTACAAGAGTTGTATTACTATTCAGTATTTGAAATAAAAAAATATTGTCCAACTATCCATGTCCACAACCTGTCTAAAAACATGTCAAATTTGGAATGCTATTTTTATGTTACATTCAACAGTGAAGGAGAGAACCCAGTTACTATGTACCCAAGAAAAGGTCCTCCGTAAGTAAGCTGTCAAAACATTCTCACAAAATCGGCTTAGGTTCCAGCAGGGCTCGAACCTGCACCGACAAAAGATGAAGACTTTATGGTTTAAAGTGTGATGCCTGTACCATTCTGCCACAAAGACTCCTTGTTGATGTTTAAGATATATAAACTCTCTTAACTCATTCACCCCTAAAGACACATTTGGACTGGTCCAAGTCATTAATTTACAGAAGGGCCCATTGTTTTTTAGGGATTAATGAGTTGAAAAAACAAACAGATAAATACAAAAAATCAAGTTTGTATTGAAAACAAACAACTGGCAATATTCATGTATATAAAAAGTAAACCTTTAATGTCTCTGTGAAGTTTTCTTTCTGAATGTAAATAATCTAATCCTTTGAGGATTTCTCTTATTATTATAGCAATGTCATTTTCAGAGAAGGGACCCGCCTTCATCAAGTCCAGAGCTGATCCACCACCTAAATATTCCATGATTATCCAGAGTTTTGCACCCTGAAAAAGAAGAGAACTTTGCATCATATTCATACTTCAATAGTTAAAAAGAGAAACTTAAGAAGCAATCACTTATTTCTCTAGGTATTTTAAACTGACTAAATGTTGACTTTTTCTGTTGCATCTACTTCTTAATTAGAAAGAATCCAATTTAAATTTCAAGTAATACACAACTACATGAATCATCCCTTAAAATTGTATCAAGACTTTCAGAATTCATATCACTGTACACACAGGTACTGTATTATAAATCAACCTCTAGAAATTGTACCTGGATTCACACTTTATAATTGTTCAGTACATGCATGTACTGTTATCATATGAATCAACCCTGCAAAATAGGTATGGATTCACACACTTTATAATTGTTTAGTACATGTATGTACTGTATCATGAATCAAGCCCTCAAAATAGGTATGGATTCACACACTTTATAATTGTTTAGTACATGTATGTACTGTATCATGAATCAAGCCCTCAAAATAGGTATGGATTCACACACTTTATAATGTTCAGTACACATATGTAATGTATTATAAATCATCCACCTCAAATTGCACCTTGATTTTCTGACTGCATCATTCTACATATATTTATCGTATATTATACTGAAGGGAATGGGTCTTTGTTTGTCAAGTTGTAAGTTGAGGGTCTTACAGCAAAGCTAGATCTAATTCCAGTAAAAAAAAATGCTTGGCAAAAGATCATATCATGTTTTACAGACTTAGTTCCGCCCAACTACAGATTAAAAACAGGTGACATTGCATCTATGAAACATTTTATCAATGAAGCTACTATTCACAACCAAACTTAGATAACACATTATCATGTAAATTAATGTCTCTAAAAATTGGATTATCTCATTTACCTTGAGGTATGATCCAAAATATTTTGTAACAAATGGACTATCACACTGAGAGAGAACCATTATTTCTTGCTGAATATCTTCTATTTCATCTTCTGCTTCTTCCAGGTCAATTATCTTAATTGCTACAACTTGCTGCGATGAGTTGTCAAGCCCTTTAAATACCTCACCAAATGACCCTTTCCCGATCTTGTCCATTTTTGTAAAATGGATCTCTGGGTCAATCTGCACCTGTGACTGTCTCTGAAAAAAGTTAAAATGGCACGATTCAGTTGTAATGAAAATATAATGACATCAACATCTTATTCTTGAGGGTTATAACTTTCAAAATCCTAGGGGTTATTTTATCAATTAATTTTTGCAGGGCTTTTTTCTGTGGTTTCCATGTATGGGGCCCATATTTGGCCCCATTCCAAATGTAAAACATGTGTTTTCTCCCAAATGGATGAAAAAAATCCACTTTGGAAAACAGACCACAAATGTAATGAATGAATTAATGCAGGGGAAACAAGAGTTGTCAGAAGACAACAAAGCTCACCTAAATGAGCGTAAATTTTCAAAATAGATATCTGACCCACAGTTAACAAGTTTTAAGGTCAAAGGACAGGTAAAAGTTTGAATCCTTTAGCTCTGGTTAAAATTTTTAAAAAGTATGTCAAACTCCAAGGTTGAGGTCACAAGGTCATGATGATGATTGATCATGGATGAATCGATCAATGTCTTCGCCTCTGTGTGGGATAATGGTATATACCGAAAACATGGTACAAATCACCAAAAACATGGTATAATTTGCAGAAAACACACATGTATGGACTCAAAATAATCCAAGGAAGTATTTCAAATGCTACTTTTTTAACTTAAACGTAATGACTATAAGATGTAACTATAACTTTTTCATTTTCAGTCTTGCAAAACAATTTCAATTTTATCAACATGACGGTGGTGTTTAACAATATTTGACACCGAAAATTTTTCTGAAATGACTAAAAGGAAAGTTCAGGAGCTAAAATTTTGTCTTCAGAATGAAAATATATTCATTTGATACACTCAAATGCATGTTTTTAGCAATTTGTGCCGTGTTTTCGGCAAACTGTCTCGTGTTTTCAGTAAATGACCCATGTTTTTGGTAATTCTTAGGACCGGAAATTATGTGTTCTGTTTCCAACGTTAAGTCCTCAGATGTTGTCAATGTTAATTTTAGTGGCAATATTTCATTCTGTGAAGAACTTGGACTGAAATTTATAAAAAATTTTGTTTTAAAACTGGAGAGTCTCGCAGAGGGTGCTGCTACACATTGTTCTAATTCAACAAAAACAAATGCTTTCAAACTTTTGATGTGCACAGTGAAAACTTTAAAATTATTATAAATTTCACACAACAAATAAAACTTTCTGTATTTCAATATACCAAGTAATTTTAAAGTTTATTGTTAAATCAATAGTTTATCTCTCTGGGAAGTGAAGGTTGATGCAGATATGGAGTATATATCAAGGCATAAATATTCCATTCAATGAAAGAAATGGTGACTGGCTGAAAATAAGACATCAATACATGTAGATTTCCACAGTATTTAATATCATGCAAATGAAAAGTCTCTAATATGGAGTGTAAGTTAAAAAAATTATTGGAAAAAAAATTCTCGCTTGACATAATTTTAAAAAATAAAATAAAAATTTGCTCGCTGCCCCTTTGTTTTGTCATAAAAATCCGAAGAACAAGATTTTTTTTTGGTGTGGCCTAAATGTGTTACAAGTGAATAAAATCTTTTTGAAAGTAAATACAAATTTATATGAATTATTTCTGTTGAAACAGGAAGTATGACCTCCACTTTTCAATAGAAATTAATACGTCTTAACCCTTAGACTGCTACGCAATACTATTGTTGTGCCACCATTAATAGTCACTCAGTGCTACCCACAACTATAGTTGTTTCTCGGACTCATTATTGTAGATGTTGTCATACAGGGTTTTCACCTGTACAGGTGACCATGACACATGACTCAAGATATGACATTATCTTTATAAAAGTATAAACACTGACAAACATTTTGATCTATGTTTTATCTCTGTATCATGTACACTTTTTGAATTATCTGAAATTAAAAAGTGTATCCTAATTATTTATAATTATGAATAATTAATGCAGCAGTGAGAGCCTACATTGTATATTAATGTAGCAGTCAAAGGGTTAACAGATACGATAATCTCAATTTGACAAATTGTCATTTTTTCTAATCAATTTGAATTAAATGTAGTTACATTCCCCCATGAAGTACTTTCTAAAATTAAATGCCATTTTCAGACTGGTTAAGATCACTTGTATTTACTAAATTGAAAACAACATCAGAATCTTGACTTTCAGTTCGGCGTCAGCACTCGCCACTTGGGCGAGTTCACTATGTAAATTCATCGCCCTAAACAATTTCTTGCTCGCCGATGCGAGCAGTCAAGTGGATTTTTCTAGCCCTGACTACATTTACATGTACAAAATGTATTACATCTTTTTATCATCACTATTACATATGCATTTTTTTAAACCCTTTTGACCCTACAGGCCATAATTGACTTGCCTAATATAACAGAGAAGAGCATACCATTAAGATAAGTAGGGGTATAAAGTTACATATCATCAATAATCATTATACCTTACTTTGAACTTCAATAAGCTTGCATACATTTTGTACACCTGACCTGACATTATTCATCGACAATCAACATGTTTATAAATCTGAATGTGTAAATGAATCATTTTATTGCTTACCGCTTACTGAATGATGATGTATCATTATAAGTCAAAAGCATAATATTTCTACTATTTGTGTATGCCCTAAAATGAACTTGGAATGTATACCGGTATCTGTGTGAGAGTCTACACAGCCATATTGTTTTGTCAACACACACGTGTATTATACTTTGTTCAGTACAATGTGTATATCATTATTGATAACAGATAAAATATCACTTCCTTATTCTTTTTTGTGTGTGTACAAACTTTAAATGACCAAGATATCTAATTTCCTCACTTGTGCATCATGCATTGTTTCATGTGACAAGGCAGGATATCACCAATGTTACATATCACTGTACTGTTTACATCTACATTGTACTAGTATGTATCTGTTGCAGTGATGTTCTCTGCTTTTGGCCCTCAGTAAGAAATTCTATGTTTAACATGCTATGTATCAGACTATATAAAATGCCTCTCAAACCTTTCAATATAAGCCGACAGTAGACAAAAATTATGTCGCTTATTTTTATGAAATTGAAAAGCAACTTGAAAGTTGTCAGATTCTTTCTATACAGAAAACCTGTGCTTAGGCCTAAAATAAAATTAAGTTCGTTTGCTGTTTATCGACCGATCCAGGGAAATCACTGCAACTCGGAAAATTTTATTGCCGTTTTCAAAAAATTTTTTTTTATATTGACGATCTCTCTGGAACGTTCGATTACCATCATAACTTTATAGTATTAGTATTACTTCGTCTCGATCTCTGAGAATATACATGTATATATTTTGACAAGTGCACTATTATTCATTCAATGAAACATTGTATATTAACAGTATTTTATCCGAGTAGTGTAAAATAATGGCCAGCACATACGTCACATGACACTAGGGGCCTATCAAGAAACTGCAAATTCATAATACGGCCTCTTGTAACTATTCGATATATTACCAATCCATCTACCGTATTAGGCATAAATGAGTTCGCCGAACTTTCTGTCCCGATTTTTGTCGATTTTTTTAAGGGGGTGTAAATCAGGATTTTACCCTAATCCCTCTGGAGATTCTGTCTGGCAGGGCAACACGACAGAATCTCCAAAGGGATTTATTCAGATTTTACTCACTCAAAAAATTGCTTAAATCGGGACATAAAGTTCGGCCTAAGGCTAAGCTATTGCTATATCCCAGAATGACATGTATTTTCTTTACAAATACTATTTATAAAAATAGGAAACCAAAAATTCTGTATGATACATGTTTTACTAAGATAAACAATTTATGAAACACCTGTGTAAATTTATTTGATGTTTCCTCCTTTCATGAAAGCTGAAGGGAATAATGTTATAGCAAACATAAAATCGTGTAGACAGTTACGTAAGAGTTACCTCCCGTTATTTTTTTAGTTCAAAAATATTTGTCAAAATGTAATAATTTTACAAAAACGATATCAAATCTAGTAAAATGAAATCAATTAAATTTATACACCTGCTCTTTAACATAACAGGGTTTTCCCTGACGCAATAATTCTACGTATTTACGCGTAAAAATCCTAAATGACGCCTAAAATAAGATCTATTGCGTCCTAGTGGACGCGTTAAATACTTGATGTCTTTCAAGATCGTTTGGGTAAATAAACCAAGCATGCGACCTATTTCTACCAGTTTGCTTCTTTTTTAAGTCCATTTTTAATTCTTATCTTCTAGTGCAATTCCACAAAAAAAAACCAAGAAACTTAATTCATCACTTTATTTACAATAAAACAGGAAAATTTACCTGCAATATAGATCTAGAATCAACAAGACAACATCGATCATCACATTATGGGTACTTCCGGAAGTATAAATTAAAGAAGGGATACCAAACCCGACTTTCATTTGAATTATGGAAATTAAAAAATAATATTGAAAGTACTAACGATGGTTATATAAAATGATTTATTTACACAAATGTTTATGTAAATCTTACATATGATAAAGTACTTTAATACTTGAAATGGATAAAATAGATATAATTTTCAAATAAATAAATTTGAGGCATCAATTAGTAAGCTACATGTATTTAGTAACTTTTCAGTTTTGCATCTATATTTCTAAAATCATGTAACTGTATAACAATTTATAGATTTTTTATATAAAATTTCCATATGATTTCAAATATAGTTAAAACAACTATATTTTATTTAATTTCATGTTTATAGGTTTATAGGGATGTCTATAATTATCAACAAAAGTACACATTTGACATTCAGTTTAATTCTGATCGAATTGAAGTGGACTGCAAATGGACTCCTAAATTACAAAATGGACTCCTAATTTTGAAGTTGTGGGATTCCATGGACTCCTGATTTGAAAATCCCAGGGAAAACCCTGACATAACCTAGTGTATTTCTCTAATTTACATTAGAAATTTATTAAAAAGTCCCAGGAAAGTTATCATTTTAAAACACCGACTCTTGTCACTGCACCATGCACTGCCTCGCTGTGTCACTTATTGCCGATAGTTGGGAGGTCAAGTTGAGCCTCTGACATAATATTGGCAAGCCTGTTTAACTTGTAACCAGTGAACAAATGCTATGAGATAACCATTGAGATTTGATAGATAATTGTTGTACAGTGAAAACTTATTGAAATTTCACAAATAACCTCTCTCTTCTCATGTCTGTCTCAAACATTTATAAAATATTTAATGTGTCCTCATTTACAATTATTTTCATTATAATTTGTACAGAAAATGACTGACTGCACAATGACAGAAAAATTTCCAATAAAATAAAATAATTTCCCATCCTACCTACCTATAGGTAAAAGGGTAGAGTCGGTAAACAGCAAACAGAGAATATTTTGTGTCTGGCCTAATTTCTATCAACACACACACATACAAAGTTCAGATATACCATACCTATTTAATTGGTACTTTACATAACTAGTCTCCTACTTCAAAAACTATTGAAAGGTCTGCGTGTCTAGGTACTTATATTTTTTTTTCAATTTCTCTTTTGGATACAAATTAAACTCAATTCACCTGAATCACTTTCCACTCCAAATAATTAAGACAAGAACATCTTGGACTTTAAATCTTCATTTGCATTGATTACAGTCAAACTTGCATTAAACTTAAAGGCCACCTCTGTATTAAGGTCACCTGCTTATAAAGGCCATTAAAACATAACCTTTGTTAACTTTTTAATAATGAATCTCTTTATAAAGGTCACCTGTCTATAATGACCACTTTTGCATGTTCCCTTGAGTGGCTTTTAATGACAAGTTTGATTGTAATGAATAATAAGACTGAAAAGGTAAATTTCATTACATTTTTGTAAAAATTGCATTCCTAAAGATTTTTTCACATCTGTTGATGGTGGGCTAAAAATTTGGAACCAAGATTTATGCAAATACATTCAAGTCAAAGAAATATGATTATTGAAATCATTTTATTCACCTTTTTAAGGGTGGGACTATTTACTCCTTTCTTTTTTAACTTCTTTGTCACTTTTTTTTTAAATGATAATTCCTGAAATGTCTAATTTTATACTCTAGAATTGAAGGAAATTAAAATGAAAAGACACAACAAAGTGAAATTTTTTTAGTGATTGTCTGAACTACGTACATGTTCATGCATTTACATGTATTTAAAATCGGTTAACACAATATAAGACAAGCTCCCATTGTCATTGACATTATCACTCAGACTTTGACAAATTTAAGAACATGTATGTACATGAATAATTGTTAAAATTAATGTTTATTTTTTCTCCTTACCAAATCAAAACTCTGAAATTAAAAGTGTAATTGATACACAGTGAACATCAAACATTTTACAATGCCACAGCTGTGACATAATACATGTAACTTAAAGGAAACTGGACAGTTTAAAGGGAAATAACTAACAAGAGATTTGACCACAATGTGTTTAGTGGTACAGCAACATTGCCAGTGTAATACACTGGCTCTGTAGGAAACTACAAGAAACACACAAACACACAGTATGTTTGTGTATTACTTGTAGATTCCTGCTGAGCCAGTGGTCTGGATCTGACTATAATCTTTCAGCCTGAGTCATGCCCTGAAAATTTGGTACTTTTTTGCAATGGTTGATATTCCAAAGTCTGAAGAAAATGGTTGAAGATCAAGGTCAAGGTCACTAAGTCAAAACTTTTTATCTCAAATGAAAGGTCTTGTCACTAGGAATATACATTTGAAATTTGAAAGCCCTTTCATTTACCATTCAAAAGTTATGTCCAAGTTTAAAGTTTTTGCAGTTAAACAAACAGATAAACAAACCTACAGACAGACCAAAACACTAAATGCCCCCCAATCTCTGATCAAGGGTGCATAAAAAGAATTATCTTTTTTTAGAACCTGTGTCATGTTGAAAGTTGAAAACAGGCCTAGGAGTCTAAAAGTAAAATACTGTAATCAGTAATACTAAATATGGTAGTAAATTATATATTCATGGAAAATTACATTGACAAGGATTGAAAATAGGTTAATAACATTTTCCTGACTGTCTGTCTTTTTTGGTGGTTTACCATGAAGGGAAAAAAACAGAGAAAAATAAAGCAAGAGTTAATTTTTGTTTGAATGGTATTTTATGGCCGTAAGTGCCAAGCATAGGCCAAAATTTGGTGACGTCTCCATATGAATGAAATATTCTTGAGTGGGATGTTAAACAACAATAAACAAACGCCACACATTGATAGTCATTTTTTAGTTAAATGGTTTATGGTGAAGGCCAGTTTGTAATGTAATGGTGGAGTAAAAACCCTGGCTACAATGTAAACATGCATGTACCAAGGAAGAGACCACCAGCTTTCCATAAGTACATACCGTAATCAGCCGTGTATAATCCGCATTTATGTATTATCCGCAACCCCCATTTCACCATCAAATCTTGTAGAAAAAAAGGTGTTCGTGCTTTAAGGTCTAACCCTCATCTTGGTTTTATACATGGCCATTACTGGGGCATTAGTATGACTGAAAATCAGACTAATTTTAAATATCAATCCTAAGATCCCGAAGAACCTGTTGCACTGTATTATCCTCACCTCCATCCCCGAGACAAATTTTAGTGTGAAAAGAGTGCGGATTATACACGGCCGATTATGGTATATAAATACTACATGTAAAATGGCAAACTTCCTCACAAAATCAGCTTACATGTAGGTTCCAGTGGGGTGTTAACCTGCACTGATCAAAGGTGAGAGACATTATGGTTTAAAGTGCCATTCTGCCACACAGCCAATGAGGCCCCGGGTAAAAGTAAATAAAAGGAAGAATGAAAACAGGTTTAAACTGACAATAGCAGCTTTCAAAACATTATATAGCTGATCTAACGATTCAATCATGGGGAATCTGGCTTCCTGATCATGAGATGTTTTATTTTATGAAACATGTAAAATAATAAGTGGCAACATCAACTGAAGATAATTTATTGAAGGTGAACTTTGTTTTCAACATGTTATTTTCTTGTTTCCTGTTACTTACATGTATGTATTTTTGTTGTAGTTAGTTTCTCACCATCAAATGAATATATTTATACATGTATTTAAAAAACACTTATCATAAAACTTTCTAATGTACTGACATCTGTAAGATAGGCCTTTATGAAACATCCCAAAAATGGCAGATAAAATGTGAATCAATTATCAGAATTCTGGTAAATGCCTGGAAAGCAATCTTTTAAATTGAGTTTGAAAATTATAAGTCGATGGCACCTGAAATTAATTGCCTGTCAATATAAGTTACACTATTTTGCGACAAACTTCAATTTACCATTCAGTAAAAGTTAACAAGAATGAAAAAAATATGATTGAACCTGGGTACACCTTGACTTCTAGTCGCCAAATTGTGACCTACACAGAATTTTACTCACCACTTGAAATTCTTTGGGCACCATGATCAATATCTTATGTTTTATCATACATGTACTAGCAGCTAGGCCTATAGACCCACCGTAGGCTACGTTGTCATAATAAGTCAACTAATGCCATCTTCTTCCCATTTCCTGCTATAAAATTCTTGCAAAATTCATGTTTATTGGAATTTTTAAAAATATATTTTATTATTTATTTGGATCCAATCATCTTTGAGATTTTTCTAAGGAAACAATTTTTTTATGCAGTGATTATTTAAATTTAGTTGGTACTTAGGCCTACTATGAACAAATCAAAGAAGGAATAAAGTACAATGAATTCTGCTTTGTTTTCATGAAAAGAAATAAACATTCAACTGTCAGTCGACTTAGTTACCATACTCCATAGTTAAGATTAAACGAAAAACAGAAAGTAAGAAACAGTCTCATGTGTCAATGTCTTTATTTCAAGATTAAGACTGATTTATGCAAATCCTTTTTT
This sequence comes from Atrina japonica, assembly GCA_030159075.1. Lineage (NCBI taxonomy): Eukaryota > Metazoa > Mollusca > Bivalvia > Pterioida > Pinnidae > Atrina > Atrina japonica. The sequence continues at coordinate 322,552 of BROG01000613.1, forward strand.
GACTACGACTTTCAAAAATGGTCATGGACATTGATGTCTATGATACTAGGCCTATGACTATGTATGAGTAGACCTACAATGTATGAAAGGATTCGCTTACATTCAGTGAAGAGCCATGAAAACAACTCTTTCAATCGATTCAGCGTAAGAAATTCTGCCTAAAGATTTTTTATTTATTGGGTCACTGCCTGTTACATTTCTAGTATTACTAGCCGCTGTGCCTGAAAACCCGAAATCAGTTAGCAAGTCTCATTTTCTATTGGGTGTCATTTTGGCACAAATTGTGAAATAACTTGTTAAAACTAAAACCTAACTTATACTGATGCAAATACATCAATGTTTACATGTACAGTAATTATTTTAGAGACGTATTAATGAAACAAACAAGGGATTATCATTACCATGCCTATTGGGTATATCAAGCATTTTATGACTCGGATTAAATAAAAGTCCCTGTATATACTCAACATTTGTCTGTCATAACCTCGAAATTTATTTACTTTAATTTGTGCTCCATCTAGGATGTAAATTACGAAAATTTGTTTTTTGTTCAAGCACTGGTCAAGTGAGTCTATAGCCTTTGAATAACAAAATATAAGTTTTAATGAGGTATTTTAAAATGCTTGATGGTTAGTGTTAATGCCAATGGAGGATTGAATTTTGTTAAACTAGCCCCTAAAGTATATAGGCTATGACAGTGTCCCCACTTTCTCTTTTTTTTTTTTTGCACTGTCACTTTCGTGACTGTGTCAATGTGTGAGTAAACAAGGACACCTGCACTTCACTGGTAACTTTTTTGAAAATGTTGGCGACAGTTTACCCCATTTTAACCAGGAAAAATTTGCGTTCATAAAAAAACTTCATCTCATATTTGTGACAACCCGACTATGTCGTGGTCATTTTAGTGTGTCCACTATTTCCTCTTACCTGCGGTTGTGCCATGGTTTGACACTTGCTGGGACTCAGAAACTCGACTAACTTCTTAGGATGAAATATCTGAGCAAACTAATAGCCGTGAAGGAGCGAATCCCATGCAAAGTAGATTAATGGTTCTCAAAGGGTTTTTATCGGTAGTTATCAAGTGGAAGGCTTGGAACATACAGAACTTCTATTCTGATCCATTGCTATAAAAATCAAGGTAGTCAACTTCTAATCTAGGTCCGCCATTTTGTTTCAAGGGTGTGTCCTACTTTTTTGGAGATATCCGTGCGCTAGTCAATGTAGTGCTTTCTTAAATTTTATTCATCTCTCGCCATTTGCAAAATAAAATGAAATCAACTTGACCAACAGTCACCAAAATTACATTGATAATGATGATATTTGTGATGTTCATGTGCACAAATGAACGGAGTATTACTTGTTAATCCGTAAAAAGCGCATTGATTTTACGTGTTGACCCTTGACCCCAGGTAGAAAAATTCCGGGATTTTAGGTTGAATGTCTTGTAAACATTTTTGTTTTTAAAAGAATTCAAAGGAAGTGATTTATCCCTGTACGTAGATTAAACAAACGTCCTTAAAATATTTTATCTCAGTGAAAAAGGAGACGAAAGAAAAAGCATTCGAAAATGTAAAATAAAGATAAATAACTATCAAAATGAAAATTAAATTAGTTAATTAAACTACCAAAGTAACAAACTAATAAATAATACATCATATCGTCACGGTCCATTTATTCTCAAGCAAATTCCAAATATCAATAAATTTGATGAAGTAGAAGATTATCACATCAGCGATATAGAAAACTGTTAGCTTTATATACGCCTGATCACATGTATTACTGTTGTTGTTTTTACTGCTATACGTACTGTAGTGTTATATATATTTTTAATGTAACAGTACATGTAGGGCCCTATTTGTATTTGCCTAACAGGCTTTATATATCACTGGTGTTTGTAATGAAATTATGTTCATATAATTCAATAGTGATAAAATAGATATCAATCAAACTCAAAGTAGCGATCGCATATTCCCGATTTAATTCCTTGGACTTATAAACATATATTAGATGTGATAATTATATAGGGCCGTTTACTGCTATGACCTATCTAACAGGCAGACGACGAACTGCTCCATCTGATATTTTGTCATTTGTTTTTACAAAAGTAATATCATGGAAATGTTTTGAGACAGTGTTTTTATTTTATCTAAATGTTAAACATTCTCCACGGGGTAGCTCCCCCCCCCCTACACCTCCAACTTAGGGGGCCTCAGTCGGCGGCCCCGAGCCCCTTCCCGTCATCTGTTTTCGGGCCCTAGTTACAATCTTGATAATCCACATCTCTGACTGCATATACAAATGACAGTCTTGTTGCAGACAAAAATAATAAATAAAAAAAATGAGGAATAGTGGGGAAATATACAGAAAATACAAATGAAATATAAAAAAATGCAGATCAAGATTCAAGATTTTATCTATTCCACCCGATTGGTTTCATGATGGCATCAGAGATATATACAACACATATACATATACGTTATGTAGCCTATGTCTCTTATGGCATGCAGAATTATAGTGGACATTATAAAAAATAAATAAACAAATAAATAAATAATAATAAAAAAAACACTTCTATCCACGTCTATTTAACTATTGCCATATATTCAAATTCGTATCAATGTTACCCCACAACCCCAAGAATGACATCCTACACACCTTTTCTTTATTAACCTGCGTTTTATTTACATAATGATTGTTCGGAAAAATATAAATGTAAATTTAATACATTGTACAATGAAATAAAGTCCCACGAGTCACTCAGGTAAACCTATGAGTTCCTATAAATGTGTCTGTCGATTGACATAAAGTAAGTCGTAAAATTTGAACGTTTATCAATCGTACAGAGCAGGGTCAATTTGACCGAATTTTATACACGACACACCTGTCGGATTATAATGGGCAACCAAAAAAAAAAAAGTTTAGTGCTGTTCTTCCATTAGGTAAGCCTAACCAGGGAAAAGTGTAAAAAAAAAAAAAAAAAAAAAAAAAAAAAAAAAAAAAAGTCAAACAATTTACAGAATTCAGGATTGTTTTAGCAATCTATTTGACAAACATGTAAATATTAGGTTAAAATATAGGCTATCCGATAGACCCTCGTGTTTCCGACTTCCTGAAGCACTTTCAGTTTGGTATGCTCTATATAGCCCTTATCGTTTAATAGTAATGATGTCGCAAGCCTTTGGGGAATTATATTGCCTATTTTCTTATGTTAAAGATTCCCTCCGAAAATCAACGTACTTGTATTTTTGGATATTAGAAAATGAGTTTTTAATATAAAACAACTGTAACATTTGATTTCAAAGTGGGGGTGGAATGTTATAATTCACAAGGACATTTTTGTATACCATTTAGATCCGCCACTGGGCATTACTAAAGGTTTATCATTATTATTATTGTTATTATTATTATTATTATTATTATTATTATTATTATTATTTTGTGGAGCCTCCGTGGTAGAGTGGTTAGAGCATTGCGCTTTAAATCACCTCTGGTTCGAATCCCGCTAGGGTCATTTCGAATTAAGTTTTCTTGTGGCAGGTCGGTGGTCTTTACCCGGGTAACCGGGGTTTCTCCCCCACCAATAAAAACTGGACGCCATCATATGACTGAAAGATTGTTGAGTATGGCGTAAAACAAAAAATCCAATCAAAATCAAATTATTATTTTGTCTTAGACCAGATAACTTGCAAATTAGCCATTGTATACTCCATGCTACGGAAGCGTCATTTATGCAACCGAATAATGCTCTATAACTTGGCATTATGTTTATAATATTTATAACCACTAGGTCGTTGCCACTGCTGGGCCCGAAGTCACCAAATTTACCCAGTACTCAAGCTCAACTAACTTTTCATGATTTTAAAGTTAAAAAAACACTAAAAATTTATCCTGTAACTGGAAATGTTTATATATTGACGGCATACAATTGTAAATAATGATCAAAATCATTACTCATTTGGAGAAAACTTCAGAAATATTTAAATATTGTTTTAGTACGTACTCAAATTTTGAGTATTTATTCATTTTTACAGGAAAATCCTCAGTATGACGCAAAAATGTATATGTGAATGATAAAAAATAATAATGTACTTCCTAATCATTCAAACCCAAACATTTTACAAATGATTTTATAGTCAAAATAATGGAATAAAAGTTGAGCTTGAGTATTGAGTAAATTTGGTGATTTCGGGCCCAGGTGGACCGTTTGAGTCCCGGGGGGGTATACATAAACCTAGTACCTGGTATTTTGGTATCTACTGATAATCTTATACATGTACTAAAGTAATACTTCGCACTGATAGCACCATTTAAAATTCTAGGTTCTTCTAAAGCTAAGATAGCCATGTTTTTACAGTGGTTTTTCTCAGACGGATTTTGGCTATACGTTTAGAAAAAATATTATCTGGCCTTGTCTGATACCACGTCCTCTTTAGAAAGTCTATTTAAAATTGGAGCTCAACTGATGAAGTCTAATTGACAGAAACGATCGTCTGTGGCATTATAAGTTTGGTATTATGTTTATAATGCTTCTAACGTATTTTGTACATATGGGCTATCTCTCACAACTTGTGGCTTAATTCTTTAGATTTTTTTGTTTTTGTTTTGCTGATTGCTTTTTATCAAAATAGGAACCGGTTTAGTTTTTCTGCGTAAAGAATACTATTTTGTATAAATTTATAATGTCTCCCTTATTATAGTGGTCAGTGTTTAGTGTACTTTTCCGGTTTTGGTGTCATAGTTATTACGTAGTCTAATCTGATTCTATCTCCCTCTCCGTCATTGCGCATTGCGGGATCGGCGTACAACGTGATTTCATGGAAGATTTTTGGTAAGACTATTTTTGTGCTTTTTGTTTGTCAAGTACTCTTAATTTCCTGTCATACTATGTATTTACTTTTACGACACTGATCATCTTCCCTGTTCACACAAGTGGAGACTGATTTATAACTATTAGAGGTCAATAATTTCACAACTGCTGAGCAAAGTCAAAGTCTTAACTAGTCTAAAGGCAGTAAAGCCAGGGGTTGATTTTGGACGGTTTGATGTTTCACAGCTACATGTTTCATGAAACCGTTGCTTCTTCTCTTGTGTTCCCATGTTTTTAAGGTTACCTTCCCATTTTTCGTATTTCCATCCTTCTTTTCGTGTCCGGAACCACAGTTATGTGGTCCCTAGGATTATGAATCTTGGTACATATGTAAATTGGTCACACTAATTAGGCAAAATAGCCTGCAGCGTACACTAATACATGTTCCGCGTGATACCCAATAACGTTTGTGCGGGACTATTATTATTAGTGATAAAATGATGTTAGCAGACATTATCCTGCAATTTCATATTTTCAGCGATAAGATTACATAGAGTAAAGTTCCATCACCATTGGAGATAATAGAACTGGTTGTCACATGGTACATCATACATGAATTAGTCACATTTAGACTATTAGAGTATGCAACCCCTTTTTTACCCTTTGCTAATATTGTCTGTACCAAGCATAACTCTTCTTGCATTTAAGCTAGGTTAAAGAAACTTGGGTATGTACTTTATACATAATTCAGGATGGGTATAAACACTGAACCTATGCTTTTTTATGTTCTGTTTGGAATGTTTTATATAAAAATATGTGTTTTTTATTTCAGTTACATCAGATCTACCATGTCTTGAAAAAATTTTGAATTTATCGTCAAACTCTAGGAAATTTGAACATGTTTGATTACAAACCTGTGGCGGACAGTCACTGCAATTTGTCTGGATTGTACAGGATCGGGATAAGGAGGCTATTTTAAATATCTGTTAAAACAATTGCAAAATTGTGGTGACTTTCTGCCACAGCTTTGGTGTCAAACATATTCAAATTTCCAAAATATTGATGGTAAATTTAGTTTTTTTTTCATGAAATGGTAGATCTGATGTAACTGACATATAAAACACAATTTTTATATAAAACATTCCAAATTGAACATGAAAGGCATAGGTTCTGTGTTTAGACCCTCACCATAGTTTTTACTCAAAGGGGTGAAGTGCACTGAATTCAAGGCTCGCAACCCCTTATTATTTACAGAGTTGTTGCCCTTTGCTAATATTTAGATTACTAAATTATTCATAAACAAACACAAGTATCAGTGACTGTGCTTATATTTGACCTGCATTTATTATCGGTAAAATATGTCCTCACTTTCATAGCTGAAGTATGAGACCCACATGTCAGATACAAATACACGTACATGTATGTCATAATGTGATATGTTTGTCATGTATGTCATAATGTGATATGTTTGTCATGTATGTCATGTATGTCATAATGTGATATGTTTGTCATGTATGTCATGTATGTCATAATGTGATATGTTTAAACATGACTCATTTATTGTTCTTCTTCCAAACTTCCCATTTGCAATTCAAAGACAAAAAGCCTCCAACAAGGTGGTTTTGGGTCACACTCTGAGCCATGAAGTCTCACATCTGGTTAGTGTGGGTTCAAGCCCTGCTGGAAACTGAGTTGATTTTTGTTAGAAAGTTTGCCAGTTTACTTGCGGAAGGCTGGTGGCCTCTTCCTGGGTTATTGGTAGCCAGGTTGTCTGTTCCACCATAAAAAACTGGCCACCACCGTATAACTGAAAAAATGTTGAGTGTAGTGTAAAACACAATTCAAAATTCAAATTCAATATCAGTTGCTGCTACAATTAGGTGACTATATCTTTTATGTATAGATCTGTATAAAGAATTATCTATACTTGGTCCTCCTATACACTGATATAATAAATATTGCCACCTTTTTATCATAATTCAAGCATTTTGGTGTTGGATTTAAATGTATGTCCAAAAATTAAAAAATACCCTAAATTATGAGTTTTAATTGAGAAAAAGGTCACCTTTTTGAATTGGGGAATGGTGCTTTTAAATTACCGCTCATTTTGTACACCCTTCAGGGAAAATCAAAATGCCTGCCCCTGAATATCCTGAGTATTTGTTATAATGAAAACAGTGTTAAGTAACATATAACAATCTAAAGTGTGATGGACAGTAGAAGGACTGATTGTGAGTTAGTAGGGATGGAATCAATTACTGTACCACTGTACCATTTGGATTTATCAACATACATAACATTTGTACCATAGTTACGACCAGTCAATACTCTGAAAATTCACCAGTTGTATAATAACAGCTGTTATAGTAAAATCAATATACGAGTTACCTGACGGGATGGAGTCTCGTGAACCCTTTCTTGACCTGGACGAGTTTCAATTTTGAGTAATAAAGCATAATAATAAAATAGCACTGACTTAAGCAATCCTTCCTACCTGTCACCAAACATAAGAGAGTACTCAGTGAGGAACAAAACGTTTTGTCTCGTGCAGCTTGTCATAACCGAATAGTGAGTAGAATCATCCATATGATAATCAAAAGGTTACTCCACCCCGCCATCTTATGTGAATCGGACAATATCACAGGTCAAAATTTGTAGTATCATAGTTTACGGCTGCTTATGCTTATACATTGTAGCTTGCGATATCTCCATTTAAGTAATTGGATAGATATAAAATAAAAAAAGTGTCCTGAAATATTTGAAATTTAAATTAGATAATTAAAAGTTATATTTTGTTCAAGTCAGAGTGAATAAAATATATGGATGAAAAAATGTGTACAAATTGAAACTATTCCAAAATCCAAACATCAGATGTTTAATAGGATCCTTTTCTTTCTGTTACAGTTTGAATCATAATTACCATCTCTAATTTTGAGTACCTGTAAGGCATAGTTTTGCATGGCCGGATACAATCAAGGTAAGGTACCATTTCTCTAAAGTTAGGAATTGTCATACTAGGAATACTCTATTTTAATGAATTTTGCCTCCCGTCACCAATAGGGTCAAGTTAGCACTAGTCACCAGCAGTCACAGTGGTCCCTTTCCACCTGGGAATTAAACAAGGAAAGTGGGAGAGCTGCAGGAGTCACCTCTACCTGGGAACCAAACAGAGAAATTGACAGAAGTGAAAGAGACAAGGATTGTTTTTTATAAATCGCATTATTGACATAGATATTCATCCTTATGAGTTTTATCATGTTAAGTTTAATATACATTTACCTGTATATTTCTAATTACAGATGTCCGTTTTGTTATTGTTTTGAATTTTGTTTGAGATAAATCAACAAGTTTCCTGGTTAAATTACTTGATTATCATGAAAAATCATTAAAAAATCTCAACAGAATCAGTAATACACAATGTATTAATTTTTGCACAAGTTTTGATATGAAGAAATTATTTTTTATTTTGGCATGATTAGTGTGATGAAACATTGATTTGAAATATGTGGGCTGACTTGAATTTTATTTCAGGAATGATAGGTCCACAAGCCATGCCACCAGGAAGATTGGATCCAATGAACAATAACCAGCCACTTCAGTTCAACTTGAGCAAAGGCAAGCCACCAATGCCACTGGAAGGAGAACCAGACAGGAAAGGTCAGATCAACTCATTACCTAAAGATAACTGATGTTTAATTGGGAAAATCTCGTTAAATTCTGGCCTGAAGCACATCTTTTTCTGTGATTTTCATGAGGCCAGTATTCACCGTCATTCCCAATGCAAAATGCATGTGTTTTTTCACAGTTTGATGAACAGACCGTTACGAAATGAAAAATTAATTATTGCATGGAGAAAATGCATCTAAAATAGAGATTTCATTACATCTATACTTATGTGCGAAATCCCCCCATCCCCCCCTGATTTGATGCAAATTCACATTAAAATTCCCAGTTGTGTCACCATTGGCATTTTTCCAAAATTGGTAGAAAAATGCCTGTGGAGTTATTTGTGAGACTTTTGATAGAATTATATCTATTTCATTAGGTAAGATATAGAATGATATCTATTTCATTAGGTGAGATATAGAATGATATCTATTTCATTAGGTAAGATATAGAATGATATCTATTTCATTAGGTGAGATATAGAATGATATCTATTTCATTAGGTAAGATATAGAATGATATCTATTTCATTAGGTAAGATATAGAATGATATCTATTTCATTAGGTAAGATATAGAATGATATCTATTTCATTAGGTAAGATATAGAATGATATCTATTTCATTAGGTAAGATATAGAATGATATCTATTTCATTAGGTAAGATATAGAATGATATCTATTTCATTAGGTAAGATATAGAATGATATCTATTTCATTAGGTAAGATATAGAATGATGCAAATGGAGTTCATGGCCCTGGGCCATAAAACTATTCTGTGACAAATTTTTTACTCAACTTCAAGATTTTACTCAAATCTTGAGAATTTTTTCAACTGGGGTAAAGTTGTGGACCATAAAGAAATTCTTAGACAAATTTCTTTGTCAAGTGATAAAATACTTCAGTACAGTCTATAGCTGACTTAAGTAATTCTTAACAGCGAAAATGGCTGCCCCAATGTTCGCCTCGGGATAAATAAACACTAATGTAGGGCCAGTGATTTTCCGTTTCAGATTTGCTTCAGTTCTGTTTTCAGTTCTGTTCAATTCATTTTTTTTTCTGTTTTTGATTTTTAACGTGTTTTATACCACTTGGTTGGTTATTAAATAATTAATCATGGATTATGGTCAGAATAATGTTCAGACATCGAAGTTAAGTGAACCAGGGCACATAAATTGAAACATATGTCCTGGACAAGATTTACACTGCCCCTTGACAATCTTACCTCAGTTGAGAAAATTATAAAGTTGTTTTATGGTCCACAAATTTTCACTTTTTATTCAGATGAGTCAATTCTTAATTTTTGAGAATAAAATTTGTTTCAGAATTTTCATTGTTTATGGTCTCGGCCCTGATGTTTTTACTCGAAATACACAAACATATATAACATTCCAACATATATTAAATGCTGTATTATGTGTCATAAAAACATATACCAGTATAACTTTCTAACAGATACTAAGTGCTGTATTGTAACAAACACATATATAACATTCCATCAGATACTGATTGCTGTATTCTTTGTCTGTTAGATTCTGTCGGTACCTCACAAGGACCCAGTGGACCTGGTGACATCATGAATGCCAACTTTTACGGCAGCGGAAACATGGGTGGTATGGGATTCAGTGGAAACAACATGACCCCAGGTCTGGGTGGCATGATGCCGGGACAGATGATGGGAGCGGATCCCAACATGATGATAATGTACAATCAGGTAAATTTATCTTTGTGTAGGATACAGGTCTACCAAGGTAAATTGGCACATGTTTACACAGCGAGTCTAAACTAAATCATAACAGCGGTGTAGGATACAGGTGTACCAAGGTAAATTGGCACATGTTTACAAACACAGCGAGTCTAAACTAAATCATTACAGGGGTGTAGGATACAGGTGTACCAAGGTAAATTGGCACATGTTTACAAACACAGCGAGTCTAAACTAAATCATTACAGGGGTGTAGGATACAGTCCACCAAGGTAAATTGGCATATGTTTACAAACACAGCGAGTCTAAACAAAATCATTAAAGTGGTGACAGGCTACTTGTCAACACAAAAATATTCGAGCTACAGTAATGCATTAAATCTGTGCAAGGCAATATGTTTATCTGTGCAGCCTGTTTTGTGCAACTTAACCTCGATAGATCTATAGATACATGTGAATGTCGTGTTAATGTTTTACGTCTCATTAATACATCACCAACCACAAATTTTACCCTGTGCAACGGACTAAGGTCAAAGGTCAATGTAGTAAAGTTATCTAATGCTTCATGTATGTTTTGACATAGAACTAAGATTGCAAGTCTTGTTAAATTGATGCTTGTCTTCTTTCGTTAAATATCTGGCAAAGAAATAGTAGCTGCCTGTTCGAACAAAATTTGGGGTATTACAGAGAAATGGTAATTGAACCTCATGCCTGCTGCTTGCTCTATCTAGTTTATGTAAAGTAGGTTACAGAGACAGAGGTCAGCAATCATGGATATTTCCACTTGTCCTGCAGGACAAGTAGTACTGAAATCTACTTGTCCGAGTGCAAAAATTACTTGTTATATATTTTGTTGTTTTTTTTTTTTAGTTGTTTTTGGGTGGATTTTTTGTTTTTTGGGGGTGGGGGTTGCTGGCGCGGACCGGGGATGGTTGGTTGTTTAGAAATATAAAGGATATATATGCACAAGGCCCCGGAACACCGAACACAGGTGCACTTGGCTCCCCCCTATCCTGAACCACTAGTGCGCGACCAGGCAGCCAGGAAGGCAAACGCCCACAGCGCTGCAGGACAAGTAGTACTGAAATCTACTTGTCCGAGTGCAAAAATTACTTGTCTCGCAGTACTGAAATCTACTTGTCCGAGTGCAAAAATTACTTGTCTGAAAATCAAGTGTAACATTTAAAGATATTGTTTTGTGTTTAAACAAGTATAATTCTTATTAAATTCATTTTTGTCATCAACAAATTAACTTGTCCTTTTGGACAAGTATGAAGTTACTTGTGGACAAGTGGACTTGTCCCTGACGATCGGACAAACCTAGTTGTTGAGCCCCGAGAAACTGTGTAAGTAAACAGTTTATCACTGTCTGGAACATAAAATGGTTAAATTGTACAAAGGAGATAGAGACTATATAGTTTTTAACTCTTTTTTTTTCAAGAACATGGTGTATATTATAGATATGAAATTGAGTTCATCAGTTTATGGAAGAGATTAGTTAATTAGTATATGATATTGGAATTGATACATCCTTAACAAAATATCATTTGTAAAGGCAAATGCTATTGGTACATTTTGTTTTTCTTGAAAAAATAAATAAGAATTAAATGTAGTTGTAGTAATTGCAAGATAATTTGTCTTATTCTGTTTTAGTTTGGTGGTTGGGGATCTATGGGCCCAGGAGGACCAGGAATGGGCCCGGGCGGACCTGGCATGGGAACAGGCATGGGACCCGGTATGATGGAACCCAACTTCATGCCGAAGGAAATAATGACATTGAAGAGTTGTGTATTGTATCCACCTCCTCCAAGTAAGTGTCTATCTCAAAGTGTTCCTCTCCGTGTAAGTGTCTACCTCAAAGTGTTAATCTCCATGTAAGTGTTAACCTCAAAGTGTCCCCCTCCATGTAAGTGTCTACCTCAAAGTGTTAATCTCCATGTAAGTGTCTACCTCAAAGTGTTCCTCTCTATGTAAGTGTCTACCTCAAACTGTTAATCTCCATGTGAGTATCTACCTCAAAGTGTTAATCTTCATGTAAGTGTTAACCTCAGTGTTCCTCTCCATGTAAGTGTCTACCTCAAAGTGTTCCTCTCCATGTATGTGTCTACCTCAAAGTGTTAATCCCCATGTAAGTGTCTACCTCAAAGTGTGAATCTCCATGTAAGTGTTAACCTCAAAGTGTTAATGTTCATGTAAGTGTCTGCCTCCATGTAAGTGTCTTTTTCCAAGTAAGTGTTTACCTCATGGAAAATTCATGTAAGAATGGTTCCATTTTGACTCTTGATCATGCTTGGTTACAAAATTGTTTGTTGTTTTCAGATGCACCAATACCTACAACAAGAGAAAGGCCAGTAGGTTGTAGAACGGCATTTGTTGGCGGTTTACCAGAAAATGTTACAGAAGGAATCATTGCCGAGGTCTTCGAAAACTTTGGAGTGATATGCAGCATCCGAAAAGGAAAGAAAAATTTCTGTCACATAAGATATGAATTAGAAGAAAGTGTGGATAGATCTCTTTATTTATCAGGTAAAAAAGTTTTTTATCCCCAGCTTTGGCCGAAACAGGTGATATTAATTTGGGTTTGTCCGCCTTTCTGTCCCTCGGACATTTGGCGGAGTTATGGCCCCTAGATCTGTGCAATCTCAGCAACAAATATTATCCTATTTTCTTGAAATTTGGTAACAAGTTTAAATGCCTAAAGGGCTCGGTAAAGTTCGATTGCCATTTTACCATGGATCTGCTTAGCATCATTACAAGTATATAATATTCAGTCTATGCTTATTTCAACCAGTTCACTTTATTCTGTAATACATGTTCAATAACACATCTAACCTGTATATAAGGCTTTAGTTTTTGTTCCATTTCCAAGCAATACATCTTGTGTCAACAGCATGAAAATTACATGTTTTAGCCTAACCTCAATAGAGTTTACCTACAATATGATTACCCCTTTAGAAAAGGGGGGAAAGCAGGGGATATAAATTCTACGAATTAGCTTGTTATTTTCAGATGTTGGCCACAATGAGAGAAAATTGACAGTATATTGTCCAAATTTAAATTTGCGGAACATTTTCTCCTAAAGTGAATTTCATTTGTCAATTACATTGAGATTCACCAAGGCACCAAAAGCAGTATGAAATTTTGATTTCTTTTATATATCAATAACTTCATGTACTATGTATGCAACATTCAATCATAAACTTAGATTGTCTACAAGTTCCTCTTGGTCAAAGTCAGTATTTTTGAATTTCATCCTCAGGGTACAGAATGAAAATCGAGGATAAAGATGACAAACCGAATACTGGTCGTCTTCACGTTGATTATGCCCAGGCTCGTGATGACCAATACGAGTGGGAATGTAAACAACGAATGTTGGCCAGAGAGATGAGACATCGACAAAGATTAGAGGAAGAGAGACTTCGCCCCCCTAGTCCGCCCCCAATAATACATTACAGTGATCATGAGGCTAACACATTGATGGATAAATTAAAATGTATGTATTTTTTCTGCCTCCCAAGATTGAAGATACAGTGAAACTTGTATATAAAGACCCCCTTCGGGACACAACAAAACCAGTCTTTATATGGAGGTGGTCTTTATATAGAGGTTCATTTGTACACAAATAGTAGTATTGGGGACAGCAAAAAATGGTCTTTGTGACCAGGTGGTCTTTATACACAGGTGGTCGCTAAAGCAGGTTTTACTGTTTTTTTTAAATTTTTTATTTTGTTCAAATTCTTTGACTAACATGGCTTCCATACATGGAATATATGTCAAGTCAATTAATGTTGGCTAATAACAAACATTATTATACAATTTATACCTCATTAATAAAACACAATGAAGGATTGGTTAAGAGCTGTCACAGGTTGGTGAGACTACGTTCATGTCTCCCACGCGTGCATCATATCTCTCGCGCGTGCGTCATGTATCCCTCATGAGAAAACCTTGCAACTAATTTGACAGTCTTTATTGATTCTGTATTTCGGTATAATAAACAATGTATTGCCCTGGTTGTAGGGAGACACGAGGATTTGTTTACCAGAGACAAGTCATATTCCCTTTGGACTCCGCCCTCGGGAAATATGACTTGCCTTGGGTAAACAAATCCTCATATCTCCCTACAACCAGGGCAATGAATGTATATTGTAACAGAGATGAAATGCTTTCACAGAACAGTAGACAGTCGACATATCGTTATCTACAGATCATCACGTTCATCCAATGTTTGACAGTATTTGCTTCATGAATGTGAAAACCTTTTACATTAGTTTGTTTGTTTGGAAAGTGTTTTACACAGCACTAACAATTTATTATGTAGTCACCCCACTGTCGCTATTGATGTCCCCCATTGCCAGGTTTAAGGTATGGGGTAAGTGTTGGAAAGCACTATAAATCATTCAATATGTGTAGTAGGAGGCTGTTATTTGGTATGAAGGACTCTGGGGGTGAAGTATCAATTAATGGAGTGAAATCTAAAATATTTTTGGAACAATTCAAATTTTGACATGTTTTGTGACTTAAACTTTCATTCATGAAAATGATTATAAGGTCAAGACATCAATTACTGAATTAAACCTGGTCAGTTCATGGACAATATCTAATACAATGCAATCATGATGAAAATTCTGGTTCTTAAATATGGGGGATTTGCGAGATACATTTTCCTCCGACAACTCTTCTTCATATATATGACGGCGGCCACATATTACTGAAGGTTGAGAGAACCTAGTTACAATGTACCGAGGGAAAGACCACCACCATTCTGAAAATAAAGTGGCAAATTTACTCACAAAATCGGCTTAGGTTCCAGTAGGACTCCAACCCATGTTGACCACAGGTTAGAGACTTCATGGTTTGAAGCCCAATATTCTTTCCACTGGGTCATGGAGGCCCCACCCTTTGAAAACACACATACACTCCTGGGTTTGGCATCATAAAACTTATGAATATACTCAAGTCTGAGAATATTCTCAAATTCGCCAGCTTAACCAATCAAATTTAAGGATAAGACAAATTTTAATAAAATTTTTAGACTTAAAGTAATTCTCAAATTAAAGTCAAAATCTACAAAAGTCATAAATTGTATTTGAAATTGTTATACAGCTGATGACAACTTTATGAAAGCATCACAAGTTCTGATGACATGGCTTGAAAGAGGCGATCTAACAAAGAGGAATATCAACACATTTTATACCATGATGCAATGCACAAACTCACAAGTTAGACGACTCCTCAATGAAAAACAACAACAAGAGGATGAACTCCGGAAAATGAAAGATAATTTCCGGAAAATATTTGAAGGAATTTTACATCAATGTAAGTATCAAATTTGAAAAGTGAATGACATTGACTTTATAATCAGATCAATATGGAACCAGGGTGTGTGACATCTCTTAAAACAGACTGACATTTTACAGTGTTAGTGGAAGGCATGCAATAGATATAAGTGGATGTAAATATGCATGTACATATACACCTACCAACCCTACCCAAACACACACACACACATATACACACACACAGCTAAACCCACTAAACGCGGGTAAATAATACTCAAATAAGATTATGACAATACAGACCATAGTATGTACAGTCAGGTATAAATACCGGAAAACATTGGAACAACCCCCCCCCCCCCCCCCAAAAAAAAAAAAACTGGTGAATCTCCAAGCATCATGTTGATAGATCAACCATCAAGCAATATGGTATATATATATATATATACAGTGGAACTTTGTTATGTCAGATTAGAATGAGTCGAAATTCTGGTTATGTCAAAATTGAAATGGCCGATCCACATTTTTATTGATATTTCGATTATTACGAATTCCGGATATCTGGAAGTAGTAAGGGTGGTTCCTTGAATATCAAGTTAACAAGTTTCTATTGAATACATCTATTGGCTGGATGATATGAAGCTTTGTTTACCCAAAGCCAGTCACATTGTCTGAGAGCACTGAGGGTAAGCAAAATTTGCATATTACTATCAACCATGGTCATAAATTGAAGATTATTATGCCAATTTTCTGGATTTCTGTTTTGTTGACCTCAAGGAACCATTTCCTGTGCAGAGAGCCATTTGATATCATTTGGTTTTTATTAAGTCATAGTCGTAATGAACAACGGTTTGCTATGGTATAAGTAAGGGTTAGTACAAATAAGAGTGGTCGGATATAGAATAGTACGAACCGCAAGGGAGCGACACAGACCTATATTTTCTGCACAAAGTACGGTTATGAGGGCTTCATACTGGCCATGGATGGGTCTTTGGAGAAACCAGTCCCTAGTCCACCATCTCCTCTGCCTCCGGTCACCTTTACATCTGTCCTCAAGTAGCTCGATCACTGCCCTACCATTTTGTGTCATATCAATATACAGTTCTACCAAATTAATTTCAAGTTTCAGTTGTTGGGCCCTATAAGCAGGGAGTATTTATTCAGAAGCCTGATGGCAGTTTGATGGCAGTCTTGACAATACAGGCATATACTGTATTAATTCATAATAAACAGTTGTGGACTGTAATATTCCATATTCTTTCATGATGTAAAGTAGTAAACCGTAAAAGACTTTGAGAAACCTGGCTAGTGTTAAAAAAAATGTCACGCATATACAAATACTACTACATATGACTACGGCTACATTACAGAAAGCTACAGACTAATACAGATTGCCACGAATGATACCCGATCGTGTCTGTAGCTAATCCGGCGTTAAATCTGTGAATGCGTGACCTAGGCATAATGTTTGTCATTTAATGGGGCATGTACTCCACGGGTATAAGATATTTTGTAAACCGGTCATGTGATATAATTCAACTAATCACTTACACTATTACAAATCTGAGGTAGGATGTATGTATCAATTGTCTTCTGAGGACTTTTTCTTCTTGGACAAGAATTGTCATCTTGAATGTAATATCTCTAACTTTGTAAATGTGGTTTATAGCAGAGAATCATAAATTTTACCCAGGATATATTTGGTACGTATATCAATATCATGAATATGTCTAGCTAGACTCTTGTGATGGAAGATAGAGGTAATTACTGTGTTCAACCCAATAAGCGCCCATGTCCCTATAAGCACCCTTCCCCATTAGCTCAGATTTACTTACCCTTTTTTTAACACACGATCAAGAATCTTTTTTTATAGCTATTGACGAGGATGTATTGAACAGAAAAATGTAAGTAACAGTAAATCTCTAGCCCCATGTAACAGAATAATGCTGATGTGGCAGGGTGTGAAATAAGAATTAGAACATTTTTTGTTTGTATTCCTTTGTCCCTCAGTTGGTCATTTGTGTTCTGGCCTCCTATGAAATACATACCTAATGCAAAAAAAAAAAAAAAAATGCATATTTTCCCAATTTGCAGGAAATTTTCCAAATTGATGTCAAATAATGATGAAATTAAAAAGTTTCTTGTATTTTCAAAGTTTTGTGTATTTTTAGATTTCCCAATTTTAATAAAATGTTGCTAAAATTCCTAATTCAAAGGGCCCAGGCCCCGTACCCCAGAAAGTGAGGAAAACCCCTGAGTAATTTTTCTGTCCTATGAATGTTGCTTTAGCTTTCCAATGTGTAAAAATATAAATGTCTTGCTCATGAGACTGTACAGTTGGTGAAACAGAGTAGCTTAGTTGGTAGAGGGCCAAAGTTTGATAACCTTCATCAGATTGTACGAGTGTAGTGGCACTTAAAATGTCTTTTGAAGTATAGACCACTCAAGCAAGGACACAAGCACACACAGTAAATATACATCTCTCTCCCTGCCTAGTGGGGATGAGTGACGAGGACTTTAAGTTGTCACGCCACTCGGCAAAGCAAGCAAACAAGCTGTGTACAATATCCGTATACCTTATGGAATTTTGCGGTGAATGGCTTTAAACAAAGGTAAAAACAATCATGCAAAAACTGTTTGGGACTTTCATTGATAGTTATCTACAAGAAATTGTACCAATTTTTCAACATATAATCATGTGTATGAGGGTATATAGGTAAAGTTACAGTGATCTTTATACAGATGCAAACAGATGTACAGGTGTCATTTGAAAGTAGAAGTCAATAATTATTCATTTTAATTGCTAAAATTACTTTCTGGCTATCGTCACACAAGCTAGTGTTGGTGTAAATAAACACACTTTCATTTGTTTTGAAAACCACGTGGCAGATGGAGGTAAGTGTGTTTGAAGTGTTGGAAATACGGACCACTCAAGGTCAGGGACTTGTAAGCAGTTCTAGACATGGATCTTCCTGCCCCACAGGAATTAGTGGCAAGGATTTGAGGTAGTCAGATTGCTCATTGAATCAAGACCCATCAACAATGTCTAATAATGATAATGGAGATTTTTTTTGTTTCTTAAATTCATCGACCGCTGAAAAACAATAGACTCTTCTGTAAGTCATTGACTTAGACCAGTCTAAATTTGTCTCTAGGGGTGGATGAGTTAATGGCAAGGTGGGAATACAAGGAGTGGCCATACATTATGTAATTATGTTTATTATAGCTCACTTTCCTTGACTCATCAACTCCTGAAAAACAATGGACTCTTCTGTAAATCGATGGCTTAGGCCAGTCCAAATGTGTCTTTAGGGGTGGATGAGTTAAAGCATGACAGCTGGAGGTAACAAGGGTAAAAATAAAGGATGCATCATATGAGTTAGTTAGAAAAATAAACCATGTATTAAAGAAGATTTTTTTTTTACAATAGATTTGTTAGATATGAATGTCATGATTATGAAAGAGAACAGCACAAACATAAAATTTTCAAGGAAATTAAGATATTTCATGGTTTTTTAGTAGTACCTGTAATGGATGGCATCAAGAGGTAAACAAGGTGAATTCCCCAAATGAAAAATTGTCATAAAATTTTATTTTGAAATGCCAGCTTCTCACATGCTTTGTTATAGAAATAATTATAGTACTGTGATCGACCCAATAAATGCCTATGCCCCTATAAGGGCCCATCCCCTTTAGTTAAAATTTACTCCCCTTATTTTTTACATGATCAAGAATCTTTTTTAGCCATTTGATGAGGAGATCTAGATGTGAACCAGAAAACTGTAAGTAACGGTTTATCTGTAGAACACCAGCAACAGAAGAATGTTGATGTGTGTCCTCGGTAATAACTACAACTTTATCACCATACCTTATGAAAAATTGATTTTTTACGTTGGTTTGACTATTTATTGGTATCAGTAAGCCCCCACCCCCTTTTTCCTATTTTTGTAGCAGCCTGGGCGCTTAGTGGGTCGAATACGGTTTTAATTTTCTTATATTTCTGCAATAATCATGTTCATGAATTGTCAAATAGTACATGTATCATGTCCTCGGTAATAACATGGTAAAGAAGTTAACCAGGGATTTATCAATGATTTTCTGGCTAAAATCTCACAGTTTTTTTATACATGGTAAAGAATTCACCAAGAATTTTGATTTAGCGGCCAAAATCTTACTGTTTGCAATCAAACATGGTAGAGAAGTTAAATCAACACGGTAAAGAAGTTAACCAGGTTATCAGTGAATAGCCCCCAAAATCTCCCATTTTTTTAATTGGTAAAGAAGTTAACCAGGGATTTTTGTTAGCAGCCTCTCAAAGTTTTTAAATCAACATGGTAAAGAAGTTAACCAGGGAGTCAGATTGCTCATTGAATCAAGACCCATCAACAATGTCTAATAATGATTTCTTAAATTTCTGCAAAAAACAATAGATCTTCTGTTCATGAATTGTCAAGTCTCTAGGGGTGGATGAGTTAATGGCAAGGTGGGAATACAAGGAGTGCCATACATTATGTAATTATGTTTTATTATAGCTCACTTTCCTTGACTCATCAACTCCTGAAAAACAATGTTTCTGTAAATCGATTAGGCAGTCCAAAATGTGTCATGGAGTTAAAGCATGACAGCTGGAGGTAACAAGGGTAAAAAATAAAGGATCATCATATGAGTTAGTTAGAAAAATAAACCATGTATTAAAGAAGATTTTTTTTTTACAATTAGATTTTTGCTAAATGAATGTCATGATTATGAAAGAGAACAGCACAAACATAAAAATTTTCAAG
This sequence comes from Atrina japonica, assembly GCA_030159075.1. NCBI lineage: Eukaryota > Metazoa > Mollusca > Bivalvia > Pterioida > Pinnidae > Atrina > Atrina japonica. Next base: position 342,787 of record BROG01000613.1, read on the forward strand.
GAAATTAAGATATTTCATGGTTTTTTATAGTAGTACCCTGTAATGGATGGCATCAAGAGGTAAACAAGGTGAATTCCCCAAATGAAAAATTGTCATAAAATTTTATTTTGTTTTTGAAATGCCAGCTGCTTTTTGTTATAGAAATAATCATAGTACTGTGATCGATGCCTATGCCCCTATACATCCCCTTTAGTTAAAATTTACTCCCCTTATTTTTTACATGATCAAGAATCTTTTTTAGCCATTTGATGAGGAGATCTAGATGTGAACCAGAAAACTGTAAGTAACGGTTTATCTGTAGAACACCAGCAACAGAAGTGTTGATGGAATAACTTTTTATCACCACCTTATGGGATTTTTTTACGTTGGTTTGATATTTATATTGGTATCAGTAAAGACCCCGCCTTATTTTTGGTAGCAGCCTATGTAGCGAATACAATTTTCTAATCTTCTGCAATAATCATGTTCATGAATTGTCAAATAGAGGTACATGTATCATGTGGTTAAAATCTCTCTTTGTAATCAACATGGTAAAGAAGTTAACCAGGGATTTGTCAATGATTTTCTGGCTAAAATCTCACAGTTTTTTTATCTACATGGTAAAGAAGTTCACCAAGAATTTAACAGTGATTTTAGCTATATGGCCAAAATCTTACTGTTTGCAATCAACATGGTAGAGAAGTTAAATCAACACGGTAAAGAAGTTAACCAGGGACTTATCAGTGATTATAGCTATGTAGCCAAAATCTCACAGTTTTTTAATCAACATGGTAAAGAAGTTAACCAGGGATTTATCAGTGGTTATAGCTATATAGCCAAAATCTCAAAGTTTTTAAATCAACATGGTAAAGAAGTTAACCAGGGATTTATCAGTGATTATAGCTATATAACCAAAATCTCAAAGTTTTTAATCAACATGGTAAAGAAGTTAACCAGGGATTTATCAGTGATTATAGCTATGGCCAAAATCTCACAGTTTTTAAATCAACATGGTAAAGAAGTTAACCAGGGATTTATCAGTGATTTTATGGCCAAAATCTCACAGTTTTTAAATCAACATGGTAAATAAGTTAACCAGGGATTTATCAGTGATTTTATGGCCAAAATCTCACAGTTTTTAAATCAACATGGTAAAGAAGTTAACCAGGGATTTATCAGTGATTTTATGGCCAAAATCTCACAGTTTTTAAATCAACATGGTAAAGAAGTTAACCAGGGATTTATCAGTGATTTTGACTATAATGAAATGGACTGTCAAGTTTTCAGTCAAAGAAACGGTAAGAAAAGTAACTTAATTTAAAAAGACCTTTAAATGATAACTGCATTGGTACTAGTCTCACCTGCGCACTTAACACTTCCGCGTGGTAATAAGAAGTTTTGTATCCGACACTAATTATACCCAATAAAATTCAAATTGTACACCTGGAATATTTAGTCTTTCTTTGGGTACTAATTGTCTTGGGTATGAAATGTTTTGAGCGTGAAACTTCTTGATACCTCTCGAAAGTGTTTGTACGCAGGTGAGATTATTAGGAACGCAGTTATCGTGAAAGGGTCTGTATTCGTATTGAGCCATGAATGTAGTGATTTCACATACCTTATGCTATTTGTAATTGGAAATGGAACAAAAAAATTCCCCAACACAGGTATATACAATTTAGCTGATAAATCCCAGTTAACTCATGACAAACTCACAACTCGCCGATATCGTATTTGAAGGACGTAGTTGAAGGAAGGATGTCACAATACAGGTATATCATAATGCAGACAAATTTTAGAACATATTAACACACCTGAAACATTTATTTTTATAGAATTTGAAATGATCTCACCTGAACCAGTGGTTCATATGAATGTATTATAAGATGTAAGTATAAAATGGCTAACCATGAATTTTATTTATTCCTGTTGAAAGTTGATCAGATAGAGAAGGTCTTTAGTATGGCCCTCAAACAGAGGAACTGGGATCATTTCAGTAAGGCTCAGCGCAAGAATGTTGAACTCTGGTACAAGCAGGTTCAGGTAGGTCAAATGACAAGGTGGGTATGGATATATTTCCACTTTGTCTCACAAAGCATTGTGTATACCAAGGATGTTGATGTGAATGAAGTTTTTGTATTTTCAGATCTTATACACATGAAGTTCAGGTTCATCTGTATTGCTTTCTTTTTTGTTTATAAATCTTTCCTTCTTAAAATATGCACACTGTTGTCAATTAGATAATCCCTTTGTTTATTACTGTAAATAACTAATACTACTATATACTATACTTCGTGTCCTCTTCAACATATTTGCAAATTCATGAAATCGCGATTGCCAGATTTAAAGTAGCGGTCCATATAATTTATTGAAACAGCCCTGCTTATAGTAATATGTTATTTCTCAATGCCATTTTGACTATCACATGATTCTTCGATTAGCCTAGGTTTGGATTTTGTTTTGAAATGTACACGCGAGTTGTTTTGACAGTATGTCTTGTCTTGTGGATTTGTCTGTCAAAACTTAATACAAATGCTGTAGGTTATATGTCTTGCAAATAAAATTTTGTTTGATAAAATACTCAAGTTTATATTGCTTTCATTAATAACAAAGTCTAGATCACACAAAACTTGATGATATGACAGGAAGGGGAATAACTCCATAACTTACTAGTACATTTATATCAAAAAGTTACAACAATTTGTGACCGTTTTACCTAGATGTTTTAATGTAATACTGATGAAAATAGGAATAAGCGATTGAAATACCCGTGGATCGAATTTTTTTCATTTATGTTTGCTTTTATCAGAGTAAATATCAGTTTTATAATGTATCTGGGTGTTGATACATACCGTAAACGGTGAATTTTTCCAATCTCCTGGCACTCGTGATTTCAAAGATTCCGGTACTTTGTATACAAATTACTGCGAGATATTTGAATTTGCATTAAAGCTCTCTTAAGAATTTATGCCAGTATTTGTATCGCGTGAAATTAAATTGATTTACAGTAATAGTCATGAAGGGAAAATAAGTAAAAACTTGTTTGTTCTTTGTTCAGGAAATCTTGTATAAGTCTCAGTATTTTTAGATTCTTTAATTCTGTATACCGGGACTTTTTTGCCCTAGGTTATTTTTTTGCCCTTTTAGGATTGAAAGCATTTTCACCCAGTCTTAAATTTACCAAAAATCGCCATGGTCTCCTGAATGACAAAAAAAATTTCACTTTCATATTAAATTTGCCTTCACATCTAAGGGCTAAAATAGCAAAAATATAAATTGGAGCAAAAATCTTTAGGTATACAGAAGTCTGTATACAAAAGCAACTAGGACTTTTAGGTCACTCTAGTCAATCAGGTCCATGGTTGTGATTTATTTCTTGGTCCGTTTTACAAGTGTCATGTGACAGTTCAAATGTTTCAATAAAAAATTTGAAAACCAGAAATATTATAAAGTTGACCAAGACTTTGCCTTTGGTGTTGGTAAGTGAATCAAATCATATGGACATGAAGTTTGGTGTTCTCCATTGATTCAGGTAAAAAGTGAGTTGTTCACAAGTGGAAAGTGATGATCTGGGAGGTCATCATTGGTGATTGCTGAGTGATGCACCATCTGTCACTACATTTAATGTGACAGCTAGAATGCTATGATACTTTGTCATGTTATCGTTAGCGAAGTCATTGTATGTGTAAGTACTTACCTGTGTCTAATAATTGTACCGGTAACACATTATATGTATGGTTGCCTGAGTCAAAATTGGAGATTTAAAATAGATGGAGTTTCGTACTTCACCAAATTGCAGTAATAGTAAAGGAATCGTCTTTGTCTGCGGGCATGCTCTAAAAGACAGGTTTTATGATGATAAAGGGAATCACAACAAAATCTTCCACAGGTAACGCTAGGATTTCGAGATATGTCATAGGAACGATGATGAAAATGTAAACAAATAACCATTGGTCAGATATAAAGATAGTAAAGATAGAATTCCAATAATCTGGTCTTCAGTAGTTGTGAAATACGTAGACACATACTTTTTTAATATTGTAAAACATGTATTTGTTTTGAAATTTCAAGTTTAAATTACCACATGTGTGGATAACATTTGGGAATTATTATGAAATAACCATTCTTTTGTGGTAATGTGGACAATGTATCAAAAGGAGCTGAAATAGATTACTGTGTAAGTATACAAAGTTCAGACATATATCAATGTGTATCGCAAATAGGATGCAGAACAGTCCAAAATATCAACTGTTTTGGTGTGATTTAAAAATATCCCCTCTGGAACCTCTGAAAATATGTAGATTCTTTCTGGAGTCGCCGTATACAGGTTTGTGTAGTAAGTTCTTTGTTTTGCTATGTTTAAGTTTTAATGCTTTTTTCAAATTTTGATAGGAAATTAAACAGTCCCAGCAGGAGGAGTTTCTGAGTGAACGTGTAGATGATGATATGGAGATGTCAGATAGCGAAGAGGGACCAACAGAACCAAAAGTTAAAAAACCAGATGAACCTTACAACCAGAACCAACTACAGGAGTACAGTAAGTGTAAAAGTCACCCTAAAAATAAAATATGAAATGATATTAATACAGGGCTCACACAGGGGAGACATAGGCGACAAAGTCACCCTAAAAATAAAATATGAAATGATATTAAACTACTGTATACACAGGGCTCACATTGGAGGGAGACACAGGCGACAAAGTCACCCTAAAAATAAAATATGAAATGATATTAAACTACTATATACACAGGGCTCACATTGGAGGGAGACACAGGCGACAAAGTCACCCTAAAAATAAAATATGAAATGATATTAAACAACTGTATACACAGGGCTCACATTGGAGGGAGACACAGGCGACAAAGTCACCCTAAAAATAAAATATGAAATGATATTAAACAACTGTATGCACAGGGCTCACATTGGAGACACGGGCGACAAAGTCACCCTAAAAATAAAGTATGAAATGATATTAAACAACTGTATACACAGGGCTTACATTGGAGGGAGACATAGGCGACAAAGACACACTGCATCATTCAAAGTGGCTCTCTGTTTGCCACAAAGTGAAGTTCATGTCGCCTTGCATTTCGCTGATGTCACTCTCTCACTGTCTTGACTTTTGTTTATGACTGTAGTAGCAAGTGATTAACATGTGATTTAATGCAAGTAAATTTTACCTATGGATTAAAGCCTGTATACTACGCATAGCCGTTCTGGCTTATTATCACTTTGCGGTAATTATAAATATTAGTTTAATTCAACCCTCATCTCGGTTGATGAGTGCAACAGGATGTATAGCCTTTCACACCTGTGTGTTGTTTTTACAGTACTGAGGCCTCCGGTGATACAATCAGTATAATGCTACAGAAAAGTGTCACGCCTAATTAAGCATCCCTGCATTTCAGACTGCCTTTAAAGATGCCCAATCAACATCAGAGGGGTGTAATTAATTCCTGATAGTCCTTTGAATAGATTTGAGACTCGGAAATTTTCACCAGGTATTGATGATACACTAGATGAAGAAATGTCGCCATTGGGTCGCTTATGTCATTGCATTTTACATTGCACATTCTCAAAATTTCAACAGTACTTATAAATTTAGAAAATGATATGCCAATACTTGTAAAATAAATAAATAAGAAAGATATTGTGATTTTCAATCGTTTGACATGTAGACATGTTGTACGCTTATGCAACTCACAACGATCACTTGGTGCCTATATCATCGATGATAGGGCCTAAAGTTGAACAACAAATTAATCTTGTAAAAATATAGTGTTGTAAATAAAAGCAGCTAGATCTACTTAATTTAATGCAAGTATGACATTTTGTGAAGTTATTAACTTGGGTAATTTCTATTAAAGCAGAACATTTACTGAGCTATAGCTATTTTTTTTACTGATACCCCCCCCCCAAACCACCCCCCCCCCCAAAAAAAAAAAAACAATAAAATTTAAAAATAATAAATCAAGGGTTCTCGGCTGATTTTTCATTTTGATAAACAATTATTTATTACTAGGGTTTTACTAGAGAAAGGAATAATTAGATATTTTGCACTGAGTCTTTGTGAAAAGTAAAATGTCAGGTACATAGGCTTTATTCATTGTGAAAAATTCACTAAGTAGGCCTATTTATGTTATTTGAAAAATTAAATCAAGTAAAATAAAGCAAAAATTTATTTAGATTTAATCAGTAGATCTAGTGTCATGTAGTGGATGTTTTTGTGAATCAATTATTTTTGGCCAATTTATGTGAAAACTACTAGTTGTGTTACATTGTATGTATGGTATCCCCGCTGAAATAGGCAATATATATATATATATATATATATATATGTAATGCTTAAAAATGATTAACAGTACTTTGTCTCCCTTGGGTTTTTAGAAGTCTCCTTACTTATTTGAGAAGTCTCCCTCCAGTCTTTCTCTTTCTTAGACCCAGTTTGATGCTTGATACATGAAAATTTTCGCAAATTCCGTCCTTAGATGAGAGGACAAATTTAAAATGAAAGCAAAATTTTCACGCCAAAAATGAAACATGGACATACAAGACATCCACGTATTTTTGGCTGTTTAGGGTGAATAAGTGAATGAGTGAATATGATGTCGTAGAAGGGCCAAAATACCCAGTGGTGATAATTTCCAGATATTTGTATTACCTTTACTTAAGTTTATCAATCATACAGTAAAATGTTTTTATGCCCCCGGCCTGAAAGGTCCGCCAGGGGCATCGAGTGTGTAAATCGTCTCTATGTCAGTCTGTCTGTTTGTTTACAAGAATCTGTCTAATAACTTTGAGTTCCTTTGTTTCTAGTTTGTCAGTCTGTCTGTTTGTTTACAAGAATCTGTCTAATAACTTGAGTTCCTTTGTTTCTGGTTTGTCTGTCTGTCTGTAACATTTGGTAAAAAAAAAATTTGGCTTTTCCCTCCAATCTTAATAAAATGTTGGTAAGATGTTTCACATATATGACACACATAACAGTTTCAATTCTGGTCCACTTTTGGCATTATTTGCCAGAGTTATGGGACTTTAAATTCTTTATGACTTGCCTAACTGTCAGGAAAAGCAAAACGCAAAAGCAGTCTCTACAGGTTACTTGAATGAACCACGAAGATAATGAAAGAAGTTAAATTATATATAGATCATGTTTAAAAATGTTTTGAACACAAAGTATGAGTGATGAATGAATAATGATAAAAGAATTGTCATCCTGCCTCCCCTCTTTGCGTGCTGAAATGTACAGTTCTAAATATGGCACCAACACTGCAATGTAAATTTAACATGAGAAACTGCCTACCAAAAATTATTTCCAGGGATATTGGAGGTTTGGTTTTTAAAATGGAGGTTTGAGTGCTATATTTAATTATTATAAACTTTTTCAACAGGCAGGTTGTGAAACTTCATAGATGATATAATAAAAGAACTGTGCACGATTTGTCGATTTCCAAAGTGAGACGCACGGACAGTAGATCTATCCAAATGTGTCTTTAAGGGTGAATAGGTTAAATGATTGGATAAAAATAGTTTGGGGATTGCTGTGACATTATGGGCCTCATAGTTTTTTACCTTTGAACAAAATACCAATATCTATTAATTTGTCCATCTCTAACTGTATTATGTTTCATATTAAAGGCATACAAGCTGTAGAAACCAAATTTTTTGTAGTTCAGTTTCAAATAATCATTGTTTTATACAAAATTGCAGATTGAAAAAAATTGTTACATGTATAATGTCATGATAAAATAGAAGGTGACTAATGGGTGAGTTAACAAATGGATTCTTTTGTGGATGGAAGGAAGACCAATCATTGGTATATTTCATTCATTCTAGTTGTTTCACATTCATTTGGGACCTTGACTTTTGACCTAGTGACATTAACCTTGGACTTTGACCCACTTTTCAAAAACTTTAACCTCGGCTATAGCTTTTAAACCATGAAGGATAGGGCTTTGATATTCCACATATAAATTTCTTATAACCATAGCTTTCATTTCATTCCTTGATATTTGACCTAGTGACATTGACCTTGTACTTTGACCTACTTTTCAGAAACATTAACCTTGGCTTATGACAACTCTTGTTATAAAAAAATTCTAATTTGTTTTTATTCTGACAGTTGAGAGAGCAAATTTAAGAGATGAAAACGATTCTCTTAAGTGTCAGCTGGAAGCTTATAAAAATGAAGTTGACATGATTAAGCAGGAAAATAAGAACGCCTTCGCAGACAAGGAGAATCAACTGAAAATGCTACAGCAGGCAATGCAAGGAATGCAACAGGTATATGGGAGATAACTCTTGCAACATTGTCAGTACCTTTATCAGATTTGTTGATACATTTACTTGCTATTGGTTCATGGTGTATCATATATAAATATTGGTTAACTTTTATCTTGTTTTAAAAGAGTATAGTGGAGCCACGCTTAACGGCCACTTGGTTTAGGAAGCCACCTCACATTTCAGACCACAAGTTGTCAATCTCTTGATAAATGTAAAGACAGAATCTAAGTTGAAAGACCACCTCGCCTTTCAGTCAGTTAGGTGGTCTTAATAGCGAGGTTCCATTGTAGTTCATAGCTAGACATTGCAGTATAAGAATTAATAAAAGATGCAGAATTTTCGGTCAGGTTGTATTTGCATAAGTAAGACTTTTCCTTCCATACAGTATTTGGTTATGTTGTACTGTTATAATTAACACAGATAAAATATTTGGGCTATATTAACTTTCATCTTTGATTTTCAAACACTGATTTTTCACTCAGAAAAAAAATGCCACAGGGCATATCATCACCACAAAGATGAAATGCTCTCATTTCATATTCTTTATGCAGGGGTTGGGGAATAAAATTTCAGCAACCATTTTCATCACAAAGATGAAATGCTCTCATTTCATATTTTGAATGGGGATAAATTTCAATAACTTTTTTCATCACACAGACAAAATTCTCTCATTTCATATTTTATATGGGTGGGGTGTGAATTAGGGGGCAGTAAAATTCTAAGAACTCATTTCATATTTTGTATTGGAGGGGGAGGGGAGTAAATCCCAATAACTGTTTTTTAGTAATCACTTGTATAAGAATTAGCTAATTTCTAGAACAGCAACTTTATTAGTAGCACCCGCAACAAATGTAATCATCTGTCACTTAGGTATCAATATTTCTGTTTCAGCAATTAATTCAAGCAAAGATGGAAAGCAAAGAGATTGAAAATAAACTGAAAGAAAGTCAATTTCGTGAACAGTTGGCTTCTGATGAAGGAGAGAAAGAAGAGAAAAATGATGAAGAAAAGGTATCTTGGAAATGTTCAGTTATGTGAAGATACAAATTACTGCTATTCTGTTTGTGATTATTTACAGGAAGTCAGTTGAAGCACAAGAAACAAATGATTTTTGTCATCAGATCAAAGATTGTTGGTACAGTTCTTTGTATAAAGTACATGTATAGTCAAATGTCAGTTTGTCTTATGTCACCCAGTTATACTTGTCTTTAAATATTCATGGTGCTATTTTATAAAAAGGTCTTAATTCCTTAGTTGAAAGCCTTAAAGTTATTGACCATAAAGCAAGTTTTACCACTGTTTAAGGGGCCTCTGTGTTCACTTGCACTTTGAACCATGAAGTCTCACTTCCTGTCAGTGCAGGTCTGAGCCCGACTGGAACCTAAGCTGATTTTTGTGAGAATTTTTTAGGTCTCTTACTGGGTACGTTGTAACCGGGTTCTCTCCACCACTAAAAACTGGCCGCCACCATATAACTTCAAAATTGTTGAGTGTGGGGTAAACCGCTTCCAAAAATGTTTTGAAGCCTGTCCTAACTTTGGACTTTGGTTATCTTTGCACATTTTGTTATAAATCATTAATATAGTTTATGAACACTTACTAATATAGTGGCTAAATTTTAGCCTCTTGTAATTTTAACTTAGGACTAAAATTTGCCCTTTAGGGAGTCAAAATGTCATGACCTTTTTTAGTCATATGCTTCAAGATCTTTTAATGAAAAAAGTCCTATGCTGTGAGTCACTTAAGATCAATTTTAAGACTTACAACCTTTTGTAAAAACATAAAAGTTCATAAATCAGTAAGTCATATATCTATAATACATACGTCATACAAAATTTACCAATTACAGATTTCATTCTTTTATGAAATAGTGCCTTGATTGCTTTTTTTTTTTTGCTGGTATGTGTCCAGTTTTGTGGAATATTTGTTTGTAAAGACTTTAAAACTATTTGCCTAACCTAAATGTTACAAATTATCGCTGCAGAAATCATCACATAACGTAGACGAAGTGAGTAAGCTGCCCGATGCAATAAGTAAGAAACCAGAAACGTCAATTATTACGGTCAGCAGTACAGGAATAACTATAACAGAGAAAGAAACAACATTGTTAGGTAAGATATCAACACATCAGTCATTTTATATAATGTCTCAGTTGAAATAGAAATGACATTGTTAGGTAAGATATCAACACGTCAGTCATTTTATATAATGTCTCAGTTGAAATAGAAATGACATTGTTAGGTAAGATATCAACAAGTCAATCATTTTATATAATGTCTCAGTTGAAATAGAAATGACATTGTTAGGTAAGATATCAACACGTCAGTCATTTTATATAATGTCTCAGTTGAAATAGAAATGACATTGTTAGGTTAGATATCAACATGTCAGTCATTTTATATAATGTCTCAGTTGAAATAGAAATGACATTGTTAGGTAAGATATCAACACGTCAGTCACTTTATATAATGTCTCAGTTGAAATAGAAATGACATTGTTAGGTAAGATATCAACACGTCAGTCACTTTATATAATGTCTCAGTTGAAATAGAAATGACATTGTTAGGTAAGATATCAACACGTCAGTCACTTTATATAATGTCTCAGTTGAAATAGAAATGACATTGTTAGGTAAGATATCAACACGTCAGTCACTTTATATAATGTCTCAGTTGAAATAGAAATGACATTGTTAGGTAAGATATCAACACGTCAGTCATTTTATATAATGTCTCAGTTGAAATAGAAATGACATTGTTAGGTAAGATATCAACACGTCAGTCATTTTATATAATGTCTCAGTTGAAATAGAAATGACATTGTTAGGTTAGATATCAACACGTCAGTCATTTTATATAATGTCTCAGTTGAAATAGAAATGACATTGTTAGGTAAGATATCAACACGTCAGTCACTTTATATAATGTCTCAGTTGAAATAGAAATGACATTGTTAGGTAAGATATCAACACGTCAGTCACTTTATATAATGTCTCAGTTGAAATAGAAATGACATCAGCACTATAAGATAAGATATCAACATGCCAATAATTTTATATAATGTCTCTTTTGAAATGACATTGTTAGGTATGATGTCAACACACCACCAGTACTTCAACTTTTTAAGCTCACCTAGCCAGAAGTAAAAATGATCAGCACACAGATCTGTAAAAAATAATTTTACCAAAATCAGCCATCAACAACATATTTGAATTAACTCCCTTTAAATGTGAATCTTTTTCAAGTTTTGTAGTTATCACCAGCTGTTTTATATATATATATATATATTTTTGTAATCAGGAAAATGGTCAGCAATTCTGTCATCGGAGCTATTTCGATTTTAAAGTCAAGTTTACTTTTATTAGATATGGTTATAAACATTAAAATTAGTGAAGAGAGACTATAAAATGTTGTTTTCATCTCTTGGTTGAGATCGTATATGGGTAGTACAGTTTTACTGAAGAGAGACTATGAAATGTTGTTTTCATCTCTTGGGTAAGATCATATAAGGGTAGTACAGTGTTATTGAAGAGAGACTATAAAATGTTGTTTTCATCTCTTGTTTGAGATCGTATATGGGTAGTACAGTTTTACTGAAGAGAGACTATGAAATGTTGTTTACATCTCTTGGGTAAAATCATATAAGGGTAGTACAGTTTTATTGAAGAGAGACTATAAAATGTTGTTTTCATCTCTTGGTTGAGATCATATAAGGGTAGTACAGTTTTATTGAAAAGAGACTGTAAAATGTTTTTTTCATCTCTTGTTTGAGATCGTATATGGGTAGTACAGTTTTATTGAAAAGAGACTGTAAAATGTTGTTTTCATCTCTTGAGTAAGATCATATAAGTGTAGTACAGTTTTATTGAAAAGAGACTATAAAATGTTGTTTTCATCTCTTGTTTGAGATCGTATATGGGTAGTACAGTTTTATTGAAAAGAGACTAAAATGTTGTTTTCATCTCTTGTTTGAGATCTTATATGGGTAGTACAGTTTTATTGAAGAGAGAAAATAACATGTTGTTTTCATCTCTTGGGTAAGATCATATAAGGGTAGTACAGATTTATTCATTAGGTGTAGTAAGTATTTCTGTTTTTGTTCTGCGAGAAAGTTTGCCAGATGACGTGCGGAGGTCAGGTGGTCTCTGCCCAGGTACATTGTAGACTCAAACACATGTATATACCATATTCCCTCGCATCAGTGCAAGAAACTCTTTGAAACTAATTCTAATTTATGTACAAAATAAATTTGTTCATCTGATTTACGAAGAGTCATGAAATCGAATCTACAAAAGAAAAAATAATATGTGAACTTTTAGTCATAGATATATCTATATAAGGAAATAATTCAACAAAGAAACAATGGGGGGAGTGTTTATAACACATGACAACATCAAAATTTCGAATAACTTAAAATCAATTTCTTTTACGTGTTCTCATAAGAGATACACAATTTTGAATATATCTAATAATTATTTGATAGAAAGGTCATATGATTCTTTTGACAGGCCTGATTTCCTGTTTTCTACACGTTCATCCAAACGGTGCTAGCGTTGATTACATATGGTCGTATCTCCATCAGCTGAACATACAAACACGAACAAGTGAACTGGAGGATTTACTCACAAGACTGCCAACATTATTCAAACAAGTGATGAGTGGGGTCGGTGCCACAATAGAAAGAAAATGGCAGTTTGTTGCTTATAACAATAGAAGTAGTCCTGTATTAGGGGGGCTTTAAGCCATTCATTATGTGTCTTTCTAGTTATATGTTCATTTCCGCTGTAATTTCTTCATAATGTATGTTAGTTATGTATGTATGTGTACATGTAATGTACACAAATAAATGTGTTCATTGAAAAGGAGAACTTGGTGTTGATTGGTTGAAATAATCATGTGATTACAGAAGATGCAGCAGATGATTTAGGACTCTCATAAACCGAATAATCCAGTCGTTATATTTCATTGATCATTGCATTAACGCCTGAATGCAAACACAATACACGTCAACCAGAAGAAAGTTTTACTGTGCCAGATTGTGACATCGGAGTAATTTACGTCAGAATTTTGTGACGTTGCATTATGACTACTCCACAACACGCGGGTTTTTAATGAAAGTTGTGATTTATCATAACACATTGCTAAAATACAACTGTATACCTATCATTCATTTGCAGTTTACATTCAATATATTTTCTTTGTTTTTTGGTTTTTTTTCCCGAACATTTAATTATCCTCGGTAGCTAGCGATCACCATATTTGTTACAAGCGGGTGGTTGCTGGAAATCACAACTGTGCACACTCTTGAGGTTCTTGCCTGCAATTGGTCCGATACAGTTTGTATTGGGAGTAACAAGTTTTATTAACAATTTGTCTTCAAGCCCACTGGAGGACTCCAGACATAAGAGGGCGCTGTAATTATTTGATTTAGGACTCCCATGCAGATTTGAATTTCAGGAACACTTACAAATATCAACAAGTTCTGTTGGCATTGTTTCCTTTTTTTTTTCACTCATTGCTAAATCTTTTCCTTGACAGTTTAACTGGTGATTGAGAAATTTAAATGATCAATTATCTCAAGCAAGTTCTTGTATCATCAATGCTTGCTAATGATTGTAAATAAAAAGATGTATAGTTTGCATGCTTTATGGAAAAACATTATTTCACAAAGATTGATACACACACATACACACACACACACACACACACACACACACAAACTCAATTTCCAGGTATAATGAAATTGTCGGGACCTTAAATTTTACTTCAAATTAACTGAATTTCAATGTATCTGTTTTTTACAGAGATCATAAAGTTCAGTCATTAAGAAAACCCATGATTAGGACTATTAACTCATCAACCCCTGAAAAACAATGGACTCTTCTGTAAATCAATGGCTTGGACCAGTCCAAATGTTTCTTTAGGGGTGGATGAGTTAAAGAAAGCATACACATTCTATGGATATCTCTCCACCATCCATACCTGTTTGTTGAACATGTATGTGACTGAGTTTTTATGGAATCTTAACCCAATAAAAGTTTTTTTAATGAATAAAGACAAATAACAAACAAAATATTGCATATGAATTTCACAAGCAAACGTTTTCACATACCTGAAATTTGCACTTTTAACTGAAAATCATTCACCTGTTACAAAAATGTACCTTGGGAAAAACGTCAAACTTCCCTGTTTAAATGTTATCAAAGCAACTTGTTTAGTGTTCACAGGATCTTGTAATTCATTTCAAATAATCTGATTTTTCAAACTAAACAAGATTCTACGTATAGATATTATCATCACTTTGATGGGGAATTTCATTTTATTTCAAACTAACCAATTTTCCAAATTTAACGGATTTAGTATATTCAAGTGCAACTGTAAATATATACACGTGTGTGTTTGTGTGTTGTGTGTGTGTAACTCACAATAACACTAAGTCTTAGGACCATATCTTCGAGATTTGCAGTAACATAAGGATATATATTACATATACTGAAAGTGAATATTTTATGGGGTTACTTGAACAATTTCTCTTTACAAAACCTACAGCATGGAGTTAATATATGGTTTATGCAGAAATAAAGAAATGGTAGTAGTGAAATATCTATGTATAATATTTGTGTTGAAATTAAATTTGTTTACAAGGTGACTAAGCTTGCCTGTTTACGGCAATTTTCGCTGCCATGAGGCCCACTCAATTTTATGTCACAGAAATCTTGTCTTTATTATCAGGCGCTTTGGAGGGATACATCTAAAAATATCCTCAAAAAGTGAAAAATTCTAGTCACCCAAACACAAACACGCACTAATGCTGTAAGGAAAATATTTGTACATGAAGTTGCATCGGGCCAGTTGTTGGTGGACAAAGTTGGCGATAAAAGTCTTTGGAGGGAAACGGGGTCTGTTATTGAAGTCTCTTACAATGTCGGCTTTTCTACCTACATATTGATGCATAGGCGTGGGAACCGGGGGGGGGGGGGGGGGGGGGGGGGGGGGGGGGCTACTTTTTTGGCAAAGATAGAAATAGGTGTTGAAAATTAAGGCTTAGCGCCTAGATGTTCCTGGCGTGTGTGTGTTTTAAGTTGGTTTAGCCTCCCCCCCCCCCCCCCCCCCCCCCCACACATTCAATTTGCTTCCGACAGTGTTGTGATGTAATCTGTCAATCTCTTACACAGAGTTATCTGTTATGCCTCGACAATCTCTGTAAATGTCTCAAATTTTGCCAGTTTCTGGTAAATTATATACAGTAAATGTACTCTAGATTTTGCTCTTTATAAGATATCGGTCTTTTTGGCATATATCATAGTGCTGACATCGAAAAATTACTACTTGAGGTGAAAATACTTTTTTAAAAATGGATATGAATATAGGGACTATATTTTTGCGAAAAGTTTCCTGTAGAATCTATTCGATTATGGAATATTATTTCTAAGTGTTAATTATCTTGTTACCTTGGATATCAAATCTAATGCACTTGTTTTGTTTCATTGCCTAGTACAATTGAAAACTTACACGGGGATCACGTTTAACTTTTTTATGATGTGGCATACAGTTTTGTCGAATAACTTTAATGCACAGGTAGAATTTTACGTTTTACATGTTTTGATAATACATCGAACAGTTTTTCGGTCTTGAATTATTTCAAATAGGAAACATAAAATTATCCTTTCACAACTTATGCAAAAAAACAGGTATTTAAATTCTTAAATACCAATGACGAATAAGTGAAACTGATAATATTAACACACTGAACTCTGTTCGGTCATTGATAAAAAGTAGGGCCTAGTATAAAGCTTGTCTATCACCCCTGAATACAAAGAATAATATGAGAAGTCCACTGAAAAATAAATTCCAATTTGTCTTTGATTATACTATTTGACAGTTTTCTCTCCGTCATTATCGTATGATACAGTTTTATTTCTGCTGTCTGTTTCTTTGGTGCCCTGAATGCTTAACAATTATGTATCTTTATTGCAGATATTGCAAATATAATGGCATAGCCATATTTCCTTTTTATGGATGGTACTGGTATGACCTGTGTACGACATAAAAATTTTGTTTATTGCAGCCCATGTAATTTATTTTAAGTTAATGTATTCTATATTGATATACGACATTTCAATTTCTTATTCCAGTATTCCATATTAGTATGAGGCCAAAAGTTCAATTCGGTTATAAAGTAGGCCACAGTATAGAGCGTGGGGTTTGGTAGTTTCTATCATTAAAGCGCACAGGAGTTAAAATAGGATTTTCCCTGTGATTTAGGATTTTACCTATGATTCAGGGGTTTCCCTATAATTAAGGGTTGTAGCTTTCCGTATGATTTCCCTTTGACTTAGGGTTGTTCCTATGATTTATAATTTTCCCAATGATTTCCTCCATGTTGTATGGTTTTCTGGATGATTGGGGGTTTTCCCATAGACATATGGCTTTCCCTTAGACTTGCGGTATTTTCCTGTGATTGTTTTACAAAAAAACTGACAGGCTATTAGCGATTCATCTATCAGAAAGGGCGGTCTCAGTTCTGACGGGGGAATTATCGGTACCCTGTTAGTTTTGTAAACAATTTCCAGGGTAACACCTAAGTACAATAAAATATGTAAAGACCGACCCAGTCGTGCTTTGTTTGAATTCCACTTACATAAAATATATATTCCAAATTTCCTTTAATTATTTCATTTGGCAGTATTCTGCTGTCCCTAAAGGCTAAATGATTATTTACCTTTAGTGCATATTTTTGCCTTAGCAGTTAGTTACCGAAATATTCAGCATGAGGTAAACATTTTAAATGATTTTTCTTCAGTTTTCCCATCCCACTTCAAGGAAAGTAGATAACAATATTTTATTACTAAGGTACTTCACTTTTTTAAGATGTAGCTTTTATCTTCAAATTCCCAATATATATATATATATATATATATATATATATATATATATATATATATATATATATACATACATACATATATATACACATATATATAGTGTTTATTGTAAAAATAATTGCAGATGTTAAATTGTACGGAGATTGTTGTCATTTTTTTTATAACATCTTCACCTCATTTGTGACTATTTGTTGTATTTATATACTATTTGTGTTCGAGTTTTTAGTAATGTTTGCAAATTTTCAGTTTTTTATGTTTATCCGCAAAGTAGAGTTCCTAAAACAATGAATTTTTGTATGGATGTGTTTGTGAGTGTTAATGTCAAATGTTGTAGATATAAAAAGATTAAATCTCTACAAATGATTGAGCTTCTTTATTTCATTACTGGAAATTTGGAATATAGTTGAGGTAAACATGTTCAAAATGATTCTGATGGAAGAAGTAAAATCGCAGGTGATTTTATGTGTTAAGACGTGTTCAGCACACGAAGATTTCATATACAAAATTAACTACTTACAGAGTTGTCACAATGATACCAGGGTCAACGAATTTGTTTCATTGCTAAAATATCGAAATTTTAACGCCAGGAAATTTTCTGCTTCTACAATATTTAACTTTTATGATGAAATAGATGGAGGGGATGCTTTATGGCCGACTCACAATCATGCCCGACGTATCTTCAGTTTACATGCGTACATAGTAAGATGTTGTGGTAATTATTTTCATTAAAAGAAACATTTGATGTTGAAATAAATAATATTTTCGCTATTTATATGATATTAGTATACCTTTAAGGATTGTCAAGGACTAAAAGTATGGACTATACATTTACATATATCTTTTAGATTACGATAAGTCGACACTGAAAATGACATGACTATCTCGGCATGCTTTACCCGATGGCGGTTAAATGTTATATCTAAGGGGCCTGTTAGTATGGGGCGCCGTTTTATTTTACTTATTCAGTAAGTGATATCACCCATTCGAATGAGATCACCCATTGGAATACCGTATAAGTGATATATACGAATAAGTGATATCACTTATAAAAACGAATAATATCACCTATTCGTATAAGTGATATCACTCTTTCAAATAGGTGATACCACTTTCAAATAGGAGATATCTATACGTTTTTATAGGTGATATCACCTATTCGAATAAGTGATATCACCTATTCGAATAGGTGATATCACTTTACAAAACGAATAAGTGATATCACTCATTCGAATAAGTGATATCACTTATTCAAATCTGGAAACAGTAAAAACGTTTTCCCCATTTCTTCCATAAATGTAGATCTGCAGTGAATATCACTAGGCCTATATCTATATATGGAAGAACAAAGCACAAAGGACGATATTACGGTATCGTGATAAAGGCGCAGGGCTGCAGAATCGGAATCATCTCCAGTGTCTGTAGGATTTGGATGGAGTTCAGCATTCAAAGCAGACAGAGCCGCCAAAACCATACCGCCGACTTCCGTCATTTTGAACTAGGGTCCGATTTTGTTTTAAAAGTGGTTGAACTTAAAAAAACTTAAAACACCCTATATAATTCTTTTGACCAAATGTAAGGAAACAAAAATAAATAAATAAATAAATAATTTATTGTGCCAAAGATGACACAAGTCATATTTTTGTTAGACCCAGGAATACGTTATTTTTTGTGTAGGGAGCATTCATTGGCATTGATTCAAAAGTGATATCACATATTCGTATAGGTGATATCACTTTACAAAACGAATAGGTGATATCACTTAGTCGAATGAATGATATCACTTATTTGTATAGGTGATATCACTCATTCATTTGAATAGGTGATGTCTTTCATTCGAATAGGTGATATCGCTCATTCGTAAGTGATATCACTTAACAATTTATAAAAGCGATATCACCTATTCGAATGAGTGATATCATCTATTCGAATAAGTGATATCACCTATTCGAAAGAGTGATATCATCTATTCGAAAGAGTGATATCATCTATTCGAATAAGTGATATCACCTATTCGAAAGATTGATATGACTAACTTGTATTTAAAAGTAAAACGGCGCCTCATATGTTAAAAAGTTATCTTATTGCAGCGATGTACATGTATTTTCTTTCTTTGTGTAATCTGGAGAAGTTATGTACATTAATAGACAAAAATGATGTCCGCCCTTGCAGTGTTTGATATGCAGATGTAACTTTAATGTATATTTCTGGTAAAACTAATATGATCTTTTGATTTTTATAGAACTTCTACAGATCCCTTGTAAGACTGATACAACGCTTACTTGTCTACGTATGATGCTATAAGGACTTTCTATACAGTATGATATGTGATATAAGATGTTAAACAGCTGTTACAGTCGACGATATTCTAGTGGATTTCCGAGTGTATACATGTATAAAAATCCAGATAAATTTGAGACTTCACAAAAAGGCGATTAATGAACCCTAGCATTTATCATCATATTGGTCTGTTATTAAATGAAACACCGATGCACACCTCATTACGCACTGAAGACTATATTCACCAGTATTTCATGGATGTTTGTTTTTTGTTTCTTTTTAACTGAAAAGCGTTTTACTCCACACTCAACAATTTTCCAGTTATATGATGTCGGTCAGTTTTTAATGGTTGAGGAGAAAATCCGTTTACAAGAATGCATGTTTGGAGATCGCATATCAGCTTCCTGGTTTTGCTTTTCTCTAAATCATCGAGTTTCTGCCTCTGAGCATCTGTTGACAGTAAAGAGAAAATTTGTTTTAATTGCGTTTTACGTATCACCAAAATTGTTCGTTGACATGTCCAACAGTCGGAGATGTATGTGAATGCCTGAATTATTGAATTATAAATCTGAATTATGTTGTTTACTATAACGCGAATTTGGTTGTTTGTTTAATGTTAAGGATACCATTGCAACTTGAGAGAGAGAGAGAGAGAGAGAGAGAGAGAGAGAGAGAGAGAGAGAGAGAGAGAGAGAGAGAGAGAAAGATCGAGATCAAAATATTGGATCTCATCCAGAAGACAGATTTTGAGCAGTGAATATTTCTCTTGCAAGACAAATAGATTTTAAACGGCCAAGAAAGCTGCTCTTTCAAAAATAATTTTGATGAATTTGAATTTATGCTGTAATAATTGCATACCAGCACATGCATTAAATCAATTTAAATATGATGCTTTCAATGTTTTTCCCTTTGGCAGGCGTGATTGTTTATATTTTGATATTATTCTGTATGAGGGGAAATGTACATACATGTATACGTCTTATTTATCTGGTTCACCAGGCACTGTGTACTTTTATGGCTTTCCAATAGCATGACAGACTTTCCAGGTTATTAAGTGCAGTAAGGTGTGCTTCCTAGTTGAACATGTGTGTAATACAGTCAAGAATCTCCAATTCGATGAATTTCTTCGTGGTGAAATAGAGAGGTCAACGTATGAATAACCAAATAAACGGATGAGTAACAGAAGTGTCGATATAAAAAAAACCCAATAAAGACACCAATATCAACAACAACAATAATAAGTTACTTTTTTGCACGCGCTATCCTCATAGCCATATTTAACGCATACTGACATGATTTGCTTTTACTGAAAAACAAATGTCTACTAATGTCTCATAAGTATGATGTAAACATCTTAAAATGGTTTTTGAATTTTCAGATTCCATTTTAAATAAAGTAAACAAATTAATGTATTGTACATTACTGAATTTATGATATGATTATATCAAAATGACACCTGTCTTTCAACAAAAGCCATATAGAACTACATGATTAAGTAATATGAAATGTTTACATACCGACTGTTATTTCCTTCTTTGCTAGTATAGCATGTTATATACATGTACTAGCAAAGAAGGAAATAACAATCGGTGTGACCGGTTGCATTTATAATATTCAATGCTTGACACACACCTGTTACGTCATATGAACCCTCCCTGAAAGGTCAATTAAATAGACTGAATTTCGTATTCAGCTGACTATAGATTCACATAATATGATAATATATATATAGATGTAAGAATTGTTTTTTCATTTTTTTTAAAGCATGGAATATACATGCAATGAATCATAGAAAAAAAATTAATGTGCTGCACGTTGCTTTTTTTTCCATGAGTCATTGCCTGTATATTCCAGGTTTTTCAAAAATTGAAAAACAGTCCTTAAATGTTTCAGCCAAAATAGTATGTGCAGTATAAGCCGAGGTGTCTAGCTAGTTTCTATCAATAAAATTTAAAGTGTACAGGAATAGAAATGGGTTTTCGTATGATTTAGGACTTCCCTATGATTGGGGATTCCCATCGATTTAGGGTTTCCCCATGATTTAGGATTTTCTCCAATGATTTAGGGTTTCCTTGTGATTTTAGGATTTTCCCTATAATTTATAGTTTTTGCTTTGACTTAGGGTTCTCCCTATAGTTACGGATTGTTTTACAAAAACTGGCGTTCCATCAGCGAATCTTCTGTCAAAAATCTCGCTCCCATTTCTGGCAGGGGAATCACCGATTCCCAGTGAGTATCGTTAACAAGTTACAAGGTAACCCCTGAATACAATAAATGAATAAACAACCATGTTTGCTTGGATTCCACTGAAATAAAATATATTCCATTTTTCTTTTGTCATTTTATTTGGTAGTTGTCTGTCTGCTGTTCCTAAAAGTCAAAGGATTATTTATCTTTAGTGCAGATAAGAGATGTATTGCTTGTCGTCAATTAGATAATGTATTTACTTTTCGTGAGCGGTGCTAGTATCAACTTTGCCTTTGGATGTTTAATTTCGCTTATTATCGTAAGTTAAATTTCTTCTGAACGAATCCTCGTCACTATTGGTACAGACGTCTCAACAATCGCCAACGAAAAGGTAAATCAACATTTCATTTAGTGAAACAGAGTAAATGCAAACCAAACTATTATATCGACAGTAAAATTTGCGGAACGTTGATATCAAACGCGGTATTTGATATCTCTATGTCAATAATTTGTCAGTGAGAAGTTGACATCTGTATTTGAAATGTTCATATATTGAACACGCCCTGGGTTATCGGATCATTTGTGAAATATAAACTCCAAATGCGAGTTACTGTGGGGTATTACTACTTAAATGTGGAAAATTTACGATGGGAAAGCCGAAATCGTCGCGTTTGTCGTATAGCTTAGTTGCCAATTTCCCGCTTGTGTCTATATATCTGAAGGATAGGTTTAGTGTTAGCATGTGATTAAGATGGAAGTAGCGTAGAATGGCCGATATATATAAACATCAAAATACATCTTTAGAACCGGCTTAGACGACATGCGATTGGTTATTTGCACTTACATTTCTTTGAAGACTTTCTTTAAGAATAAGACGATTGCTTTGGCAATTGTGTTCGGTTGATTTTTTAAAATGACCCTCTAATTCTTTCAGTAATTTATTATTCAAATTTCTGTGTTCTCTTTTCACTATAATTATGTGCATTTTTTAAATATCCCAATATTGCAGAATTTTATTAGTTCCTCCTCCCAGTGAACCGGCCTGACTCGGTCGGTAGCGCACTCGACTCTTGATCGTGAGGTCGTGAGTTCGAGTCCAGCCGGCGGCAGGATGGTTTCCTGTCCTTCGGGAAAACCCCCCAGAAAAGACAGTAAATCGAGGTCCCGTGTCGCAGTAGGTGTCGGTACGTGAAAGAACCCTCACTGCTCAATGGCCGTAAGTGTCGAGCATAGGCCAAAATTTGAAGCCCTTCACCGGCATTTGGTGACGTCTCCATATGAGTGAAAGATTCTTGAGTGGGACGTTAAACAACAATAAACAAACAAAGTCCTTCTCTCAATAAATTAGCCAGGATATTCACTTTGTCTGCCTTAGTCATTGACGATTTCATATAGGTTATATACTATTTTGGCGTTTTATAAGGATTAAGTACTAGATAGTAAAAGGTATAACGAGATCCTTTGTCAGTTACTTGTTCTGTAGCTATTAGGTAAGGAACACGCTTGCCGTGGTCTAGTGTTCATTTCAGGTTCGATCCCGGTATCGGATCATACCAAAAACTTTCAAAAATGGAATGGCAGTAACTTTTCGTCACCAATGAAGTGAAAGTAAGTTTAATTAATTTACACCAGCGATAAGCCGGTCTTTTTAACAGAGGCGTTTTTTACCTGGAGCCCAATATGGTGCGAAGAACTATGATCTGATAAGTTGGACTGCATGTCTACTTTGACATTTCATTAATTCCCAGAATATATCATATTTTTTTTTTTCAAAAGCTAGATTGAGGTAAGATTTGGTAATCTATGGCGGGCCATCTTTCACCACAAACTGGATACTTTTTGGTGTCGGACTGATGGGGCGTCGGAATATTGGGGCTGTACTGTTTATTCCTCTATAGTTTTTAAATGTTGTAATTTTTGCAAGTTTTCAGATTTGTTATGTGCGCAAAGTAGAGACCCTAAAACAATGAATTTGGTATGAATGTGTTTGTGAGTGTTGATGTCAAATGTCGTGAATGTGTGTGCGTTGACAGTTTAAGAATTAGTTTTTTTCTTTTATTAGTCATAAAAGTAATGGTCATTGACATTACTTATTACTTGTGTTCGACTTCCTATTGTCATGCGCAGATTAATCCGTGGGTGTGATAAGTCATTTCACAACACACCTATAAGCTTATGTTTCTGACTTATCTTTAATAGGTGAAAACGGATAATTGGTTTATCTTTTTTAGCAGTAAATTAATAAAAAGTAATTGTAAATGTTGTTATAATTTGCAGTTTGTACTTTTAATTAAGTTGGTACCTGGCTCTGTGATTGGGTGCTCGATTCGCAACCGGAGGCTGGGTTTTCCTATCCTTAGGATGAGAAAGTAAAAACAGAGGTCCCGTGTCACAGCAGGTGCCGGGACGTTAAAGAACCCTCACTGCTCAATGACCGTAACCTCACTTATATAAGTTGCGAGCATAGATCAAAATTTTAAGCCCTTCTCCGGCTTTGTTGACGTCTCCATATGATTGAAAGATTCTTGAGTGGGACGTCAAACAACAATACAACATTGAACAACAACAACAACGACAACAACCTGGTTGTCAAACTATCAGGTACTCCACACTCTTAGCCCGAGTTACGGGAAGAGAAGTATCTGTAAATAAATTGTAAATCAACTGTGTAGGCTGAGCCCGTACTTAGTTTCTGTCACACTGTTATCGGGATTCCCGGTTAATATCAACAGTTCACAAATTTTATGGTCGGTATAACGGTCTCATTTTTCGAGCGACTATGTTTCACTAAATGAAATATTGAGCGACCTGTTATATAGCTGTTGTTAAATCGGTTATACTGGTTGAGACAATTTTTCAATAATCACTTATTTAATTTGAACTTGTCTGTAAATTCGACGCCTATCATTGTACTACAGTTAATTCATAGATAATCCAAATGATGTCTACCACATGTATAAATTCTTTGATGAATTAGACGGAAGGAATACTCTGCGAGGTTCGACTCATGATCATGCCTGACTTATTAATCAGTTTACGTGCTTGTAAATTAATATGTTGTATTGATATTAATCATAAAAATAAATACTGAATGATGAAATAAAAATACATTTCTAAACTCTAGGTTATCTTATTATCGGCGATTTATAAAAAGAATATACCTTTAGCGATAAATTAGTACCTAATTTTCAGGGACCAATGATCTACGTTATATGTACACTTCCCTATCTAAGTGCAATAAGTCCAAATTAAATTGCATACGAACTCAGGGGGCATATTTCATCTGAAAATGGTGAAATGTTATTTTCTAAGGGGGCGTATAACATTCATCTTAAGGCAGTGATATATTTTCTTTCTTCCTTTATTTTTTAATACTACTTGCGTAAAGCCTGTTGACTTACGATACGATATTACGGTATCATGATGTCCCGAATCAGTCACCATACCTCCCTGATTTTGTTTTACGATAAATCATCGACTTTTGTACCAATTTATTCACTATAAAGTTTTAATTACGTTTCACCAAAATTGTTCGTGGACACGTCAAAAAGTCTTAAATCTAGGTAAATTCCCTGAATTCTAAATCTGAACTATGCAATAACGGAAAGTTTGTTATATGTTTCATCCTAAGATCCCATTGTGACTTTCTGTTTCGATGAGAGAAATACACATGATTAAAGGACTTGGTCCCGACTAGGCCGAACTTTCTGCCCCGATTTTAAGCGAATTTGGGGGGTGGGGTGAAAATCTGATTTTACCAACAACAACAAAAATCACTTAAAATCGAGGCAGAAAGTTTGGCCTAGGTCCGACTAGACAAATTTAAAATTTGTCTCTTACAAAACAAGCCGATTATATATGTACCCTAGAAACCTTTCAAAAAAGATAATTCCAAACTTGAATATTGTTTTTTATTTTTTGTGGGTATTAGGTTTATATTTTTAAAATTTTTTGTGGGTATTAGGTTTATATTTTTTCGATTTTTGTGGGTATTAGGTTTATATTTTTTCTATTTTTTGTGGGTATTAGGTTTATATTTTGACATTATTTTCATATCATTACATCTTATGATCTACCCGGTTCGTTCACACAATGTAGGCCTATACATTCTTTGCTTTCCAATACCATTACAAAATGGACAGAGAGGTTACTACGTGCAATAAAGTGACTACTTCCTGGTTGGGCATACGCGTAATGGATATATGGCTATCTAATTCGGTCAATTTTTTTCGTGAGGAAATAATGTTCGACATATGAAAAGTCAAATAAACGCAGCGAGTAATAGAACAGACGTCGAAAAGAAAAACAACACAAAAAACAAAAACAAAAACATAACACCCCCGTGTACATCCGTATTACAACCGAAAAGTCCGTGTAGGTACCGAAGTATCCGTGTAATGTCCGGGGTCGTCCGTGTAATGTCTGGTTCGTCCGAGTAATGTCCGGGGCTCTACGGAAGAACACGGCTGTCTACGGATTTTACACGGATTTTACCCGGAAGCTACAGGGATGAAAGACCGTGATGATCTGTGGGCATCCGTTTAAACACCGGGTATTTCCGTGAAACAACCGTGTAAAGATCGACATAAACCGTAATCTTCCGTGCACTCCGTGACCATTCCGGCTCCGTCCGGGGTGTTCTCTAGGGACGTCCGGGTAGCTACCGTGATTATCCGTAAAGAGACCGGCGTTATCCGTGTCAGCATCGTGTTACGACCGCGTGGACTCCAGCACCACGACGTCAAAGAACCCTAGGACGCCGGATGGTACCGGATGATAAAAAATGTTTAATCCGTGTTGATCCGACGTTTCATCCTTGAGTGTGTGAAAGGGGCTTTACCATGCTTGTATGAGCTTGCTTTACAACCATATTATTGCATAACATCAGCGTCGGAAGCAAATTGAAAGGGGGGGGGCTAAACCAACTTAAAACACATACACACGCCAGAAACGTGTGGGGGCTAAGCCCCAGCACCCCCCCCCCCCCACTTATCCGACGCCGACCATTTTTTAGTGGCTTGAGAGAATACGGGAAATTTACCATTTTGACTCCGTAAATAAACTGGCGGTGCTTTTAAAAAGTATTATAGCCTGTTATCTGAAGTTAATATTTTGTATTGATATATGACACATCATTTTATTATTTAAGTATCTCGTACCGTCCCGAGGTAAACAATTTCAATTTTCCGAATTCCATTTTTAAATAAAGTAAATATTGTTTTAAGAGCTACAAATTTTATGATACAATTACATTATATTAGCACCTGCCTTTTACAATACAATAAGTTAAGGTACAGTGGAAACTCGCTATTCAGATCACCTAACTGACGGACCTAATTAGATACAGTGGAAGCTCACTTTTCAGACCACTCGTTATTCAGATCACCAAAACTGACTGAATTTAATTGTAGTTTATATTTTGGAAGCTAAAAATTCAGACCACTGAAGATGACTGATAATAAAGATGATTTAAGTGGAAGCTCTGGTTTTCAGACCACCTAAATTCCTGAATCTAAATAGATATCTCATCAAGAGACTGAAAACTTGTGGTCTGAAATCCGAGGTGGTCTCCTAAACGAGGTGGTCTCCTAAGTGAGGTGGTCTCCTAAGTGCGGTGGTCTCCTAAGTGAGGTGGTCTTTATGCGAGGTGGTCCTTAGTCTATAACTAGTCTATAATTACATGCGTACTTTGGTATATTTCATGCAAGTTGTCTATCGCAGCACTGGATAATTTTCACTTATATGATGGCGACCATTTTTTAGTGGCGGAGGAGAGAATACGGGAAAATACCACCGGCCCTCCGTAAG
Source organism: Atrina japonica (assembly GCA_030159075.1). Lineage (NCBI taxonomy): Eukaryota > Metazoa > Mollusca > Bivalvia > Pterioida > Pinnidae > Atrina > Atrina japonica. The sequence continues at coordinate 370,202 of BROG01000613.1, forward strand.
TAAACTGGCAAACTTCCAATAAAATCAGCTGAGGTTCCAGTGGGACTCAAACCTACGATGACCAAAACTGGGAGATTCCGTGGCTGACAGCGCGATTATTTCCTCCAATACTATAGTGTTATTTTCGGATACACGGGGTGTAATTTCAGTGATGTCGTTTCTTCATTTGTTGTATTTTCTTGATTTTTTCTTTTTGTGTTTATTGTCTTGTTAATTATAATATCACTTTTCTTCCTAATACGAAAAAGCAATGTACATCAATAGACCAAATTGATGTACGCACTTGTAAAATATCTAGCTTTAGTGCAATTTTATGGTAAAAATTAATCAGAGGACCAAAAACTATAAAATTTATATTGATCACTGTTTATATTTTGTTATTGTAAATGAAGGACGCTGAAGATAAAGTAAATAATAAAGATGATTTTAATTTCGAACTGATGGTAGGCGGATTCAGGAAATTCCTAAATCGCATCCGTGTTTTCATACAAAGGCGTAAATCTTAACTGACTAAAATATAAAGTGAATCTAAATTAGATGTACATAAAGACATAATTTTAACGAATTATCTAAAGGCCTTGCAGTACAAACAAGTGTGTGAAGGCATTTTAGCCGGGAAACAAGTCCATTGTGTAATTAAACAAATTTTTCACAGCGTCACTAAATCTTAAAATTGACAACTTATTCTAAAAGTGCACTAAGGTGGTTGATTCCTAGTTGGGCCTACATGTTTAAGGGGTACAGGAATATCTAATTTGGTGGATTTCTTTTGTGATGGATTAGAGTGACTGACACACGAATAGACAAATTAAGGGGATTGGTAACAAAACAGTCCATACGGAATAAACTTACCCAGTTGGCACCAGCTTGCTTTAAACTCGTAACATTATTTACTTAACATTCTTCTACTGTAAGCCAATTCATTTTTATATCTATATATAGAAAAACTGATTATATAATTCTTTGAAATTGACAATGCATGTTTTATATGTATTGTCAGAAATCAAAGTTGGTCGTATGGTGGACAGTCTGTGCAAAGCGATTGAATTATTAATAAAATATCTTCAGAGTGCTAAATAAATATTTGTAATGATACATGCTCACAAAAAAGGTTCCTCTGTAAGCACGAAAAGTACACACACGTCATACATTTGAAAATGTTAACGATTTTGAAAGGTACATTTAACCTCCAATTGAAAGTGTTCTTTTTTTTACTTTTTGGGAAGCCACGGGCACTTACCATTGTCAGCGGACAGACCGGTGTTATAGAGTTATTAATTAGTCATCATTTATTTACAAAATGTTATCATTATCATTTAAAATCATCGTCGTTATTCTTCATATCTATATCAAATGAGTTGAATGATTTGTACAACTTGCCTTTATTTTTGCAGATTTCAATACAAAATCATGCAAAATTGTAGATCTACCTTATTTTCAAATGCTCATTATTTGCTCAAGGGGTGTCTCACTAAAAATACAAAGGGGAAGACCGACTCTTGATCTACAGCAAGCATTTTGTCTTTGGGAAAGGTTTACATCTGTACTATAGATTAGGATGGCCGGGGAGTTTGACTTGAGCGGAAGTCTCACTGTAATACCAATACTCGTCTGGTCGTTTCATTGGTACTTAAATGAAAATGATTTTTTTCTGAAAATTTATTATTTCTTGTTTCTTATCAGTTAAAGAGATATTACTACTTTAGGAACACAAAGAAATAAATAATTAGTTTTTAAGTGCCTTCTATGATAATACTCCATCTCTTAGAAATTTCGGTTCTTGTACTGCAAAGAACGACAAGTCGATATAAGATATTGGATAATACTGTTGAATTATGGGAAGGCACCTCACATGTAGCAGCCATTAGCAGGTGTCAGTTCGTCCCCGTAGGGAACGTTACCATACTTCATCCTCTTTCAGTCGATACTTCTTGTACCGTCGCCGCCAAGTTTTAGGAACCTCGCTTTTAAAATTCAAAATTTGGCAATTTTACGGTCGATTTGAAAATTACCTCGTTTGCAAAATTATAATTTTTCATTCAATAAAATAATCGGTAACCTGATAGTGGTCGTTGTACCATCTGTACCGATTGTAACGAGGAGTGAAGCCTCAATTGTTAAGATTTTGACTTATGAATTAATGGCGACAGTCAAAGGTCTACAGGGGATCTTACTCCTCCATGGCACCTGATCCCACTTCTACATTTCCCAGAGATATGTGTTTATGTAATGTTCGTCATATCTATATACTCTCTATTTAACCTTCTGACGGTTGATACTAAAATGTATTTTTCTATGCTGAAGATGTAAAAAGAATTTTTTTCCGCATTTCGAATTTCTGGACTTGAATAAAATAAGCTGAATTTTACGTCCGTTATTACATTTTTCAAATGTTCTGTTAGGACTTCTCAAAATATTACAAAATTAACAGCGTGACAGTGAATTGAGTTTTGTGCGGATGCATGCGGTTATTTATTTAATTGGAAAGCAATGGTTAAGTAACCAAAAAACGTGGCAACACATTTTTACAATATCATATTTGGTAATTTGACGCAAGGATATCGAAAATCGCGTTGATGTCAACGTTCCGATTTTACGTTCGGTATAACTGTTTTGCGATTATTCTTTTTCACTAAATGAAATGTTGAGTTACCTGTTCGATAGCGGTTACTGGGTCGTCTGTACCAATTGTGACGAGGTTTTGTTCCTCACTTATTTCATTTGAATTTGACTGTGGACTCACGGCGGGTGTGACCGGTCAACAGGGGATGCTTACTCCATGGCACCCGATCCCACCTCTTGATTTACAGAGGTCCGTGTTTGTCCAACGTTCACCAGATTTATATGTGTATCCTGGACATTCTGAAGATTTATTCTAGTACTTTGGTATCTGAGATATTTATATTGTTAACACTATATCCATAAACCTCTAATTCTCTCTCAACAACTCCCACAAGTAAGAATATATCTGACCAGGTGAAAAGGGAAAACCTAAGATCACACGTAAAGCAGCTCATGTTTTCAGTGCTTCAATATGGTTATGTAAATTAAACAATACAGTTTGAAATAATGTAGGACTTTATCATGGACAGGAATATTCTGAAGTTCATTAGCCGATATATATATCGGTTTGATACTTTGCAGTTAATACATTCATTTTGAGCATCAGTAAATCGTGTCTCTGTACCGTGTACCAGGAACTAGTTTACAGTTGTGTGATGTTAATGGATACCTAAATTGTTCCTAAATTTTAATGATATAAAGATCCGCTTTGAAACTGCTGTGTACTTCTGCATCACCTCAATATAAAGTACAAAGTATTAACAGGAAATCTTGTTATGATAAAGTACAAATAAGAGTTTGAAAATGCAAATGCTTTCAGAGTTTCCGTTTATATGTATAAAATTCAATTATGCGGAAAGAGCCGTCGTGGTTCCGTGGTAGAATGCTCGATTCGCAAACGGAGGGTCACAGGTTCCAGCCTCGGCGGAGGCGGCTGGCTTTTCCTATCTTTAGGATGAGACAGTAAAAACAGAGGTCGAGTAGGTGTCGACACGTTAAAGAACCCTCACTGCTCAATGGTCGTAAGTACCGAGCATAGCCCAAAATTTGAAGCCCTTCTCCGACATTTGGTGACGCCTCCATATTGGTGAAAGATTCTTAAGTGGGAGGTTAAACAACAAAGATTCAACAAAAATCCGGATATTCTTTTCGTTGATTGGCTAAGACAAAACAAGTTCAATCTGTATGACCTACAAATTGCTGTCACGCAAGGAGGTCTCTTGATCTTTGACCCCATTTTCAATTCATGCGCTTTAAGATTCTTTTCAATTATATTCTAATTCGTCTGCTCAACTGAATATAAAATATTTATCACAACAACTAACACTCATATGGGTAGTGCCTCTTGCCACTGTAAGAGCATCAGGTATTTTAATGAATACAAATTATACAAATAATTTTCGCTACCTTTTCTATTCGGCACTCCTTGGGAAAAAGAATGTTAAAAGAATAATTGTAGATATGTATCAATTGTTTTCCACCAATATATATATATATATATATATATATATATATATATATATATATATATATATATATATATAGTTGATTAAAACTATGAAAGAAGAAATCAAGCTGCTCTGTACTGTGGCAAAGGCTCGAATGAATAAAACTTTTCGTGCTAACACAGGAATAATAATTCATTGTGTAAATTAACCAATCAAATAACAACATACGGACCAATCAAAACAATTAGGTAAACAACAAACATTGAAACTACTCGAACACTCTTTACTCGTTCCAATTCCAAGTACAGTTGATAAATACATTTATTTACTAAAACAATAAATGCTGCGGCAATCCTGAAAATGAAACTGTTCGACAGTGAAGAGTACTTCGAAGTTGATGTTTCACATAACACAAATGGTTTTTTTTTCATTTTTGTTCCTATAGAACCATTAATGTTACATCGAAGATAAGAATAATATTGAAACACGGATATAAATGAATTATCAAGCGAAGATAGTAACCTATTTACAGTGGTTACTGTTGAAGTAAAAGGAAGAAGTACCAATGGATAATCGAAAGTCCATTAGAATACGACATATAGATTATATAGACATTTTAGATATAAAAATAGCCTCAACATGAAGAACAATTGCGAATCTTAAATAGGATGGGACCAGGTGTCTGGAAGGGGTCATCGTCCCATGCCATCATGCCACATCCGTCACAAATGTTCCATGGAAACATCTTGAGTTCGATGAAAAGGTCGTCTGGAAGGAGCCAGCGCGCCTGTCTGCACGCTACACCCACAACAAATGTCCCCGGAAACCTCTCGACTTCGATGAAAAGGTAAAGTACGATGAAAATATCAAGTTCGCTGAAAGGTATTATCACAGTGAAAATGTAGATATAAAAAACGAAGAACAAATGCGAATCCCAAACGGGATGGGACCAGCTGTTCGTAAGGAGTCAATGTCCTCTGCCAGCATGCCACACCCGTCGCAAATGCTACCTGGATACCTCTCGAGTTCGATGAAAAGGTCAAGTTCGGAATACATAAAGGTTATTTTCGGTCTTGTATGATACTCTTATTTCAAATTCGTGCTCAACTGATGAAATCTTTTTGATACAAATGATGTTCTTGAGTATTTGTTTTGGCCTTTTTTTTGGTAAAACTATAACTTTGGTATTATGTTTGTATTATAAGCGACCCGATGAAAAATTATCATTTTTATCAATGTTATATGTTTGAGATTTTAAAATTTTGTGACAACATAATAGCGAACATGTGGTTTAAGCCTCGGTTAGTTTAGTAACACTACCGATTTCGTATTAAAGTAATATATGATATGTAACCTTTCCGTACCGTAATATTAATTTAAAAGAAAAACGTTTATTTTGTATCATCAGTATCTAAAAGTTTAATTCTGTTTTATTTGCCAGTTATTTAAATATCATAAACATAAAACCAAAGTTGTAATGCTCAAGACGATCGTTTTTGTCAATTAGATTTCATCAGTTGAGCTCGAATATTTAATAGATTTTAAAGGGAAAGTGGTATAATACATAGCCAAATATTAAATCTAAATGCATAGCCAAATCCGTCTAAGAGTAACCACTGTAAAAAGATGACTATCTTGGCGTTTGAATAATTGTTTTATCAATGCCAAATATTACTTTAGTATAAAATTATCAGCTGGTACAGACATACCAGGTACTAGGTTTATATATACCCTCGGGGACTCAAACGGTCCACCAACAGTGGCAACGACCTAGTGGTTATACATATTTTAAACATAATGCAAGAGTCATAATGCTCAAGACGATCGTTTCTGTCAATTAGACTTCAAAGGTTGAGATAAATGTCGTTTCAAGCAAACCAGAAATAATTGTCCTTCTGGAGAATTTCTTTTCTCATAATCCTGTATATGAATACACTATTACCTATATTTATTGGTTGGCTAAAAAGTGTAAATATATCTATGGTTACTGATTTTTATGAGGTGACGTATGTCACTTCGTTTACTAATGGGATCAAAATCAAGATGACTGATACTTGATAACTACAATTTTCAATTTCCGAGTTTTCTTGAATATAATGGATACTGCAAACTGTCTCTCATCGGAGCATGAAAAAGAACTTCAACCCACTTAAATCTTATACGAGATACACCTTTGGTAAACTGCAAATTCAAGTTGAAAATGTGTGATCCTTGATTTCTTTACTTTTATTAATGCATTCAAAAAATAGAGTTCACAAGAGAATGTAAAGTTTTCTTTAAGAAATAGATATTTACTTTTATGAATAATTTTTCAAAAGATGAAATCTTTAATAATACATACATGATGAAGGTATTCCTACGATATCGATTTGTGTCAAACACGTGTGCATGTGTTTGTTATTGTCGAACTGGAAGGGTTCCGGCGATTCTGTTCCTACTATTTACCACTAATTAACCATGGCGTCGGTTTACAAGGCAATATATATAAAGTTTTGCCACTACGTGATAAACGTTGACAGACTGATAACTCATATGATCAGAATAATCAGACATATATGACGTCATACTTGACATATCACGTGACAGACAAGAAATTCGAGGATTTAAACTTTCAAACCGTGTCAGATGAAATTAAGTCACATCTTTTCACATGACTTGATGCGGTAATGTTTGAATATAAAAACCTCAGATACCAAAGCATAAATCAATAGAATGTCCAGGACATAGATACAAATCCGGTAAAAATGGACAAACACGGACCTCTGGAAACCAAGAGGTGGGATCAGGTGCCATGGAGGAGTAAGCATCCCCTGTCGACCGGTCACACCCACCGTGAGTCCACAGTCAAGTCCAATGAAACACGTGAGGAGTGTATCCTCGTCACAATTGGTACAGACGTCTCAACAACCGCCAACGAAAAGGCAACTCAACATTTCACTTAGTGAAACAGAGTAGTCGCAAACAAGACTATTATACCGACCGTAAAACTTGCGGAACGTAGACATTAAACGCGGTTTTCGATATCCCTGTGTCAATAATTTGTCAGTGAGTAGTTTACCTCTGTATATGAAATCTTTGAACTGATACTCTCTTCGACAAATAAACAAATTTAAAGTAAAAAGACCGATGACTTTAAGCGAGAAAATATCTGATGTAAACAATTCAACGTGTTCTAATGTTGATAGTTTTTAGATATACATGTCGACTTAAAATGCATTTTACTTTGACTTAAATCAAAGAGGATGGATAAACGAAAACTTAGATTATATCGATTTTAAGGTAAAGTAACAGTATCTAATACAATATAAAGTGCAGAAAAATAAGATATCCTCAACGTGTTTATGTAAATAGCTGAATAAAAGCAATGTTCTGATGCAATCTAGAAATTAAAGGTGCATCAGAATCAAGCACACACGCGTCATACTAGTACTTAGACATTTTACTTACGATAGATACAGACGGGAAATTAACAACTAGGCTATACGACAAACGCGACAATTTCGTCTTTTCCGTCATAAATTTTCCACATTAAAGTAATAATATTTCACAGTTACCTGCATATATCGTTTATATTTCACAAATAATCCGATATGAACATTTTATATACAGACGTAAACTATTCACTGACAAATTATTGACACAGGGATATCGAAAATCACGTTTGATGTCAACTTTCCGCAAATTTTACGGTTGGTATAATAGTCTTGTTTGCGATTACTCTGTTTCACTAAGTGAAATGTTGAGTTGCCTTTTCGTTGGCGGTTGTTGGGACGTTTGTCACCTGATCCCACCTCTTGATTTCCAGAAGTCCATGTTTGTCCAATATTGACCAGATTTGTATTTGTATCCTGGACATTCTAAAGATTTATACTCTGGTATCCGAGATTTTTATATTAGTTACATCAACAATATCTAAAGCTTTGCATATGGCTGGTTACATAGGCCTTCCGATGGTGAATTTACTGCGTTTGACTAAAAATGTGACCTATGATTGATAGTACTACCGTTTTAGTTCTAAACTCCCTAAAAGCTAAGATAGTCATCATTTTACCTATGCTTCCTATGATAGCGCAATCTTAAATTCGCGAAAATAATTTCATTAGCTTTGCCGTGTATACAAAATGATACCAGGGAGGAATTTTAGCGCTACCATTGAATTAGTGCAATGATTTGAGCGCGAAATGCACGAATATATTAGAATACCGCTAAAATAAATACACGTACAGTACTTTTAGACGAATTTTTGGATAAATTTAGATTTTTTTGGCATTGTATGATACCACTTTCTGTTTCGGAACTCTCTATATATTTTTAACTACGATATAATATACCATTTTAAATTTTTTATATTCCGTTCAGTTTATTTTTAGACCACGTGACTTCAACAGAAAGTTGGGCAAGGTCAGTTCCGATTTTGAAATAGCAACATTTTGTTGCAATTCATTTGCGAGGAATAAAGCCACAGACAGTGACTCCCTTTCACCAATCGTGCTTTTCACCGAACTTGACCTTGTCACCAAACCTGACCTTTTCACCGAATTTGACTAGAAAGGTTTCCATGGAACGTTTGCATTGGGTGTGACATGCCAGCAGAAGACGCCGACTCCTTCCGGACAGCTGGTCTTATCCCGTTTGGGATTCGCAATTATTCTTCATGTTGAGACCATTTACACATCTGATTCGTCGTGTTATAATGGACTTGAGTTTTGATTATCGATTGGTACTTCTTCAATTTTATTTTAGATATATTTTTTGTCTAGTAAAGATGACAAGTGACATAAATTGTCTTTACCAGGTTTTTCAAATTTGACACATTCCAGGTTGTTTAGACGATAAACTGCTTAACCGGACATGATACTGTCCTGCAATTTTTGTGCATACTATAACGACGAAACAAGACGGAACGGAACAACTTAAGGAATGTCTATTGATAAAGAAGTTTTAAGGACAGAAACGATCGCCTTGAACATTTGGTTTTGTTTTGGTAAAACTATAACATTGGTTCATTTGGTATTATGTTTATAATGTTGATTGACTACGTTATCTTTACACCATCCATACAAATGTGATACTTTCAATACTTTGTTACATTTTCTTGTTCGAATTGTTGCCCTACATCCAAATTAAGTTTAAGTTAAGTGGTCTATAAGGCGATATATACATATAAAGCTTGGTAGCATTATATAATAATTTCAGTTCGCTCGCGGATTTAAAAACAATATATATATATATATATATATATATATATATATATATATATATATATATATATATATATATATATATATATATATATTATTGAAAAGATGGGTCTGTTCTATTTCTATGTTTACTGTTTAATTTGTATCTTTTCTTGTATTTTACTAGCTTTTTCGAATTTGTATATCATTTGTTGTTTAAAAATGTGTATAAACTCTGAAAACACCATATGACGGTTACATTTAAATCCCACTTTATTTAAAATAAATTCGATATCCCGGCCAAATGGGTTTATTACCATTATAACCGGTTGTTTTTAGACCTCTGTTTATTTGAAAGAAAAAATTATTCCCCTTTTATTTCAATATAACCTGGTCCGAATTTTGAAATCATTTTTTCCCCAGTCAAATGTCTGTATTACAACTATAATCCGATTATTTTGAAATATTATTTTGAATATTTCGGATCTAACTAGTACAACCATAACCATGGCCGGTAAAAAATTATGCCATCACAACAACATAATATATCCTTTGCAGGTGATAGAATTTTGAAAACCCTCATTTTTAGGAAAATATTTTATTGTAAAGAAAATAAGTATCTCTTAAATATAGTTTAAACAATATCATCTTTGCATACATTCTTTCTCACATACAGAAAAACAATTTTTGTGTCCAATAAGTAACTGTTAAAATTGCAAGAAATATTGCAAATCTCTCTAAGGATGAATTTATCGTCTACAATCCGGTTTACAAATAGTTTCGTTCATCTCCCATTTACTGCACCAAACCGGTTTGAAACTAGTTTTTTCATTTATCACTACCAGTTTCAGAATAGTTCTGGAAACAGACCAAACTACCTCTGGAGGTGGTTATGGTTTACATGCACTCCAAAGCATGCAAAGATGGCGGCAAAGAGGCGGCGGTAATGGGACTGGTGAATAATCTGCTGTCACATAATTTGTTTTATTAATGCAGTTTGGAAAATATCATGTTTCAGGTACAAAATATACACCAAACCCTTTTTAAGCAGGCATACACAACTTCTATTATGTCGGTCATACTGAAAACGCAAATCTGTCATTTACTGTATATCTGCAAACTTAAAGAAACTAGTTTCAAACCATGTTAAAACCAGAAATCAAACAAGAAACCAGTTTTCTGTCAATAAATTCGCCCTAAGTTACGCTTTGACAACATTAATGTACAATGTAATTCCTCCAATATGCATAAAATTGCTCGCTCTTTGGTGGCAATTCAAACTTATTTTGGACTTCGCAACCAAATTCGGAACATCAAAAGATCATCTCCGTTCACACTTTTTTAAACAACAGTCATACTTGCACACTGACAATCAGAAGAGTCGTCCAAATTAATGATGATGGCTTCGTCTGAAATTGTGTTCTTTTTGTCCTCAAATGTATTGGTTAATATATATCCTTTTGACGTTTGCCGTCTTGTACATTTAGCTCTGCATTTCGCTCTAGAACTTTCCCAACCGCGTCGTATTTTCAAAACGTATCTATTAATGCATGGTAGAGATAGAATCAACTTTAAAATCAATGTGAAAGTTGGAAGTAATGCGCTTAAAAATGTAATTGACTGAACAGTCTTTACTGGTCCACCTTTTGCCCATCCTGGTGCACCCATGATAACCACGTGTGCTATCGATAGAAATAGTGTCATGTGACCAAGCTTGGACTGAACGAAACTCCACTCTTTCCAGTTCAAAGAATTTGTAATGGACGGTATCGTCGATACTGCCATGATGCAGAGGCACACAAAGGCAATGATACCTACAAGACAGGCGGCCTCTCCTTTCCAAATCATCCAAGTTTTTATTGGAATTTTGTAATCGGATGTTAAATTTCCAGGAATCGTTATAACTGTTGACTGATACCAAGAACTCAGGTATGTTGGACTCATTATGAGGACTGATATAATGACATGGATAAATATGAGAACAAATGCCACCAAACCAAGCTGCTTTCTCGTTTTCAACCAACGGTCTAACCAGGCCGGAAATGCCACGTGTTTTGTGCCGTAATATATTTGGAATATTGCAGCCACTGAACTCGGCAAAAATGTACATGCCAATATAGTAATAGCCGTCATACAGAGAGGTTTATTTAGCACTTTAACAAAAATTTGATCCCAGCGGTATGCAGTTCGCTTGATGAAATAAATGAAAATTGCGTAGAGTAACCACATGTTAAATACACCGATGGTAAATGCAATTGGCGCACGCCATTCGGGAAACAACTTCAAAGGGAATGCCTCAATTTGTCTGGATGACTTTATGAGACCCATATCTACCGGTTGGAAGCCAATATCACGTGCAATGACGGCAACTTTTTCACGTGCTGAAGCATCGTCACTTGCGATGAAAATTTCCCTGCTTCCGCCTGCGCAGTCATTCTCCATTGCATGCGCAGAGATCACATTGAAAGCTTTCACAACTATCGCATGCGGAAGTAAAGAGGACAGATACTCGGCATTTGATGTCGTTTTACTGGGTTTGTCTCTGTTTGATACATCGATGGTAATTTTGTTGTTAAATAGTTCGATATGGTTTTGGAGACAGTCTTTATAGTTCGGCATATGAACTGCCACAAATATTATATCGGCCTTTTTAATGCAGTCCTCTACAGATGTTATCGCAACATCACATAAACAATTACCTACAGACGATACTGTCCGTTCCAAAGGACGTCTGCTGCCTATGTTAATTTCATATCCGGCACGATGTAATCTTTTGGCAAGAGCTTGAGCATAATTTCCAGTACCAATTATTCCAATTTTTTTCTTGTCATCAGCCATTTTGGGTATGGGTTCCACAACTCTTCCTGTAAATATAATATTATTGTACATTAGGCTAAAAATATGAAACCTTTTACAGTTTTCATTTTAAGCCTGACCATGTCACTGTGTCTATCCACATCACAAAATATTCATCATAAAGTAATTAAGATTATTCGTTGAAAACATAATTTCTTTGAAACAGAAAGGTGCCTGCCACCTAATAAAGATTTCAATATCTGTATACACGAAAGAATGTATTCACGGATACACCAGTTTTGAAATTTGAACAAGATCGTGTATCCTGTTACAATCATAGCAACTTTAATTATGATTTTTTCACCGATTCATTTTTCTCATTCAAAGCACAATGTCTGTAGTCTGTAATCATTTATTACAATGGTACAAGGTCACATCTACTATTGCAATTTACAGCAGCCATGATAACATTAACATACACACATAGATTGTGCTGGACAGTATTGATAAATAGAGGAGGATGTGGGTGTTTTTATTCAATTTCAAATCAATAAGGTGATACATACATTATTTGAAATATCACATTTCAGTGATAGTTATTTTGATGTGTAACTCGTCCAACCTAAGTTAATTGAATAACTTTTGTTTGTTAATAGATGCATCTATAAATCAAATACATGTGTCACTTTGCAAAATATCAATTAGAATTTGATCATACTGCAGTTGTGATAGTTTCTTCAACTATGCCTGCCATACATAAAACATTTACGACGGGTGCAGCATGCTAATATGGGACACGGCCTCCTTCTGGACACCTGGTGCCCGTTTTACCAAGAAGTCGTAAGTAATAAGTTATTCGATCTTAAGACAAAACGATCTTGATAGTTTATGAGAAGTTGTGCCTGCTACATTTACAAAGATAAATTATGACCCATACAAAAATAACTTAGGTCTATCTAGGCACAGCGTCCGGGTAGTCATAAAGATCCTTGAAATTTGACATGAAGATTCCCCGTGAGATCTAGGTGTGCATACGACATTTTCAGAGAGATTAGATTCCAACCTGGCTGACCGGATTTTGACAATGGAAGTATGTTACCCCTATTTCTCAGTAAGTACTGAATGGGTCTTGTTTAAATTTTACATGAAGTTTCCCTTTTTGACCTGATTTGGTCTTTAAAAGGATGTTGAAAAACTGGTGTTTTCAAATGAATAACGTCAATTTCCCCAACTTTTACATCGATACCAATGAAATGTTTAATCATTCAATGTTGTTCGGTGTCATTCTACAGTGTGTTTTACTTCACCATTAGTATATTTCTTGTAGAATGGATGTTCATTCAGAGTTTCTAGTCGTATTTTTTCAAATGAACATGTATTGGTTTTTTGTCAATGTGTTCTAAGTGTGAATCAATGCATTCGAATATTTTCGTAATTTAGTTCGCGGTGCGTCATAATGGCATTTATCACTTCCGAGAAAAAATACACGTGAGAAGAATTAAGAAACGAACGAGGAAGTAGTAGGTTTAAATACAGTGCTTTTGTTGATTTACGTTGAATACAGACTGTGGATTAGTTTTACCTGCAACACCTTGATGGTAAAATGGCTTAAATGCAAGAAAATAGGGAAAGCAAATGTACATCAATGTTGTTACTGTGCTCTGAGAGAGAGAGAGAGAGAGAGAGAGAGAGAGAGAGAGAGAGAGAGAGAGAGAGAGAGAGAGAGAGAGAGAGAGAGAGAGAGAGAGAGAGAGAGAGAGAGAGAGAGAGAGAGAGAGAGAGATCCCATCCAGAAGACAGATTTGTGTTTGGTAACCATTTTGTTTTTATTGTAGCTTTCAAGATATAAAAATACCAACTTTTGCATTTGGAATTTATAAGAATTCTTTTTCAGGTATTCTTTATATTTTACTTTGATATGATGAAAGTATCCAACAGAAATAAAAGTGCTATCCGTGACAACTCGGAGACTGTGTCAGGTATTTTTATATCGTTATCCGTTGAGTATCACGGCAGTACATAAACCTTAACATGAATTAATTGTATGTATACACATGTCATTTCATACCGTTCTACACTTCTGTGAGGTCTATAAGTCGATATAAACAGTAGTTCAATTTTACTCGGGAACTGTAAGTTAATACATTGGATTTATGCAATTTTACATTCAAGTGTCATGCGTAAGCATATCAAGTGAATATGTCCCCAAAATTAAGTTATTGTGCGTTGCTGTAGTCGACCATCTTGAATCTTTTGTACTGCTGCAAATCTTTCAGTCAACCATCTTGAAACTCTTAAAAGTCCTACATGACTTTATACGGTCCTATATCCAGAAACTCTTGTACTACTGCAAAATTGTCGATTATACTCCTGTCATAAACACGATGTTTTTTGTACGTATCGTGTTCGATATGTGTGTCATAAACTCCATGTTTCTTTACATGTCGTGTTCGACATCCGTGTCAAAAACACGGCGTTTCTTTACATGTGTTCAACATGCGTGTCATACACTAGATGTTTCTTTATATGTCGTGTTCGACATATGTGTCATAAAATCGGTGTTTCTTTACGTGTTCAACATGCGTGTCAAACACTAGGTGTTTCTTTACATGTCGTGTTCGACATGTGTGTCATAAACTCGGTGTTTCTTTACATGTGTTCAACATGCGTGTCAAACACTAGGTGTTTCTTTACATGTCGTGTTCATGTCATAAACGCAATGTTTAACATCTCAGTAGACCAGTTAGTGTAACATTAGTCATTAAACAAAATGCTTTCAATGAAATGACTATGATTATTCTCAACGCCGAGACCGTATCGGGAAATTTGAATAATAAATGCAAATTATTGCATGTTCTGTCAAATAAAGACATTAAAATATACGGATGTCCTGAATTCTTGCTGAAATAGCAGTTCATCTGTTAGAAGTCCCATAGCAAAGAATTACGTCAAGATAAGCTCTTTAATATATCGTTAGATTTATATTATATGTGATGTATATTTTGAGAAAACGTGGTTATAAGGTGCCTTTTTTTATTTTTAAGAGTCCCATAGCAAAGAATCTCGTCAAGATAATCTCTTCAGTATATCGTAGATTAGAACTCGTATAACAAAATAAGTAGGAATGATTTGTATTACATTTCATTGATTTTGGTGTGAAATATATTTTGAGAAAACGTGCAATCGAAAGGTGTTTTCATAGAATTATTTTTTATTTCTACTACCATAAAACACACTGAAAAGAAAATCAGACTTACATTATGCGATATTTGACATATCTGAAATGTATTTAAAACGTCTTTTCTTGAGGGAAAATATCATCCTTTGCGACTATATTTAATAATAAAATGCAGCCCTATTGTATAAAACTGTTACAGCCACATCATACTGCAAAGATTACAGAGATCAGTACTCAAAATTAATTTGGGTACGAACTCAAACATTTTAAAATATTTGTGAAGTTTTCTTCAAATGAACAATTATTTGATCATTATTTACATTTGTAAGCCGTCAATGTACTAATATGTCCAGTTGCAGAGTATTTTTTTTTCGTGTGTCGGTTTTAAATCACGAGAAGTTAGTCGAGCCTGAGAAGTGAGTAAATTTGGTGATTTCGGACCCAGCTCTGTATAAACAAATCTAGCAGTAAATTCAATATTTCCAATGAGACGACTGTCCAGATTTGAACCCCGTGATCCCTTCTCATGGTAAATTGGCAAATAGATGGATCCTAATTGAACTGGCAAGCGTTCCCGCTCAGTTATAACATTTCACTACATTCGACTATCTGCGTGTGTAAATAATTTCAGGTAGGCGGTAATATTACATCAATGTAACAAAATTGTGTATATCTTACCAATGTTTCGCCGTCTGGGAAACAATGCGTTCAAACATTTGAAAATCTCAAATTTGTAATGTACACATTATTTATTCAGCATAGCAAAACGTTCGGTAAATATAATCATTGGTTTGAACGCATTTGTTTGAATTACAACACGGCATCTGTTTATATTAACACACAAAACACTAACTACCTAATAAAGAGAGTACAAAGGTTCTAGTCTGTGTGTTTAGACAGAGAAGATACAACTACTTTCAATTCTCCTATTTGGAATCTGAGTGTCAAATCAAGTAAATCAGTGTGACAATACGAGATATGCCCTTATTGTTTTATTGTCAACGATGTCATACTGAAGTCGGTAATTATATGCTAACCTAGAAACATACTTCTTGATGGAGAGTAATCTCTGTATTGGTATAAATTTAGGAAAACCAGTCAGACGAGTATCTTGGTCAATGTGAACTAAAATTGGTGCCAAAAGTTACTCAACCGTGAAATTTATCAGGCCACAGGTGATAAATGCAGAAACCACGTGCATATTAGAAAACACATCGTCATAACACTTGGATTTCTGAAAGTATACACGCTATTTACAATCAATTTTAATTTTGCAATAATGGTAAAGCTGACGGAAGTTCAAAGGTGTCAAGTTATCGCACAGCTCAACACAAGATCAAAGCCAAAACATATCGTTATCCGATTTGGTGTGAATGTTTCCATCAAAGAATTCTTGCCTGTCGTCTTAGAGAAACTTGAAGAGCGACCACGATGGGCTATTCGTCTTACCCACCTGTGTAATGGCCACATAACTGTGACTGAAACAAAGTCAATATGCTGGACAATCTAAACGCAACATTTAAAAAAACTATGAAACGTATTGTGCGAGTTTGGTCTGCAAGCTCGTCGACTACGTAGGTGTCTTTCTCACTCGTGCACGTCATGCTCATTGGCTTGGTTGGCGGCACATGACCCCATACAGTGATGGATACGGGTCTTTTTCAGTTACATTTCGACTAAGTTTAGTATCGTCCAGATGGTCGGCATTGTGTATATCGGCTTCCCATATACTGACGTCGTGGGTAAAGCTTCTCCGATACTTATGTTCTTGAGAAGAGATAGGTTTAGTGGTCACTTGTCTATGGTTTAGGGAGGGATATCTTCCGGGGTAAAGTTATTGCATTATGTATACGACATCGTCTAGTGACCTCCTGAAACCAATTAATAAGTGGTTAGATTTAAGATTTTTATGTCCAATCAACTTCAATCATGTCATCACAGCTTTTATACATCACACTAACGACGTAGTGGAAGTTGCTAAATCGTTGTGTTTTATCTACATCAGCTAAGATATTATGCCGACATAACGCGCGTCAGTTTCGTGATAACCGAATTTCAACACCGTGATAACGAGAAAAAGACCTTGTGAAAACTAGACATTTCATGTCATTATCACATCAAAATGTTTTTCTTTATAATACGTTTCAACGACCTTTTTAGGAATATTATCGCGTTTACAATATTATTACGGCTTTTAAGCATTTAATGTTACCACATGCTAATCATTATATGTTTTTGGTGACAAGTCTGACGGCCATTTTGTAAACATTGCAATTGATGATCATCAACAGAAGCTGGTGCAATTTGAGGAGTTTCTGCCTCCTTGGTATTTTGTGGAGTAGGATAACACATAATAAAACATAACTTTTGATAGGTTTGAAACGCGAGAGTCGAAAGATCAGTGGCATTTTATATCCTCGGGTCGAAGGATCAAGGGCATTTTATATCCCTTGGTCGAAGGATCAGGGGCAGTTTTAGATCATGTTTTCATATTTCTTAAAATGTATTCTTTATTGAAATACCATTGCACTGTTTTTGTACATGTTTTCATGACGTGACAGTAACATTGTCCATTTAGGGGTGGGAAAGGGGTGGTGTCATTTTACTTTTTCATCCACTTCTTATCACTATCATTGACTACACGGGGACACTATACGCTTCCGTATACTGTAGGTGTATTTAAATTAGCGCACTCATATTTTAGCGCTCTCAAGGGGTAAACTTATTAGCGCAATCTTAAATTCGCGCAATTAATTTCATTAGCTTGTGTATACAGAAATACAGAATGACAGGATGGAGAAATTTTAGCGCTGCACATGAATTAGCGCAATGGCTTGAGCGCAAAAGCCGCTTATATAAGCATACCGCTAAAATTAGCACAAGTACAGTATGTAGAATAACAGATTAAGAAACTAAGAATAAAACGTTTTCAAACCTGTACAATGATCTCAATACCAATAAACTTGTTTAAAGTCACAAATTTTGAAAAGACATGTTATAATGACAAAAACGTGTGACATAATGTTTTAATCAGAGCTGTATATTATTGTTAAAAATTTCTTATTTAAAGGATATCTTCTTTCATTGATTTAAATAATCATTTATTTCTGTAACATCTGGTAGCAACAACAATTCCATCGATCTGTTTGCAATTTTATTACTAAAACGTGATAGAAGGTGAAAAGAAAACAATCTATACCATGTTGGATTTCTTTGAAATCTTTATTGCATCTAATTTTTTATATATATATATGGGGGTATATATAATATGACACATTTTATGCACATTTTTAACACATTATAAAACAGTCTTGCACCTACTTACAATTAATACTTTGGTATCTGCGATTTTTATAATCTTTTATGATTTTGTCCTCTTGAAATTTGGCTTGAATTATCGCAATAAACATTGATGGAATGAAAGGTTTGTAATCTAAATGTAAAAGCATGTGATAAAATTGTATTTTAAGCTAGCGGGAGTACTATTAATAATAGCGTAAAGTACGCTACGCATTCAATTTTGCGCTAGAAATAAATTAAGATGAGTAAGTGTAGTAAACCCTAATTCCATAACAATGTTACTGCTCACAATGCTTAAAGACAAATGAAGTTTTCCTTTGTATAACTTGTTTCAAATTTCAGGCCACCACAACGCTAGTATCCATTATCAGTAAAAGAAGACTTTTTATACTTAGTAGAAACTAGAAAACAGAGATAGAACATTTGCCTAAATTGATACTTTCCTTGAGTGGAAACGAGAAAAGAGATATAGAACATTTACTTAAATGGACATTTTCCTTTAGTGGAAACAAGAAAACAGAGATAGAACATTACCTAAATGGACACTTTTCTTGAATTTTACAAAGATTCCTTCTTTCTATTGAAGATGAACACAATTTAGACACCTGTATACTGAAATAAGTACTGAATACCTGCATATTTTCGCAGTCGTTTAACTTTCGTCCTTAAACGAGAGGGCGAATTTAAAATAAAAGCGAAATTTTCAAGCTCAATAATTGAAGCATGGACATAGATGCTATCAATGGGACTCTGGTGATTTAGGGCGAATTTAAGACACGGTGAATATGTTTTCTGTCGAAAAAGAGCGAAAATAAACATTTATACAGTATATATTTCGAATTTCAGGAAAGATTAGATGTGGATATCTGATACGTAAGTCACTATGATCCTTTCAACACTACAGACAACCATAGACTACTCTACAAAAACAGAAAACATAATATCATGTGGACACTAAGCGGTGAATTGCTTTTTACGAATTATATGTGATTTGGCGGTGTAATTCCGGAAGGTCCAAATTTTATAACAAAAAAAGATAAACCAATACAGATTTTCGAATTTCGGACTTTCCAATTTTGAAGTTGCATCAACCACTTGACTCTACTAAAGATTTTTTAGTTTTTTGAATTTTCTACACTGTACTCGGATATCCATATGCCACTGTCATCAAAACTGCTGATTTATTGTTAAAATCGGCACGTCAAACACTTGGTGTTAATATTGTTAAAACAACCAAGGATGATATCCATGTTAAGAATAAAAAAGATCGGTTTGATAAAAATTGTTTCCATGAACATAAATATATAGGAAAACAGAACGATTGTACAAGAACTATGTTTCTGTTATTTTTAAGAAAGAAATACTCAATGCTGAAAAGAAATATAAGAAAATGTTAGATGATAGCTTGAAAAAAAAAATACAGAAATGATACGGATTATAAAATTGAAAAGTTCTTATCCTGAAGAATATTGGAAACTTATCAATGAAAAGAATAGAAAAGATATATGTAAAATTGATTTGACAGATTTTTATGTTTTAAAGATACAAATGATTGTCCAAATGAGTATCACGAGGAAGTAGATATTGGTGTGTCTGATCATAACCCAATGCTCAATGATGTAATATCCGAATCGGAGATTATTTGTGCTGTGAAATCAGCGAAGTTTTAAATAAATATATTATTTCTTCGATTTACATTCTGTTACCTGTTTATGTGAATCTTTTCAATATTGCACTTGATACAGGTATTTTGCCTGAAGTATGGTTAGTTGGAAATATACTGCCTATTTATAAGAACAAAGGTAGGGAAAGTGACCCTACAAATTATCGACCCATTACATTATTAAGTTGTATGGGGAAACTGTTCACTTCTATCTTGTGTAAATAATTTACTGATTATTCTGAAACTTTTGAACTAATTTATCATGTTTCCCCTTTTTGATTTACCAGGGGTTTTACCAAAAAGTGGAATCCAAAAAGTGAAACCCTTGGTAAATCAAAAAGGGGAAAAATGATAAATTAGTGAGAATCAAACAGGATTTAGGTTTATATATTCTACTTTAGATAACATATTCACTTTGTATACATTAATTAAAATTTCATTTATGTTAAAAAGAAACCTTTATGTGCTTTTATTGATTTTAAAGCCGCTTTTGATTCTGTACGGAGAGTCGGGTTAGGGCGAAAACTATTAATAATGATATAAATGGTAAATGTTAAAAAGTTATAGTTAATAACCTATAACGATTGTAAATCTAGAGTCACATAAAATAATAAATATTCTAATTATTTTCCGTGTAAAATCGGTGTGAGACTGTGTGAAAATCTATCTTTTCTATTATTTGATTTATTCCTATATGATATTGAACAATTTTTGCAACGAAATGAAATACATGGTGCCTCAAATATATATAAACAATGAAGCGGAACAGAATGTAATTATGAAAATTGTGATTATTTTATATGCCTATGGTACTGTATTGATGTCTGATTCGGGTGATGACCTACAAAAACAGCTAGATTGTTTTCTTTTAAAATATTGTCAAATATGTAAACATTGAAAAAACGAAAACTGTTATTTTTTTCAAAGGGACGTAACTCAAGAAATATAGTTTTAACTTACAATGGTGATGAAATGGAGACTGTAAATCACTTTAAGTATCTTGGTGTTTTCTTTTCAAAATCAGTCTTTTCAAGAAACCAAAAAGTACGTAGTTAAGAAGGCCAAAAAAGCAATGTTTTCTAAATCTCAAATTGTCTGTTATTTATCAACTTTATCTAGTTGATAAAATTATTGTACCCATTTTATTATATGGATGTGGAATCTGGGGTTTTGGAAATATTGATGTAATTGAAAAGGTACATTTAAAATTTTGCAGAATTTTGTTGAATCTAAAACAAAACACTCCTAGAATTATGATGTATGGAGAATTAGGAAGAGTTCCTCTAAGTGTTAATACTAAAACAAGATTTGTTAGTTTTTGGTCTAGAATATTAACTGGAAAAGAAACAAAGATGTCATTTTTACTGTACTTACTAATGTGTAAGAAATTCCTGGCAAAATGGTTCTGAAACAAATTGGATGTTGAATTCAAAATCTATTCTTGATAATTGTGGTTATCACAAAAAGTACATAACCAAATATGATCAATTTAAGCAAAACTGGTTATCAGACTCTAATAATTCAAGCAAATGTATTATTTATAATTTATTTACGAATTTCGAATTTAAATGTCAAAACTATATTTCTTCTTCACTAGATATTACTAAAATTAGAACTATAGCTAAATTTAGAACAACAAACCATCGTTTACCTATTGTGAAGTTGGAAGATGGTAAAATATTCCTAGAGAATAATGAAGGTGTAACTTATATAACTTAGATACTGGTGACAAATTTCATATGTTCCTATGTTGAAAAAAAAATCAAAGATGAACGAGAGATTTATTTACCCCCAAAATATTACACACGTCCAAATACGCTTAAAATTTACGAACTTTTTTCTTCCAAAAATATCAATTTACTTACTTAAACTGTCCTTTTTATCAGAATACCGTCCAAGTTAACTCTATTAATATTAATGCATGTATAGATACAGATGTGATGAATGTTTACTATTTTTCTATGTTGTTTAAACAACTTGTGAGAATAAAGATTTGAAAATTGTTGTTTAACAACATGAAATTAAATATAAAGTATGAAGTTGTGTGCACATGTGACCTACTGCAAAAATAAGTACACGCTAATGATTAAATTAAATAAAATTAAATTAATGATTATATAAAACTGTCATTTTGATCTCAACTAATATATAGTCTTATAATGCCATTAGCAGCTATTGTTATCCCTGTCATTTTGTATATATATTTTGAGTTTTAAATGGGGCATTAGCTGTGTTTACCAAAGATATTATTTCTATTTTTTTTCTACTTTTACTACTTGTACTTAATGTACAATAACAAGAAATACAGACATAAATATCTTAAATTCCTATACATTGTGAAAGTAGGGCGAAGTCCAGTGTGGTATTCATATACAAATGGTAAGATTTAGTTAACCAATTGCAAGTGAAAAAGTGCCAAACCTGGGTTCTCCAGCAACTTTTACAAAATATGTAAGAATTTAATACTTTTTATGCCTGTGTATATCTCCTTTTTGTCATTGTATATAAGACAAAGGGGGCATATTTTGATAAATTACAGCAAATGCCCCTATATTAATAATAAATCAGATAGTCTTCCTCTCAAACTTGAGAAGAATGTCCAGGTTGAACTGTTCACCTGTCGACATATTAAAACGGGACAAAGATGGCGTGTGCATATTTTATTTGTGCATTTCATTTTATTCTATAATCTATAATTTGAAATCGGTGGTACACAGCGGACTCTCAAAAGGCCGCACTGGACTATTAAAAAGACCGCACGGTCATATATGTTTATAAGGAATACAATGTCCCAAAACCGATGAATTCTGTATCCAATAATAGGAACTTATTAAAATTGATAACTACACATTTGTCATGTGATGATAGACTCTATGTAATAAATATGTTTAATATTGTCACATTGTACAATCACAGGTGATACATCATGTTTCGGTGTCAAACTTGACATAAACCAACAAGTAGGCCTGTATGGACATATTCCGTTTGACAGTTGAAAACGAGAGATGTTTCGGCTACAATGTAGGTCAATTATGTATTTATTTATACCTCAGTAGGTCAAAAATTGCATATGGCCTTATTCAAATAGAACGCTAAATAGATAGAGAGGCATATTAATAGATTGATGATCATGAAGCAGGTGAAAATAGCGGAAACCTCGGAGGGTGTCGGTAGATTAAGTCTTTATTTAATCAGGATATTCTGCTAGACATCAACAGATTCTTAAGGTGATACTGACACATGATCTTTTTCTTGATTAATTGAGTGTGTAATTTTAAAGAAACTTTGTCTTTCATCCATTTTTGTTATCAAGTCTGCAGAGTGACTGCAAAATCTTGTGAATAGCAGATCTGCTATATCGAAATGACTAAGAAATAAAGCATGTGTAGTTAGGTAATAAATATTTCGTATATTACAAATTCTATTTTGTTATCAGTCTATAGATTCAGTTTTCTTCAAGAGGCAAGAGATATAATATTTTAAAGTACATAATCTATTCATATTTTGAGTTCTTATCGGAGACACTACATACTTATTGTAGTGCCCGTGTTCTGTAGCAACTGAAAAATGAGTAAAAACGATTTGTAAACATAAGGGCAGCATGAAGTTGGTCAAAACTGAAATAAAATGAAAATATGACGATAAGTAATCCTAACGCAAACAGAGAGACATGATTGTATACTTAAGGAAAGGCAAAATCGTATTCTAAACTTACCTTGATGGAAATGCTTACTAATGATTACTACCCACATATATACAAATTACATGTAAGGCCTACATGACGTTAGCACAGGGATTGTACATCAATGAACTTCGTCAGTTTCAATACACTCAATGTTACGTGTTAAATACCAGCTATAACAATAAGGTAAAAATCAGTAAAGACAGGTGATCCCCAAACAATCGTATACAATATAATATAAGAAATACTTACGTGTAAGTACGTGTACGGAGAAGCCTTGTAACCAAACTGCTAACACATACGTTAATGCTGGGACTGTGACATGGGTTTAAAAAGTCCGTACAGGAAGAGTATATTAAACGTGCTATTACAGCATCAGATCTGATCAAACGTATAGTAAGCCAGACGGTTTACGTGTATTTATATACATACACACAGGCTGCACTTCATCGAGATTGACAGAGTTCAAATTTTCGGGTTCACTTAATGTGCGTTAACGGCGTCACAGGTATTTTGGCTTTTTATCCAGTGGTCGATAAAATGTAAAACGGCGCGAAATTAATGATATATAAAATAAAGAAGTAGAACACGAACAGTAATAAAAAAAAATATAGGAATTCAAAAATAGTCTCACTTAAACTGGGATCCGGATTTTCATTTTTGTTGAGTAGGAAACGTTTAGCATGGGAGTTTTTAATATATTCAATTCAATGACTTATTTTCTTATGCGAGTATGAACTATCGAAAATCAATCAAACCGATAAATATCAGCATCGTTATAATTTTTTCATTATAAAAACCTGCTCCCGTGACGACTAAATGAAAGAGCGTTCAACTTGCAAGAAGAATGTTCGGGACTCAAATCATGGTTTAGGCGTTCATTTCCTTTCACTATTAACTACATGTAATTGCTCAATTTTTAAAACTTTCAAACTCGCTCTGACTAAAGGTGAGCGAGATTCGTCGTGGTTTAACCTTTCAACCCTAAGTATCTACATGGTATGATCTTTTCTATTGTTTAGACCAGTCCATTATGGACTGTAGAATTTCAAGCGCAATATTCTAATCATTCAATATTTCTACCGATGGATCGGGGATTCTTATACGAATGACAATAAGACGCGTGAAGCCGGGACCATTATATTCTAGTCCCGAACGTAATGCCATTCGGAACTATTCTATGCGATATCCCTACTACAACCATATTTGATAATCAATTTTGAAAACAAACTCAAAAGAAAACTTACAGTTTCAGAAATTACAATCCAGAAAATATCTCCTTTTTCATGTACTACTTCGGATTCATTGTATACACATAATATCCGGATCCCCCTTAAGCCTTGTACATGTACGTTGTGTTGATCTGAAAAAAAAACCTGTCACATTTATGCCTTGTATCGGATCAGTACAAAAAGGCCAATCAAACGCCCATGCAAACCAAATATAAATCAAAATTTGGAGGACATATATTTATGTTTCTTTGTATTTTTTCTGTCAACACCTGGAGACATATGTAAAATGACGATTTTAACAATTACAACTGCCATATTTAGAATTTTATCCGCCACTGACGTAAATTCGTCCAGAGAACGCGCACTATGGACAAATTGAATGTAAACAATAATTTTCATTTCGCCACAGGGCTCCACAAAAGAAAATCTTATTATAAATGTCAAACTAGGCATGTAATCAATAATAATAAAATTGTGTAAACCATTCTTCTCGCAAAGGGTTTTTGTTTTTACAAGTATAAAATAGAATTATGTCATTGTAAATGAAATGTTAGATGAAATATGTTATCTACTTGTAAGCACTTTTGTAAACAATTTCAACACCAGTTCAGGGTTTAAACGTGGACACCAATCATATTTCTATTATGTAATCTTTTTGGATCCATACTCACATTGATCAAATGATAGAGGATATATAGAGTTATACAAGATATTTGATTAATCCATTATTTTCGAAACGGAAATGCTAAAAAAAATTCCCTTTAGTAAAACATTTGTTGACCGTGGTGTATGGCTTGAGAACTTAAGAATTTCTAATATCATAATGTTAAGTCAGTGAAACAGTGGCATAGCTTCATGTATTGCTAGTTAAACTTCAGCAGAATCAGCCGTGTACATCGCTGGTAGAATAACGCATTGTATCACGTGAAACTTCATTCATTTATACTTTTATTAATCTTGGACTGAGCGAAAGTTCAGAACTGCGTTTATGATTGAAAATGTCCATTACTGAGACAAAAGTCATAGTGTTCAAAATGTGGAAGTTTCAACCACAAACCCATCTATTTTTAGTAAACAATTACTTACATTGTGGGAACATGTAACAGTAAATTAGAGATAATTAGATTGTTTGTTTATTTGTTTGTTTATTGTTGTTTAACGTCCCACTCAAGAATATTTCACTTATATGGAGACGTCACCATATGCCGGTGAAGGGCTTCAAATTTTGGCCTATGCTCGGCACTTACGGCCATTGAGCAGTGAGGGTTCTTTAACGTGCCGACACTTACTGTGACACGGGACCTCCAGTTTTTACTGTCTCATCCGAAAGACAGGAAACCAACCTGTCGGCAGCGGGACTCGAACTCACGATCCAGAGTCGAGCGCGCTACCGACTGAGCCAGGCCGGCTCGAGATCATTAGATAAAATGTTACAATACACTCTACACACATACACGTTGCGGAAGATGTGTTTTATCAAAGTAACGGCAGCAAACTATATAAATTGAATGAATGTTGAACTGATCTGCCAATGACCGGAATATTCAACGAAAACCAAGCTAGAGATTACCGAGTTATATCTATTCAAACTTTCAAAGTTTATATACACTTCTGTAATACAGAACTTATGTAAATGTCAAATGAAATTCCGTCAAAGTCAATATAATTAAAATATGTGAAATTGACTTTACAAATATTTAGCCTCTGACTTGTTTCTATAAATTGAAAGTTGGATTGTGGTTGGCTAATGACGTCTTGACAACAGACTGGCAATACATCTCCCATTCCTTAAATCATCAACCCTTGTAATCACATTTCGACTCACCCAAATCAATGAATGGTATGACTAACTGTTATTATTTAACTGTGAATACGTTCAAGTTGCATGTAAAATTATAAAATTTTCATTCTAAATCATACAACCCTGAATTCTGATAGTGGATTTACCCATTCTTTGAAATGGCGGGTCCAAATGTAATTTCAGTGGTTGTTGAGTTAATACAAGTTCCATTGTCCCCATCACACTGCACATAATCATAAAAAAGAAAACCGGGTGCGAGTCGCCGTTCTCATAACGAAACCTGACGGCTCAAATGAAACAAAAGCAAATAAATAAATAAATAAATAAATAACGGCTCTACAACAGCACAACATAGCAGTGTGATAAAATTAGGAGAACCCTTGTTCATTGTATTCAAAGGGTCAAATTACACGTCAAGACTACAGTAAGAAAGGTAAGTCCTTTGTCAAATCTGAATTGGTGAATTTATAGATCTACAAGAAAGTATTACATAACTCTATAAAATATTATTTTAGTAGGCCCAAGTACGCGTACTTGTGGATGCTTTTTTAGCCTAGTAAGATAATATTTCGTGAATTTTAAATTCTTTGTATTCGGTTAAAAATATATTGGATATTATTATATAACATTAATATAACACAGTCATGGATTGGTTGAGACATTATGTGTCAGGAGGACTACACTTCACGTCTCCCTCGCGTGCGTCATGCAAAAACCCTTGCAGCTTATTTGACAGTCTTTACCGATTCTCTATTTCGGTAAAATAAACAATTTATTTCCCTGTTTGTAGAAAGACATGAGGATTTGCTTCGCCCTCGGGGAAATATGACTTGCCTTGGGTAAACAAATCCTCATGTCTCATTACAACTAGGGCAGTAAATGTATTATATTGCATCCGTTTCATCTAGTTTAAAGTAACCTGTTAGATGTCTGTTAACTTTGGGCAAGTCTCTGTAGGTAGGCTATCTAAGTTAATGCTCCGTGAAAACCGGGGATAGTGAGAAAAGTCGAATAATGCATAATTAAAGTAAATATTTTAAAAAATTAAAGTAAATATTTTTAAAAACAATCAACTTCATGTTAGGTGGACATATGCTCATGAACTCAGGCTTCTATTTCACCTTATATCATATATTATAAATGAGGGCGAAACGACCCAGGGCGTATACATTACAGCAATTCGATTGTCTTCGTTGTTCAATTAAATTTTAAATGTTTTCAAATTAAAAGAAACGACAACCTAGTTCAGTAATAATAATGTGAGAGTATGCGAATGAAAAAAGATTCAAATTAGACACAAAGAAGTGTTTTTACGGTTGAATCTCAGGTAACTATTTTCTACAGCGAAAGATCCTATGGCACTTTGATTTCTGTACGATATTGACGAGGATGCCTAATTGAGTACACGGAAAAACCCCGAGGAGTTTTGAGCCTGTCATAGCAATAAGACCATGCCTTAAAAATTAACAAGAAAACTGCCAACTTATGGCCAAATTGCAAAGCAATATAAATAAGTCAAAAATGAAGGTCATTGTCAACAAACAGGTTTTATGTATCGCTGACACGCCGAGATAGTAATATTTTAACAATGGTTACACTTAAATGGATTTGAGAATACAATGAGGTTATTTTTTACCTTGTTTGAAACGACTTTCTGTTTCG
This sequence comes from Atrina japonica, assembly GCA_030159075.1. Classification (NCBI taxonomy): domain Eukaryota; kingdom Metazoa; phylum Mollusca; class Bivalvia; order Pterioida; family Pinnidae; genus Atrina; species Atrina japonica. The sequence continues at coordinate 398,706 of BROG01000613.1, forward strand.
AAACTCTTAGTCTTACTGACAGAAAGGATCGTCTTGGGCATTTGTTTTTTATTTTTATTTTATTTATTTATTTATTTTTTGGCAAAACTATAACTTTCATATTATGTTGCATCATCATTTAAAGTTAGCCAACAACGTGTTCATCACAACAGAGTTAAAAGAAATTGTTGACACGGCCAATGGATATTATCAACTTTGCAAACCGACTAAACAAAGATCAATGCGCATCATAGACTAAGATCACCGAGCATCTATGGTTACAAATAATTTACCAGTATACAACTTACATCTCAATGCCCTGGGGCCCGTCTTAGACTTGGTCTTAGGATCACACTTAGTACTTGCGACTGTTTTACAAAGATTAGATTTGTGACTTACCACCAAATCAGGTTAGGTCTTTGTGAATAATCAGAAGCATTGTGTAAGTTCTTATTGTATGGGTCATAATTATTTATCTTTGTAAATATACAGTGGAACCTCGCCTAAAGACCACCTCTCTTAGGAGACCACCTTACAATTAAGACCATGAATTTCTAGTCTCTTCATTAAAACTGTATCAGTACAGTGGAACATCGCTATTAAGACCACCTAACTGACTGACTCAAAGTGGCCTTATTATTGAGGTGGTCTCTTAAGTGAGGTTCTGTACTGATACAGTTTTAATGAAGAGACTGGAAATTCATGGTCTTAATTGTAAGGTGGTCTCCTAACAGAGGTGGTCTTTAGGCGAGGTTCCACTGTATTCATAAGCTATCAAGATCTTATAAGAAAATATGCTAATATGCCTTAAGACTGGAGTTAAGGTCAGGTTGATCAAACAGTTCTAAGTGTTGTCTTAAGATCAAATAACTTAAATATTAAGACTTCTTGATAAAATGGGTCCCTAAAGTCTAAAATCACCAGTAAGACACTTGTGTAAGTAGAGGGATTTAACATGCATAAATGATGGTATGTAGTCTTTCGAGTTATTATGGGTGCGATCTGTACATGAATTAGATATTTGTGTATTATTGGAACACATAAACATACCTCAATATGTATTAGGTTTATTAGCATTTTCCAGCTACAGAAAGCTGTTTGCTTTTATAGACCTGGCCATCAGATAAATATTTCCATTATACACATAAAACATTTAATGAATGTACTTAAAGCAATATAAGCTGTCATCAACTGCATTTTTTTTTATCAAAAATACTGTCGAATGGATTCTACCCCATTTTAATACAAAATATACAACTGAGCACAAAATTACCTTCATTGATCGTAATTTTAACCCTTAACTAAATATAGTTTTTAAGGCAAGGAATAAATACTCCATTGCAATACTGCATTTCTTTGACGTAATCCTAATATGCAAGCGTTGGGTCAAACATGCATAGATACTGGTATTTGACGAAGCAGTAGAAATGATTGGAAAACACAGTCTAAAGCTACAATGCCTGTTCACACATAATAATTCCTTTCTGTATGAATTTAGACTACTGGTTAGAATGGTTTATGTATGGCTACTTAATGCTAATGATACACATGCATTTGTTCTTTTAACCACCAGTTGATCTTTTTCTGATATGTAACAGGGAATACAATATTGCACATTTTTGGTTGTATTGTTGTTCAACATCCCACTTAAGAATCTTTCACTCATATGAAGATGTCACCAACATTGGGGAAGGTCTTCAAAGTTCAGCCTATGCTCGGCACTTACAGCCATTGAGCAGCGAGGGTTCTTTAACATGCGGACACATACAGTGAAACGGGACCTCGGTTTTTCACATAAATCTGCATGAAAAAATTCCACCCATGGCAACTCTCACTGCTTAAAAGCAAAAATAAGATAATACCACAGGCACTTGTTTCTATCAATTGGGGTAGAACATTACATACAGTAGAACTTCGATGAGTCGAAGTTCAAAGCAAAAAAGTTCGAAACATACTTCGACTCATGAATGCATCGAGAAATCTAAAATTTACTCAGTTATCGCCATGCCACACAAAAAATCATTTGTACGTGGTGTAACTGTATATTGCTGGGATCATGACTGCTAATCGGGCCCTATGTATACAAGTATTTTTGTACTCAGAGAATAAATCCCCATTCTGCAGAAACGTAAGTGCGCCTGTAGATAATTGACTCAATATTTGTCACCAAATTAATTGTGATATTTATTATAATAATTAAATCAGGCAATAATTTTAACTAACTAAGTAAAAAGACGAAAGTAATCAAAATAATCTAAAAAAACGACTAATTGTATTCAAAATCACATGTTGCAATACAAAACAAAAGTCAATAGGCAGCACAGTCACTACACATTAATTTTTTTTCACAAAATTGCCGATGTTCATTGCATGCTGGTTTTTTTTTTCTTTACAAACAGTTTGAGTACAGGTATAGGGTATTTCGTTTTGTTTTTACAAATCAGTAACTTATAATGACCCAAGCTACGAGATGGTAATCAACCAACACAACCGCCGGTAATTTGCATATTTGAGTCTGACACAGTAAACAATCAATAATCAATTAGCGTATTACATTTAATAAAATCATGTTGTTATTTTTTATACTGTCCTGGGTGTTTACTAATAAACACGTATTGTTCAACTAGTTGAAAACGCCACGGGGTAATTGTAACAGGTAAACTTCGAGAATTTGTATGAAGTTTCGATGTTTTTACAGCAATGGGACTGCCGGTTTTGTTCGACGAAATAATGAAAGTTCTGTTTTTTAGTAATTATTAATAAAAGGGACTTTGTAAAAAGTTCGAAACAACGAGAAATTCGACTCATTGAAGTTCCGACTCATCGAAGTTCTACTGTATTATGCACGTCCCTATGATACAAGTATTTTTTTTACCCCACTGACAGAAACAAGTGCCTGTAGATAATACTGGTAAATGTTGACGATTATTGAAACACAATAATTTTAACCACTCAAGTTCTAAACGACAATTGTATTCATTGTTGCTACACTATAAGGGCACAATCCAAAGATGAACTAAAACATATACAGGTATAGTATTGCATTACTGCGCAATCATATTGTGATAATAAAAGTACAATAAAACTAACTATACTGTTGAAAACATTTGTAATATGTCACGGTAAGAGTGCACCATCTTTGTATCTAAACCATTACAATGTCACAACACTGGTAATACATACAATAAATCCATTGTAAGTGTCACACTGCACTACTATGTCATTGTAAGTGTCACACCACTGTAAGTGTCACACTGCACTACTATGTCACACTGCACCATTGTAAGGGTTACACTGCACCATTGTACACTGCACCATTGTAAGTGTCATACTGCACAATTGTAAGTGTCACACTGCACCATTGCACTACCATAATTGTCATACTGCACCATTGTGTCACAACCATTGTAAGCATCACACTGCACTATTGCAAGTGTCAAAATGCACCATTGTAAGTGTCACACTGCACCATTGTAAGTGTCACACTGCACCATTGTAATTGTCATACTGCACCATTGTGTCACACTTCACCACTGTAAGCATCACACTGCACTATTGCAAGTGTCAAACTGCACCACTGTAAGTGTCACACTGCACCATTGTAAGTGTCACACTGCACTACACTGTCACACTGCACCATTGTAAGTGTTACACTGCACCATTGTAATTGTCATACTGCACCATTGTGTCACACTGCACCACTGTACTTGTCACACTGCACCATTGTAAGTGTCACACTGCACCATTGTAAATGTCACACTGCACCATTGTAAATGTCACACTGCACCGTTGTACTTCTAACACAGCACCATTATTAGGTTACACTGCACCATTGTATGTGTCACTTCACCACTGTACTTATCACAGCACCACGATAAGACACCACCATTGTAAGTGCCAGAGCACCACTGTAAGTATCACATCACCATTGTAAGTTTCAGAGCACCATTGTAGTGTCACAGCACCATTGCAAGTGTCACACTGCACCATTGTAAGTGTCACACCTCAATCAGAAGCTCACCATCACATTGTCTTACCAGATGTATATCACATCAGTGTATTGTTACCTAACACCTTCAAACAACGTCTGTACTGTCAAAATATCACAGCAACATCAGTTTATGCCAGAGTGTGTGATATTTGTTAGCTTTACAATGTTCTCTAGTAGTATCTTCATATGATGTATCACTGTGGTATTAACAATAACTTTCAGTCTGCCATAACCAAAATCACTGTTTATATTTAACTTTTTGTCAGTTACCATGTCACCCTAATTTGTAAACTTTAATTTGATGTGAAATAAAATTGGTGATATACAGATCTCCATCACTGGTCATATGAATGTCCGATGGTCTCATGATTGGCTCACTGAACTGGACACCGCACAAGTAAATGCCATTGGGATAAAAAATCTGAAGAAAAAAAACATGATGTTTTAGATATATATTTGTATTATTAGCGAAGAGATGTATTGATTATACATTAGGGTTCCTACACCTTCAACAAAACAAAACTCACGTATCTTCTCCGACCTTTTCCCCGACTTTCTCCCCTTTTCCCTGACCTATTTCGATGTGCCGAAGGTGCAGTACCATGAGCGCCGCAGACGCTTAGACCCTCTTGGATGGTCTGAGGGCATGCCCAATCAGAATGTTTTGAAAATAGGAAGTCATTTAGTGGCCTCTGGTGCATTTACTGGTGAAAATTGACTGTTTTTCAAGGATAAAAAAACATCTGATTTCTCTCGGACTCGGACTAAAATTCCCCAACTTCCCATGACCAATAAACGTCTTTGTAAAAAAAAACTAGTAACAGTACAAAACAGTGTAGATAGCCTATGCATATTGAATTGAGGCACCCCAAAGGGGTATTAATAAACATGGCCCGACGTCAAGTAATTTACCTAGTACTCCAGCTCGACCTGCTTTTCATGATTCATTAATAAAACGCCTAAAATTTCTGATGAAACAGGACATTTTCATATATCAATGGCATAAATTGTTGATAATGATGGAAATCATTGCTCCTTTGAAGAAGAATTTTACCAATAGAAATATTGAAAAATATTGCGTCAGTACATACATGTAGTCAATCTTTTTGTACCTCAACATATTTATTCATTTTTGATTTACAGGAAAATCATAAGTATAATGCAAAAATGTATTTGTGAAAGATGTAAGATGATAACGTGTCCTCTTCACTCACATTTTGACGTTTTACAAATGACTATACAGGTACAGTCAGAATGATAAAATAAAATTTGAACTTGAGTTTTGGTGACTTCAGAACCAGGTCCAAAATGGAAGGATAAATAGACAATAATATAGAGATACAAATGGATGCGTATAATTACAATAATCTCGTCAAATGTAGCCCGTTGTAACCATTCCTATGAATCGAACATCATTCTGGCCATTACTAATCAACTTTCGGAAAAGCTTTATGAAGAATACCGATAATTTGTTAAATTTCTCAGTATTAAATGAATATTGAAACCTTCCACATAATTATAGTTAAGGTACGATAATTGTTCTTATTTTTCGAGATGATATAAACAAGACATTATTAATTCTACACAACTTTACACTGTAACAAGAGGCCCAAGAGGGCCTCAATCGCTAACCTGAGAACCATCTACAAATGTGGAAAGAAGCCCAAGAAGAACATGTACATGTAGGCTGATATGGCCAAGAAACATAAATATTGCAGTCTTAAGAAATTCATAAATGTATCTAAAAACTACAATTCAGCAAAATTCATGCACAAAAAATTTCTTCACCTATATACAAAAGAATGCATCATTTACCTAAAATAGATTCAATTTCAGCAAACACAAATGCATGGGCATGAATAATTTGAAAATTTTTATAGCTCTGGGAAGCCTTTTTTTTCTGGATTGCAGACGTGATGATAATAAAAAAAATGTATGTGAAAAAAGTAGGGCACCACCCCCTTGCCAATTCTACGCCTATGCCTGGTTACATTCTTTTAGAGTTTATATAAACATAAATCTATTAAGATATTAAACAGGGATTTAGGTTTGCCTATACAGATCAATATTGAGTCATTTAACTTGTTATTCACTGCTTTTTACTCACTTGAATGTCAGCTGTTTGTCCAGTTGGTAACGTATCACATTTCTGTCACCAATTCCTTTCTTGTCACTTTTATTTTCATCGTATATCGACGTGTTTATAGAAAGATAGATTGGTAGATAGACGGATGGATAGATAGTCTATTAATTGTTTATCCCATAAATATGTAAATAAATACACTTATTTACACTTGACAGTTCTTATGAAGAGAATTTGAAAAATAATTCTTATAAATTAATGCTATTCATCCTGATGTTTGGTGTGATAGAAACCCTCAAATCTAAATCACACCCTCAAACTTACATACATGTGTTTGAAGATGCACACTTGGACCCATGGTCCTCGGGAGCTAAATACTGGGTCCCTAATTATCAAAATGAAAGTCTAATATGACCTACCTGCACTCTATCATTTTTGCTGTCCGCCACTAAAATGTTTCCTCCGTGGTCAGTGGTAACACCAGATGGCTCTACAAAATTTCCTGGAGTTGACCCATAGCTTCCAATTTTTCGAATTGTTTGACCAGAATTATCCGTCAGGTATACACAGTTAGCACCTGTAACAAGCACTTGTTTATTTGTAAAGATATATAGAGGATATTTGACAACTGTTTTTGAATAACATGTTTATTACATCGAGACAGGAGGATACACATTTAACACAAGAGTGTTACATATGTATTATTCTGTCTCATGAGATGTAATAAACATGTCATTCAAAAACAATTGTCAAATATTCTATTAATTACAATTTCCAGTTAAGTTTCATTAGGCCCTAGATTTAACCCATGTTCTGTACATGTAGGCTAGGCTAGTCTACGGCTTGTTAAATGTAAACAAACCATGTTTTGACACAGGGCCCAGGGGCTCGGAAATCTTTTTAAAGCGTAATATGCTCAATGAAAACTGGAGCCTAGAAGAAAATATTTCGCTCTAAAAAAGATTTCCACGTCCCTGTGGTTTAGATTGAAATAAATCACTTGATGTCTCAAAGATCGTGCCGAAGTTATCGATAGACCTGGACAGCAAATCGGCTTTGAAGTTAGGCTAATTCGATGTTCATTTTCTGTACTGTATCTCCAGTGCTACTGAATCTTTTTAAAAACCATTGAACTGTTGGCCTAGATAGTGGATATATTAAACATATCCATTGCCACTTAAACCCACTCCATCAAAAAATAATATTGCCTGCTTTTCTGTCGAGACAGAACAAGTTTGTGTGGAGCCATTTTGTTTAGCTTTGATACGGCGTTATAAAAGCTCACACGAAAATCCCATCTTGATACGTAATATCTACAATACGTGTTCAAAAGTTTTTATCATGGCATCTCCATTTATTGGCATTTTATAGCATATGTGATCAATTTATAATCAAACAATGAATTGAAAATTATCATTACATTATAGATGGGATTAATCAAACAGATTTTCATTAGTGGCCTGGCACTCTGATTGGCTTAATGAAAAATATCATATTTTTCATTAAGCCAATCAAAATACAATAAAATCAATGAAAAGTAACAGTGAAAAATAAAGCTTTTATTTGATTGATAAATTTAATAAAAAATGTAATAAATTTTGTTTTATGCACGATTTCTGCATCTCTGATGAATAATTTTTTTTAAGGATGAATAAAATGAACAAGCTTACAGTCAGTTTTGCAAGCTACACTCGTCCCCTGCCATCATCACAATTTTGATGTAGCCAAGATCTTGTTAGAAACATTGACCTGGATATCTGAACTAGTGACCAGGCCAATAAATAACAGATCTCTTTATGAAGTAAATTGCATTCGGGTTTGATAACTGATTTGTAAAATGTATACTTCTGATAGAAGCTTCAGATATCACTACAGTGTGTTTGTAAAATGTTTACCTCTGATAGATGCTTCAGATATTTCTACAGTGTGTTTGTAAAACATATATCTTTACTAGATGCTTCAGGTATCACTACATTGTGTTTGTAAAACTTAATTTACCACTGCTCAATGTTTCAGATATCACTACAGTGTAATTGTAAAACATACAGTATACCACTGCTCTATGTTTCAGATATCCCTACAGTGTCATTGTAAAACATGTACCTCAACATACCACCGATATATGTTTCAGGTATCGCTACAGTGTTTGTAAAACATATACCTCTACCAGATGTTTCAGGTATAACTACAGTGTGTTTGTAAAACATATACCTGTTCTACTTCAATACATAACTTACCTAGATCACTAACAATTAGTCGGTGTTGATGCACAGCAAGGAATCTACATTTGCTTCTTAACGGATTGACCAACAGAGGATTATATGTGAAGCTATTGATATCCTGTCCATCTTGAGACATCACATACACTTGGGGGTTTCTTTTGTCGGTATCTAGTGTCACAAGAAGATCATTTGGGGTCAGTGCCAGGCCTGTCAATAAAATAAAACATCAACAAGAGTGCAATCAATATTTCTGGAGCAAAGATAACAAAAGTACTAAAAATGTATCATAATGCAGCCATCCTGAATACATTGTGTGATGGTTTCTCTGTGATGAAAAAGCGTTAATTTTTTTATACAAATATTAGTTCGCTACAGTGACCTTGACCTTTGAGGTATGACCTTAATGAGAACTGTTATGTGAAGTTTGAAAATATTCCCTTTTGTGATGTGCGAGATATGCTCGGGACACAATGACCTTGACCAGTGAGGTATGACCTTGAGTCAAGGTCATAACACACCACCTCATTTAGAACAATTGTTGTGTGAAGTCTGAAAACATTCCCTTTTGGTTTGTGAGAGGTATGCTCCGAACAAAAGAAAATGGCAGACTGCCACAGTGACCTTGACCTTATTGAGAATGAGTGTTATAAAAAGTTTGAAAAACATTCCCGTATGGGTCAAAATTAAAATTAATTTTTTCCCCCTCGCCACTGCCATGTTTTAAAAAAAAGCCACCAAGTCAAAAAAATTTATTTGCATTTGACTCGAGGTCCTGGGTTTTGACCCCTGAAATTTCACTACAACTTTGATGCTTGACAAATTGGCCAAAGGGCCTTGGGTCATTTAGACTCTTGATATATTTAACCGGAGTCAATCTAAAGTTCCTCATCAAGATGTGTAAATCGTTCGACCAAAGAAATTATGTAATTTGATAGCACATGCTTATTAACAAACAAGTGGTCAGTTTCAAGTGGGTGGTGTAATTTAATCTCACCCGTCTGTTGCTAAATAAACAAAACTTTTAACAAGATTAACTAATTATCACTGATTATTAATGATGGTGTCATGCCGATCTGAAGCCAGTCAGCAAATCTCTTTAGTCCTCATGGTAAGATGCGCAAAAGTGGTTGTGTAAAATAGGGGAACAAATTTATTTATTCTAAATGTTTATTGTAAAAATTAATTACAATTTATCTTATTGTGACCTTGGATTGTAATTAGAAATATATCATCAATAACGACATGCTTTTTCTACTTTATTCTTCTAACTTCGACAGAGTAAAATTTGAGCAATGATTTGCATCTGCATGTGTCAGTGATATTTTTCTTATTACTCATGATTTAATATAATAATTTTTACAATAATGTTTAGTGGTTCAAAACATTATTTTAACCAACAGATGATTAGAATAAGACAAAATTGATCTACTGGACCGTTAATGAATCCCACCCCCCCAAAATGCCGAAATCTACTTAATATATCGCTGCTGAAATTATGCCCTAATTTTAAAGCTGAACTAGGATCAAAAATTTTTTTTTTCAACACAATTGTTTTTAATTAAAAGTTCAACAGCTTTTTATGATCCTAGTTCAGCTGTAAGTTACTTATTTGGTGAATCCTGATTTAACAATCAAAAAAAGGAATGAATAACTTAAAATCAGGGCAGAATTTTGGCATCCCCCCCCCAAAAAAACGATTTTTTTACGTTACTTGGATACAGTAGGAACTATGGAAAAACTTTTCAAATATTTGCACATATGTGCAGTGGAACTTGTAATGTTGACTCTTGACTCATTATGACTCTTAAACTTTGAGTTTTGACCCTGGAAATTTTCATTGAGGGGTCAATGACCCCTGACCCTCAGCTCTTAGTAGATACCATGATTACCGTAAAAACCGTTGCTATGTGCGCACATTTTTCACTTTAAAATGATATCTATAATTGGGGGTGCGCACATTACATAGGTGACGGAAAATTATCAGTTTTTTTTTCAGTCTAAGTCCCACAGGTGGCCATTTTTTAACATCCGGTGAAACAAATTTACAAGTAAAAAATAAACATAAAAAATAAACGTTTTCAGTCAGCTTGTATGATGTCATAGATAAACTAGACCAAATGTTCTTTCTGCCTGAGGCCAATTAAAGACATAGTATCTACGAAAATGGTTTTTTTTTTTAGTCGGCAATTTTGCGGAAATATCGAAGATATGACTGAATAATGATCTTCCACGTCGACACTTTTTTGTATAATTAGCGTAATTAACGGATAAATGCTGATTTGTTGTCGTCGTCTGTAAGAATCAAACTCATTAATTATGCACAGAAACAATCCCAGAAGCACACGCAATGACCTAGATCGTATCGATATCAATCAATGATGCTGAGGTAAGCACGTGTTGATTTATTTTACAATTTCGACTTCGGCGTGAGATCCTACATTTAGACGGTCCTTGAGGCTTATCCATCGATCATGCTCCTTTCCAATATTTATCTTGGTCTTGTTGTATTTCGCCAGAACTTCTTTCCGATTTCTTTTTCTAGCTGAATCTGTCAATTTAACAGGTCGGCCACGATTTGTTTTTGCTTTGGACGCCATGCTTTTCACTATCAACAATGGAAATGCACATGCGCAAATACAGGTCACATATGAATATGGGCAGGCTTGCAAACGAATTTTTGTCGTACGACAAAAAATTAAAAAAACGTGGAAAGTTGTGAAATACAATAAAACTATACTTCTATGTGTTTTAATTCAACAATTTTTCGTTTTTTATCTCCAAATACTAACATATTTGACCCAAACAATTGAGATTGAAATATTGAGGAAATCGTAGATACTATGTCTTTAAATCATTATTGACCAGATTTTAGATTTGATTAAAGTCTGATAACATCGACTCACATCGTCTGCAGCTTGAAAGCAGAACTTATTTTGCCTCGGGCCAATACATGTTTGCTTGTCCAGTACTAAGTTTAATCCGAGTAAAGCGTCCATTATAACCTTGTGGTAATACTTTCTAGTTATTCTACTTGTTCCATATGATGTATATTTATTTGCTTTATTTATCTGGTATCAACTTCATTTCGGCCTGCTTCTATTAATGATTTATCACGCCACCGCTGAAAAGCAATACACGTTAGTCAGCACCTAGATCCTGATTTTCAAAAACCATGTGTTTTGACATTTCCGTGCCAGCATTTTGAATTCCAATTATAGTTGCATAATTGATACCAGCAGTCATTATGGATTGTTTATTTAGGACATGCCTAATTATCAACTGTCTGATTATAGACTGATACCAGGTAAGCCTTTAATAGGAGATGGCAGCACAGATTAAAGTCTATTTCTTGAATGTCAGACAAACAAGTCTGTGCATTACTGGTATTAAATTGTCCATTTGAAAGTATATTTTTACTCTTGATATAATGTTTTACTTTATAACTTCAAAGCCTGACTACATACATCATATCAGCATGGTGATAAAGTCACGTAATTAATATGAAAAACGTGATTGATAATGGACAGGTACTTATTAAGAACAGAGTGTATAATGTCGGTTGTAATTAAACAAGTAAAGTGACAGCTTTGAGTATTCATCATGCGGATAATGAACAATAGGAAAGATATTTATTTACAAAAATCTTTCACTTTTATGTAATTATGAAGTAAGATAATCGATGGTAATTGTAAATTATACTTTGAACACAGTTTCATTTTATACAAATGCTGGCTTCTTGTATCTTAGTTTGAAGCCTTGATTACCGATATCGGCAAATTTTTTTAGTGCACATATTACATAAGAGGGGGGGGAACAAACATTTTTTCAATTGTACATGTGGCCTAGTGGTGTCAAAGATAAGTGCCGGTCAAAAAATATTTTACAGTCTAATGTGGTCTTGACCTTTGAGGTATAATCTTGAGTAACAGTCATGACACACCGCCTCATTGAGAACAACTGTTGTGTGAAGTTTGAAAAAACTGTCACAGTGACCTTGACCTCTGAGATATGTTCACATGAACAACTTTAATGTGATGTATGAATATATATTGGTATGGCATAAAGAAGTTACATTCCATGTAAAGATGAATGTATATAAACCTACAGTTGATTAAAAAGAACAATTAAAATAAAATGAAATTTTTGAAAACTAAAACCTATTGACACTAAAAGCAGTAAACACTCCTTATTGTTCAAACGTTGAGGATGTCACTGAAAATTACCAAAAGGATGATTCAGCCTATTTGCTCCAATTCTGTGTAAAAATTTCCCCATGGAAGTAAATACATGTACTGCAACATCATCTTTGACAAAAATCTGATCATGTTTGTTGACTACCAAAGCTGATGGTCTCCACAGGCCAACCTAGAATGCATAGAAAGTTGACTATTAAAAAAACAAAATGACCAAAGCATTCCATTACAGTACCCTAGTAACAAACGAGATGTCATGTACTAACAACATCAATATTTACATGTACATACATATTGTACATCCCTCGTGTGCTTATTTATGCCCTTTAACGACAGGCAACATATTGGCTTGGTCTTAAATTCACGATAAATCACCATAGTTTCATGGATAGCAATTAGGTTTGTGCATCAATTGTTTAGCGAGAAAATTTCACTTTCATTTTAAACCTGCCCTCTCATCTAAGGAGGAAAACGAAAAAGTAGGAGTGAATTTACCCAGATATTCAGTTTGTTTGTTTATCGTTGTTTAATGTTCCACTCAAGAATCTTTTACTCATATGGAGACGTCACCAAATGCTGGTGAAGGGCTTCAAATTTTGGCAAAACTTTGTGGACTGTTACACACTAAGACTCATTTCTATCAAGTGATAATGTACAAGTGGAAATTTTAGCGAGACGCAAAATCAGCGTTTTGTCGTAAAAATATGGTTTATAATTTTAGTGAGAAGTAATTTTTAGCATTTTATGATAAAAAAAAAAACAAAAACTGACCTACAAAGAAGAATGAATTGTAAGCTATATTCAACTACTTCGCTAATAATGCCAATATTGAATCCTTGCTAAAATTCCTGCATATACGGTATAAGGGTTCATATGAACAGATTGCTAGTTTTCCTTCTTATATTTTCTGATTCATAAACAATTTCAGATACATGTATGAAAAATTCAGCAATATATACAATAATTTCTTTTGACAAAGAATAATCACACAGGCATAAATGAAGTGAAATGTTTTATTTACCAAAGCTTCGAAATTGTCCCCCCAAAATCCATTAGGAACCTTTGAAAATTGTAACTTATCTCCAAATGATAAAATACTGGCAGTCGCCAACTAAAACAGACATGTGCATTTGTGTAGAGGGAGGGTCACCTAATCATTTTAGAGGCTACAATGTTAGACGTTACTGATCTAGAAGAAAAACTGCTCGTCACCAAGGATGAGTGCCCACCATAACTACCCTTCCCCATGCCATTTTCACCCATCCAGAACAATGGAGAAGTGCATTTGTCTATAGTAGTTTTCAAGATAGACAGAAGATTGAAAAAATCTTATAAAAAAAAGGGAAATAACTCCAATGAAGAGCTTGCCTCTGAACAGTCTCTGAGCTGAAAAGATATCAAAAAGAAAAAAGAAAAAAGAAAAAGAAAACAAGACTCATTTTCCGTGGTTCCGATAACAGAGTCTATATTTCAATGCCCCATTTTTGATTGAAGCCAGTGACCATATCTGGTTGGAATAGGCCTGGTGTTTCTCAAGTGAAATTTGGAAGTGAAATTTTTAGTACAACTGTCTAATAGTGCACCAACACTTTTATATATGTACATATGAAAACAGAAATTAACTAATTAATTAATTTGTTGAGCTATTATGTGATCCCTTCATTTCTTACTTTTCTTCCAATCTCTCTTATAAACCTTCCCTTGTCATCAAACATTTTAACGACATGGTTTCCAGTGTCAGCCACGATGATTTCCTTTTTGCTGTTAGTGACAACACCAATAGGGAACTTCATACCGTCTCCATTAGTACCACTTGTACCAAATTTGAATGATAGTGTTGCTGGTATTGGCCTTATGTCCGAATGTTTGTCACCTACAATGGTACAAAAATGGGTTTTTGTAACTTGTGCACAAGTGTTAGATAACATATATTTTTATCTTTTTTTTTTTTTTTGATCACTTTTAAAATCCTATATTTTACAGACCTACACTGTTATGCAATTATACAAAAAGCCAAAACTCTGTATATAACAGGTTGATAATTTTGTTTATCAAACTTGTCCGAGCTTTCATCCCAATTTAAATCCTCCAATGAAGTTTCAATTTAATCTGTTAAAATTCCCTCGTTAATGAGCAGAAACAGTTTGGGCAATTCTGCAAGTGGTCATAACTCCATAAATAAGTGGCAAAAGATTATGGTTATCAATCTTGTTTGAGCTGTCAATGCAATAAACTTTTCTATAAAGTTTCAAATTAATCTGTTAAAATTTACTTAAGTTATGCCCACCGTCCACCTGCGTGAAAACATATAATTCTCTCATCTTTTGACAGGTATAATAAAACTTACTTGATTTGATATGTTTTACAATAACACTTTCTGTAGATTTAGCATTGACTCCTGTGTCCTGTTCCGTTTGTTTATGTACATATATTTTGGATGGTGATGCAGCTGGTATTTCAACAGTTTCCTTCTTTTCCGAAGTTTGACATTTCCGAGATGGAAATCCCACTGCAGCTGAAATGACATTTCCTGTGGTTGCTATGGAAGATGCCACAGAAACACATACAGAGTCTGCTATATCGCTATCCCAGCTTTCTTCAGTAACAGAGGTTTTGTTTTCATTTATATCCAAGTTGACACCCTTCATATTTCCATGACAACACTTATTTTTTCTTTTATTAGAATTGTTGTCTGTAGTGTTATCTATGTCCTCAACTGTTGGTCTGTTGTCCAGCATCAACATGCTGGTCGCGATGTCACATGATCCATCTTTTCTGGTATCTAAGGCAAATGAGGAAAATATATAGACATTCTGCTGACAGGCATTTTTCTGCCATTGGTGACAGAGTTGGGAACTTTAACATGAACTGTTGTCAAATTGGGAAAAATTGTTTGAACACGTGGAAATCTAAATGTAATGGAATCTCTTTTTAAATGAATTCCCCATTAATTTTTTTTTTTCATTACAGTTTTGAACTCCACATCAAATTGGGAATTTTTGTCATCAAATTGGGAATGGGGCCGAATTTTGGTCCCATGGAAACTAAAGAAAAAGGCCTGGCTGACACTAAATTTTGGAAAGCGTTTTACATCACACTAAACCATTTACCACTTATATGGTGCATGTGGTGGCCAATTTTTTTTATGGTGAAGGAGAGAACATGGTTACAATGTAACAGGAAAGAGACCATCAACATTCTGTTGAAATGGGGAGAATCTCAAAACAAATGTACTCATTGTGAATCAGTAAATACAACTTATTTTTAATGTGTTTCAAGGATTTTCCTGATCCATCTCATATTAGAGGCCGAATTAAGGCCCCTTTCCCAGTTTAAAAACAATGTATTTCTTCCCTAGTTTGCAGGCAATATGAAATCCCAACTGAAGTTAAATGACAATGAATTTAAAGATATTCTTGTATTTTCAAACAGTTAAATGTGTATTTTTAGATTTTCCAACTTCAATATAATGTTAAAATTCCCCAATTCAAAATGCCCTAGACCCCATTCCAAAAATAGTGTGGAAAATCCATGTCTGATCTCTGAATGCTTAAGATCCTTGATCAGTGTACAGGACTTTTTCTATGGTATCCACGGGGCAAAAATTCTGCCCCATTCCAAATGCAAAAGGCATGTATTTTTTCCCAATTTGATGAAAAAATTTGCAATTTGATGTTGAGTTGATGACCATAATGAAAAAAATAATAAATCGGAAAATGCATTTAATTTCCGTGTGTGCACACAATTTCCCCCAATATTACATAAATTCACGTTAAAATTCCCAACTGTGTTGCCAATGGCATTAATTTGGCATTTTCCTAAAATTGACGGAAAAAGGCCTAGTCCAACAAATTTAGTTTCTACATGAGAGGGTTTGAACCAAGGAACACTATAGTATATGTCCCAAAGAGATAAGACATTCGTGAAGATTTTAAAATCCTGTATTTTGGCAAATATCTAACGAATAAACACTTGTCAGAGTGCATTTACATGTACATGCATTATCAATATGGATGCCATTTGGGTCACAGATAAATAGACTGACACCAGCTACGGAGCCATGAATATTCTAAATGCTGGTGACCATCTAGATTAACAGAGTCAATTGGAGACTGCTGAAGGAAATGTAAATAAATATTGTCAAATGTTATCTATAATCAACTCATGCTAGATCCTAATGAATGATAAAGCAACATACAAAGTCTCTTAGCTACAAGATGTCAAAGTTCTTGAGTGTTATAGTTATACAATATCTGGTACAGAAAAAGAGATCTTGTTACAGTAACTGTTGCAATGTGATGCAAAAAGACAAAAACCAAAAACCAACATGTACCTCAACCTTTTATCTCAGGGCTATAAGAATCAAGTTTCAAACTGTTCAGTATTCTACCAGAAATTTTTTTTACACTTTAGGGTAAAGTTACTCACTTCTCCAGAATACAAAAAGGGCTGTATACAGATCATATACAGATCATAAAACTACAGAAGTAACTTATCATACTCACCATCTTGAGTGGAGGATCTTGTTTTTCCCAAATCACTATATTTTGTATCATTTTGTGACCTCGACAAACTGTTCACAGCTGATCGTAGATTCAATAAACCCTGAGCGACAAACTCTCCTGATTCTGTAGGTTTATTCTGTTTAGGTTCTAAGTAATCCTTTGTGCAAGATCGTGTGTCCTCTATAGCACTATCAGCAGCCTTCCGAGCACTATCAGCAGCCTTCCAAGTGCTATCAGCAACATTTCGAGCGCTATCGGCAGCCTTCCAAGCGCTATCGACAGCCTTATGAGTGCTATTGGCAAGCTTCCAAGGTAATGATGCCTCTTTTGCCTCTTCCTCACTGTCCCAGATTTCATTCAGAGATGTATTCAATTTTAGTCCCGAACAGGATTCAGTCAAATCCATCCTCTCTTTTGTATTTGAAAGTGCAGAACATTTCTTATCAAATTCTCTCTGTTTCCTAACGCCACTATCAGTATCAATGTTACATACATTTTCTTTGCTTTTAACATTCTTGTTTCTATCAAACTCTACATGACAGACATTGTCATTTGTAGATTTTACATTTGAATTACAATTACCGAGACCATCAGTTGGAGACTTCTCAAGAAAACTATTGGATATGTAGTTAGACTTTGTTGAAGCTTTTAGAAGTCCTGCTTGTTTCAACTGACCTCTTATGAAACCATAATTTTTGTGAGAGCCCCTAAATCTGACTGCAACATGACTACTTGAATCATCCTTGCTGAAGTCTTTTCCTTGCAAGCCTCTAGGTTTTCTACAAATAGTCACCACATTGTTATTTGCCTCTGTATGTCCCAATCTTTTCTGGAGGGAATTCTGTACATCAGTACAACTTTCGTCTCTGGTTTTACATAGAACCTTGTGGATTGAATAGTCATTTCCAACATTGATCTTATCAGCCGAGTGTCTGACACTACACAGTAATGTCCCTTTATCTTGCTCCTCTGAATTAGAACTTATAAATTTTGTTTGAACTTCTCCCAGATTTGGCAATTTGTCAGTCTGGAGACCTTCGAGGAATTTCAAGCATGTTAAGTTTTCTGAAATTTCTGCCTCTTGGTGGCTGTTTTGCAGCATGATACTGAAATAAAAAGACAAAACAAAGAGTACACAATCTCGTACTTGTATTACCTCAGTTTTTCAAATTAAAATTTAAAAGGCCCAGACACAGAGTACTGCAAATGTGGATTTAACATTAAAGTGATCGAGTGATGAAAATTTGATTGAAGTAATCTGTTAAAAATTACTAAATTACTAGAGTTATTGAGTGGAAACTGCTGCTGCAGTGCAAAAATACTAGATGTACAAGTATAAAATGAGTATCACATTTAAACATTTGATAAATCTTCAAGATCATATACATTGTAAGTTAATTTTCATTGGTCAAACAGTACACACATGTACCTATGCAGTGGCGTAGGAAGCAAATCAAAAGTGTGGGGGGGGGGCAATTTTTTGTTGTTGTTTTTTTTGGAAAGTGGTTTTCCCAGGGAAAAAAATGCCATGTGCTTTTTGATTATGCAATACATATATACAACAGTAGTGGATGTAGAAAAAATTTAAAAGGTGGTTGTTTTTAGGCTGGTGACATAAAATTATACCTAACTGTGATGTAATGCATATATCCTCAAAAGCAGACTGATGATAAAAAGATGGAGTAGTGTAAATAGAAAATTTATTTGCCAAGCAGAGCGAGGAACGAAATTATTGGGGAAATTTGTTTTTAATTTGGTGACAAATTTTAGGAAATTTGTTTTTAATTTGGTGACATAAAATGATACCTATTGTGATGCAATGCATTTATCATCAAAAGCAGACTGAGAATTCAAAGTTTCAGTAGGTGTAAATTTAAAATTTAATTGCAGAGCGGAGCGAGGTACAAATTTTTTTTTGGAAATTTGTTCTTAATTTTCCTACTTTTTATAGAAAATTAAGGGTTTCACAACTATTTTATAAACTTTAGGGACACGGTCACCCTGGTTACTTCACAAAAAATATATTTGTTGGATTAATTGTCAGGCAATATTCATTAGAGGTTGTGTTTTATGCATATAACAAAAACAATATGTTTTTTCTCATTTAGGAACCTGTACAAGCGAGAGAATCCGGTTACAATGTAGCCAGGAAGAGATCACCAGCCTTCCGCAAGTTCCAGCAGGCTCAAGCTTGCGCTAACAGGAAGTGAGAGACTTCATAATTTAAAGCACGATGCTCTGACCACTCAGCCCCTACATGCTGATAAAACCGTCAAACGAAAATATATTTACTGATATGTAAGGCAAACACAACACATAATACAAAGTCAGTAGTCCAAGTCCATAAATTCCAAGAGATACAGACAAAGCCTGGTTGGATCCAGGATTTCAAGTTTGAGGAAAGAAAGAGTATATAATTGTTTTTTCAGAGCATAGTGAGGCGCGGAAATTATGGTAGGCCTAATCTAAAAGCTCTGGGAAAACTTTTCTGGATTCCAGACGTGATGTTTATATAAAATAAAATTTGTATGCAAAAAAGTGCCCCCCCCCCCCCCCCATGCCTATGCTAAGTAAGGTCACTTGCATGTGATACTTATACAGGTTTCGTTAGATCTCCCAAGGGACAATTATCAGAATAAGAAAATAGGAGCAATGAAAAATGGTTATTAATTACATTGTAGATATACATGTACATGTACCGTATTTTATGGCCTATAGGTCGATATGGGGGATAGGTCGAATGGCCGATTTTTGGCAAAAATCCAGGTTTAAGTATTAGATAGGTCGAAGTGGAGGACAGGTCGATGTCGGCAGAGATGGAAACTTGAATGGAAGAACATTTAAAAATGCATCGTTTATGTTTAATAACTGGTTGCCAACACGATGGTAACCTACTAAAGTAATCAGATGATCGGCCTATTTTACGGTACAATATTAAATAGGAGTGATTAAAAAGCATAGAAGTTGCATTTTATCATTTTTTGACATCACTTATATTACTCGTGTGTACTGATTTTGTATACAAGCATTATGCCATTATGTTACCTGCCAAATCATCATTAAATTCTTTATGCTGTTTACACAAGCGACCTCATCCTTGTCTTTATCCTTAAATTGACCTAAATTATCATGCTGCTGCAATTGTCAAACAATTAAATACTCAAGGTTTAGTGTCAATTAATTTACGTAACACTTTTTCCAAAACTTTCCCAACTTCAAAGACTGCCGCACGATCCTTATCAGTTGAAGGTCACGTTTCAGTGAACACAGCTTGTAGTGTCCTTTTGATTATGAACACAGTGCATTACGCACACACGAGGTCACATTTAATAGTCCTTTTAAGTGTAAATACAAATGAGTGTTTGGAGTAGGCCCCTAGATTATCCTGTGGAAAATTTTGAATACACGATGTTTAGAATAAGGAATTGCAGATACAAGTTAAATATTTCACTATTTTTTTCTAAGATAAGTCGATGTGGTGAATAGGTCGAGGTCACAACTTTAGAGAAAAAAATATCAACCTATAGGCCGTAAAATACGGTAATGACTTTCAAATAAGATGTTAGTTATATTGCATGGTAACAAAATGTTAACAGCTGAGAACCAATGGTACCAAAAGCTGGGACTGTCATCATATAAAACTTGAGAATTACCGCCAGTCTGAGAATATTCTCAACTTTGCCTGCTCAGCCAATCAGATTGAAAGATTTGCAAAAGCCGAGTAAAATTTTGAGACTTAAAGGGGCATTAGCTACATGTATGTTCACCAAAATATTATTTTGATTTTTTCTACTTTTACTTGAAGACAAGTTAACTCTACCTATTTCGGCGGTAGTCTACTGCTTTTAGGATCTATCTTCCGCCTACCGCTTTACTGTCCAAAACTTCCAATTTCTTTACATTTCTACCAATTTTTTCCTGAATACATTTTTCTAGTCTGCCTGGGTACATTTAATCTTTGAGTTCATTATATTTTCACACCTGTGATTTGTTTTGACAGCAGCCAATCCCCTGGTGATATACAGGCAAACTGCTAAAGAATTACTACCTTTTTGTTAATTATTTTTAATTTTGGTCATTGAAAAGTGAAGTTTGCCAGTGATTTGGCCAATACATTTTCAGGCCCAGGACTTTCACTGTTTGACCTAATATTTTGCTACCTTGTTGGAGGTGTGAATCTACCTCGCTTTGGTCATCAGAGGTATTTGAAGTACAAATAACAAATAAGAGCTGTACAAAGGCAGAAAAAATCTTATATTCCTATATATTTTGTGAAAATAAGGTCATGTCTAGTGTGGTATTCATATATAGTTAGTGCATCACATGATAAATTCTGGGAATTTCATTGGATAACATCATTGATACTACAGTGGAACCTGTCTTGAAATATCACCCCTACTGCCACTGAAATGTGGTCTTAAAAGACAGGTGGTCTCTCAAAACAGGTTTTATTTAAAGGATTACTGAACCAAGGTTTTATTGAACCAAGTGGTTTTCACTGTATAAGTGGTCTCACTATAGACAGGTGGTCTTCTTGACGACAGTGGTCTCTCAAGACAGGGTTCCACTGTATAACTTTGAATAGTGTCCAGTCACTAGTAAGATTGTGCTGAAAAGATGGCCTCGGGATTTACTACGAAAAATGAGATGCCTTTACTTGACAGAGTTATCTTTCCTTAAAAAAAAAACCCTATATTTTAATATAGAGGGTGCCGTATTTTGTTGACAGAATGTGTACCCACTTTGAACAAGTCTTACCCGATGACTTTGTATCGAAACAACTTAGTAAGATGAAAATGACGTGCAACGTAATGAAAACTCAATGGCCACTACTGGTGATTTACCTACGAAAAATGTAAAAGCAATGGTATCTCTTTTTTGTTACGTATAAGATAAGTAGAAAATGAGATTTTTTTCGTGAAAAAAAAAACGTAATGAAAACTCAATGGCCACTACTGGTGATTTACCTACGAAAAATGTAAAAGCAATGCCTATTTTCAATAACTGCATAGTCAACATAAAAAAAAAAATAATGACAGATCTACAACATAAAAAAATAAACATTTTTTTTCTGATAAAAAAAAAAAATAAAAAAAAGACGAATTCTTTATATCTTAATTAACTTGTTGAATTGGAACCGTTATTTTTTCATTTGGAAGTTTAGGGATTGTAATACTGTTATTAAAATCAAATGTAAATTACATACAATTGTCATATTATCCATAAAAAAAAAGAATGAATTGTATATATCACAAGACATGTAGCCGACATTACCTACATCGTACCTGAAGTCATGTGATGCACTAACCCCATTAATGACCGTTTAGGTAGGTACCTAAAAAAATGCATTACAACTTAGTCTTATACTGTTACTTTGGTAAAAGCAATGGTGGTCAACATAAAAAAAAAATTCATTACAACAAAGCGATAGGTGAGGTCAGTATTTCTGCTTATCTAATAAGCATAAAAACACTATGAGGGCACAGTACCTACATAAAAAACACTCATTATTAAGAAAATAAGGCTGATTTCATTCACTTGACAGAGTGAAAAAAAGTGGCAACATAAAAAAAATCATTTATCAAGCAATTTTCACAATATATAAAAATACAACAAATGATAGTAATATATATATTATATAAAAAATATATATATATATATATATATATATATATATATGAATTCAACAATGTTCCTGTGTATACATTGTATCTCTTTTTTGTTACTGTATACATGTATCAATCTAAGTAGAAAAACTTAAAGGGAGATTTTTTTCTTGAAAAAAAAACCTACAGCTAATGCCTCTTTAAGTAAATTGTATATGGTCAGGTATTAGGCCCTGGTCAACATAAAAAAAAAATCATTACAACAAACTGACAGAGTAAGAAAAGCTAATAGGCCCTGACAGGTAAGAAAACATAAATAAAAAAAAAATCATTACAACAAACTGACAGAGTAAGAAAAGCTAATAGGCCCTGGTCAACATAAAAAAAAAATCATTACAACAAACTGACAGAGTAAGAAAAGCTAATAGGCCCTGTGGTCAACATAAAAAAAAAAATCATAGGCCCTTACAAAAAAAATCTGACAAACTGACAGAGTAAGAAAAGCTAATAGGCCCTGGGTCATAAAAAAATAAAAAAAAAATAAGAAAATTACAACATAAAAAAAAAAAAACTGACAGAGTAAGAAAAGCTAATAGGCCCTGGTCAACATAAAAAAAAAAATCATTACAACAAACTGACAGAGTAAGAAAAGCTAATAGGCCCTGGTCAACATAAAAAAAAAAATCATTACAACAAACTGACAGAGTAAGAAAAGCTAATAGGCCCTGGTCAACATAAAAAAAAAAAATCATTACAACAAACTGACAGAGTAAGAAAAGCTAATAGGCCCTGGTCAACATACAACAAAAAAAAAAAGCTAATAGGCCCTGGTCAACATAAAAAAAAATCATCACAACAAACTGACAGAGTAAGAAAAGTTAATAGGCACACTTTCTGCTAAAAAAAAAAATAATACAACCAAAATGAAGCTAATAGGCCTGATAAAAAAATATATATTCCTATAGTTCACAAACAAATAGGCGTGTCAACAAAAATACCAACCTGAAAGAGTAAGAATCATCTGTAAAAAAAAAAATGTCCCTGTTGGTATTGTTTGACAGGGAGATAAATTGGTCCATAAAAAAAAAACATTTCAGTAACACTTTCCTCAGCAAAATGAAGACTGTCGTTTAGACCTGAAAGCATAGTATACCTGTTGGATTGTTTGGGAGTATCCAACTCAGTCTGTATCTCTGTATCTCCTTTTGGTATTCACTTATCACGCTGCATTTCTCCATAAATTTCAGATAAATTGAAGAGTAAATTCTCTCTTCAAAATCATCTAGCCAACTCCTGAGTGCTTGTAGATAATTTTCAACATCCTGCAAAGCCTCATCATGTCTCCGTAGCAACAGGGTGTACACAGCTCGATATCGCCGTAGCAATCCAACAAGTTTAGGTTGCACTCTCTGTGTTTTTATCAAAGAATTCTGTAGTTCATTTCTTACATCTGTATCCATCTGAAAATACAATAATTTTAAGTTACTTTTTTGGGGGTAAAATAAGGCTTTATGGAAGCAAAAAGGGGCGACATTTTCATAACAACATATCAATCTGTTGATTATTCCCCCACTGGTTCTATGGGGTAGGGGCTATAGTTCAGACCTTTTTCTGGCAATTTGGGGAAAATACCATTGGTGACACAACTGGAAATTTCAACATATTTAATGTAAATTTATTGGAAAAAATAGTTTGCACACATGTCAATACATGTATAAAAGACAAATGTAATGAAAACAGTAGTATATGTATGCCACTTAGCGGCACCTTTTTCCGGGAAATGAAACATGTCTAGATTTCCCGGAATCGCAGTTATATATAGATGATTATATATAACGTATTCACGGTCTGGTGATCACCAGGTAAATTCCATACGATTATAGATAGATAACTTAACCTGCTTTTGGGCATTCAATTTTTTCCGCAGTGTACATAATATATTCGCAGCAATAGATGAGTCGCAGGTGTCCAATGACATAGTGTTAAAATTGAAGTTTTCTTCAGACTTTAGATGAGTAAGTAGAAATGGCTGGTGAAGAATGTACAATTAATTTCGATCAACTTGATCTAAATAGGTTAAGAGTCGAAAAAGATGGAAATTTCGCTGATATACTCTATCAATACGATGACGGTATTTATCGACCTCTTAGAATAAGAACACCCGTCTTAGTATGTAGGGGAGTAGTACCGACTTCACAACCGGGTAGAGGTTATTATACAGAATTAAATATTCATGCAGAGAAAGACGAAAAATTTCTGCACGTTATCAAACAGATTGAAGAAGTTCTTAACAACGAACGCAATAAACTTGACGTCGATATTGAAAGAAAACTTTATATGTTAACTCGTACCCGTAAAAATTATTTTTACTAATTTATATTTACAAAAAATATAAATTATTGTATAAACTTATACCCCGTCGGTTGTTCAGTACACAAGATTAATTTAGAATGTTTGTGCTGCGACAGCATGTCTTTCAGGGTTCGCCTGTCTTCCGTGACGACGTCGTTCTCGTCCAAACATTCGTTGTAGCTAAACTTGTCCTTGGTATAGAAGAGCGCGACCCACTTGACCTGCGTGCGGAAATCTTTGGACGCGCTATTATATCGTTGCGTCAATACCCACACAGATTGGTTGGCGTGTCTTCCCGAAAACGCCAACATGGACAGGGCGTCCGCTTTCTTTTTTATCTGCCTCGTCGCCGAACAGTCGTCTATGATGTACAACGTGGACGTCCCTTTGTATTTGTCGTAAAAGAGTCGCAACAGGTCTTGTAATTTCTCCTCCCCCGTTTTCGACACGGGATTGACGATGACGACGCGTTTGTCTTTAGGATGTTTTATATCTTCGCCTATCCATTCTCTCGATTTATACGCCTTGTTGAAATCGATCGAAGGGCACAAGATCACGATGTGCTCGAAGAAATCTTTGTATTCATTTTCTAACAGATCGAGGACAAACTCCGTCTTCCCGCAACCGGTGGCACCCACGATCATGGCGGAATGAGGTTGTTGAATGTACATTTTTTAATGACTTCAAATTTTTTTAAGATATAACGCTCGCGAAACGGCCGTTCGACATGTTGATCTGTCCGTCTTTGACGACGAAAATGTAAACGTCCAAGGGATTGGTATCGATTTCGGGAGTTTTCTCGATTCGGACGTCAACACCTTGGCTGATGTTTTGAAGCTTACGACCCGTGCCGTGGAGATGATTTTCAGGTGTCGTTCGTAAATCTAACCAGAGGGCGTAATGATCTTTGAGATATTTTCTCAGAGTCATTTCACTCATGTTGAGTTCCTTGGCGACTAATTCTGTGATGTTTTCGCGATTCAGGGAAGCCAAGAAAAACTTATTAATTTCGTCGAATTGGTGATGAGGTTTCATTCCGGCGGTGAAGAGTTGGTTCGGTTGTACCTCGATGGTTATTTCCACGTTGGTGATTCTCGGATTATAAATTTTTTCCGGATCTTTTTTAGAAATATCCTTGAAGAGAAACAGAATACCCGAGAGAGAATGTGCGGGGGTGTTGATTGAATAATTTAGGACGGATTCCGATTTACTCTCCCTCGGTTTGCGATATAGCAATATTTTGTTGAAGTAATAGACGTGGTCTCCCGCATACCTCTGTCTGATGCTGCGAGCGAGATTGACGTCGGTAATTTTTTCGAATTCCAAGGTGATGTTGGTTGCCTTATAACTAATCGCTTTATCGACATCGCCGGGGTCCGTCGAGACGACGTGTTTAGCATCGTTAAATGTCAGCATGTATTCTAATCTATCTTGTAATCCCGCTTGATAAAAGGGTTCGCTCGTTTCCAAGATTTCGAAATCCAAAGGAATACAAAATCGATTGCCGTACGCCGCGGCAATTTCGTAGTATTCGTTACTGTCGCGAGGTATTGTATAGCCGATGGATTTTGCCCTTACTATATTTAGATCGTCATTCTGTATTCCCTGATAGGCCATGTTACGTCGTTCTACTTTCCAAAGATCGTTATAGACTAAAAAATTTATCGGCATCGTCGATGGTTTGAATGGTATTTCCCGAAATCTTCACCTCGATTTTTTTGACGATGTTACGCCCCAGATTATTATAAACACCCGCCTTAGCGTCATCACCACCATCTACGCCGATTTCCATATCGAAGCATAGTATCGTAGTTCTGGGAACGATGACGTCGTTTTCGCTCAAATTAGGAAAACGAATCGTCAATATTTGGTTTTCTTCGATACTCGAGGGATTATGGGAATTGGTGACCGTTTGGCGAACGCCCTTCACACCGAAGGGAGTACGCAATTTTCTATCGGGATCGAGAATGTGTCCGTAATGCATCATCTTTTTAATTTATGCGATAAAAAAATTTAACTCGTTTTAAAAATGGACGACATAGAAATGACTAATAATCCTAATAACGAGGTTTATGACGACGATAATCCGGGGTACATCCATGACGATGATACGACTTACAATGATAATACGGCGGATACGTCTTTCATCGATAATAGGGAAGGTCCTAGATGGATCAGTGGAGAAAATGCGCCTCCCGGAATAGAGGCTAATGACTTAGCGTCGAAAGAAGATACTGCGGTATTAGTGGAGAAATGGGAAAGGGAAAGATCTAAATTTGGTATTAAAGCGTCTTACGAATTTAAATCATCGAAACAAGGTGATTTATGGGTAAAATGGGCGAACGAATGGATAAGATTAACGCGTAAAGATGGGCATGGTTTTTATGCGGAAAGCACTTTGAAGAATGAGCAGGGCATTAATTTTGTTAGAGCATTGGGTATGAGTGAGGAACTTCCTATACAAGAACTCAAAGAAACAGTATTTCATATTAATGACATAGAGAGGTCATTTTTTAACGGCGACGAAACGCAACCAAAACAGTTAGACAACAGCATAACAAAACTATCGGATAGTATACACACCCTCGTCGATGCATCGACGCAAACGGACGTACTACCCGTGAGAGAACTGTTGGGTTTAGATAAAAGTTTACGAACCATTCACGGTTCATTACGCTTTCAAGAATCCAAAAAAGTAGAATTGGAACGGACGTTGTCGCAGTGGAAAGAAGACCTCGAAAACAATCCGGGTGACAGAGAACACATCGAGAGAGAGATAACCAAAACCCAAAACGAACTAGACGGTGTGAACGAAAGTCTCGACATCCTAAAAGGAAACTTAAAATCGCAATTGACTACTATAAAAGAGTCGGTCAAGAGGTTACTCGACGACAATATCTCCTTGAGAGAAAGAATCGCCATCTTTAGCGTCTTGACCGCCATCGGTATGACGGTGGGATTCTTAGTCGAATTACTCCTTCCGGGAACGACGACAATACCCTCACCTCCTCCCAACAAAGAGGGTGGAATACAGGAATGGCTCAAGAAACAGCTAGACGCGGTCGGAAAACTGCTCGCGAGATTGGCCGCCAAATTCGGCGAGGCGTTATCGGGTATATTGGGTTCCATCCTTTCCTGGATCTTATCAACGCTCGGCAACACCGCCGTGTGGTTGGGAGAACATCTGTGGGTGTTGGGCATGGTCGTCGTCGGTTGGTTGTTAACGAAACTCGATGAAGAGAAGAACAGAAAATAACGATAGAGCGAAAATGGCAGTCTTTTGACTTTCGTGATCGTCTTGTTTTTCTTGCAGTTGTTTAGGCGGCGATGGTTTGATCTGTATAGGAGGTGGTGATGGTTTGATCTGTTTAGGAGGTGGTGATGGTTGGGTGAACGTTTTCGCGTTAAGGTCGACATTCGTTCCCGGATTTGTCTTTTCGGGTGCGATCAAGATTTCGTTATTATAATTGGCGATGTTGGCGCTGATTTTCAGCTCCGGATGGATGACAAAGTCGAGTTTGGAATTTGCATATCTTAGACAATTTTCGTAGCGAGAAATGTCGGCGGGTAGATCGAGCGGTCTGTTGATCGCATCCTCGACGTTGACTAAAAATTGTTTCTGGGCGTCGAGTGAGGTGGCACCGGCGTCCACGATCGAGGCTCTCGTTTGACCTTGGGCGCCCAAGACCGCCCAGGCGAAGACGCGAATGGACGCGTCCAATCTGGCCAGACCCGGAAGCGTGAATCCCTCCGACCGGTTCGCGATGAACGTGGAACACTTCGTGTTAAACGTTCCGAAGATGGTCCCCTTGATTTTCCAGTTCGTGTCGACCGACACTCCGAATTCGTTCGTACGCCGAAACGTCTACGGTGTTCGTGTAGTGATCGAAATCGGAATCGCTGGGCAAGGGGACGGATATTTCCTTCAAGATCCTCCTGATTTGATAGTAAACGTGAAACTGAAAGAACGATGTCGACAGTTTGTCGTTTCCCATTCCCAACGTCACGCCGCATCCGGTCGTGGCGCACCACACCGCGAAATTTAACTGGTTCTGCCAGAACCCTCCCGTCACGGAATGCTGATACCACCGGCGCAACATGGCGTAATAGTTGGAAGTTCCGTCTTCGAAGACATTCGGGTTGTTATACTTGACCAAGATATTCTTGAACGACGCTCGAAACTTTTTAGTCGCATTGACGTAGACGTCGAAAGACGACAAATCCAAATCCTCCCTGTAGTCGTAAACATTCATCTTTTAGTTAAGATTTAAAATAGTTATATAAAAAGACATGTTTCATTTCGTGACGGAAATCGGAAAACCCGTGAAACTATCTCGATACATCGATAACGCGAACGACGAGTGGCGCGTGGGCGTAAAATCCGTCCATTTTTGGAACGGTCTGTACAACATAAAAAAAGACATCGAGATACAACACACCAAAGGTGGAGACAGACCGAGAATCCAAACCGTGCACGCCGGATCGTACACGTTCAAAGACATACAACGAATTCTCATTAAATATCTCGATAAAATAGTATTGGACAAAACCACGATGAGAGTAAGACTCGACGGTAAAAAGTCTAATTCGTTGCAGCTTCCGCCGGAACTCACCAAGATTCTCGGAATCGACAAAAAGGTTTCTCTCGGCGGGACCATCTACCCGACAAATAGCATAAACCTGCAACCGGTGGAACTACTTAACGTTCATCTCGAAGACACGTTCAAAGACGGGAGGTCGAACGACATCGTCAAATCCCTGCCGTGCCCCAACGTGAAATTTTCCGAGTTGTATGTCGAAAACGTCGAACGCCCCATTTTCTTAAAGTTGAAACGCCCGCATCTCGGACGAATCCTAAAAGACAAGAACGGAAACCCCTTCGATGTGGCATCCCGTTCATGTGCTCTTAGAGTTTAAGAAAATTAGTTCTAAATAATAAAAAGGAATGTCTAGATCGGGATTATATTACGACGACTTAGAAAGAGAAGGACTCTTGGAAGCCATTAAAGAAGAGGTCAACATGTTGACCAAAAACCGTCGCATCATGAACACGTTCCAATTCGACGTGAATAAAAACGGAAGACTCAGACCGTCGCTGGGCATGAAGATGTTATTCGACAGTCACGTCTTTCGTCTCGGACTCTTGGGGGAATTAGACGTGAGGTTAATCTTGAACGACGTCGAACACAAAACTCTTCAAACAAAAACGGCAACGTCGTCACGTTGAATCCTCCCTTACGGGTGACATCGGGCGACGTTCTAAATTTTGGAGTGAATAAAGGGTCGAAATCGGTAACCGTCAACGGCGTCGTCGTATTAGACATATAAAAAATTTTCGCGTATAAAAAAAAAGAGTAAAAACATATTTCCACCATTAGAACCAATAGAAAGCGATCCGCAACAATATCGTTTACAACGAATCGACGAAATTGAACAGACGCTTCGTCGAGAGAGAGAAACGCGGAAGAGTATCCATAAAAAGTATAAACGAATAGTGAATACCGCAGACGGTGTCGACGCGACTCTCATCTCGGTAAGCGTCGTCGGCGGCGGTCTCGGGTTTGCGATACCCGTCGCTGGATTACCTCTCCAAATTGTAGCCTTGACCGTGGGTTCGGTGGGGTTGGCCATGAAAGGAATAAGACGATTACTGTTGAGAAAATCGGAAAAAACACCTCAAGATCATTAAACTCGCGGAGAGTAAACTTAATTCGATATCGGATCTGGTGAGTCGAGCATTCGAAGATAAAAAGATTTTGGAAGAAGAATTTACTCAAGTGTCAAACGAGTTGACCAATTATCGCGAGATGAAAGATACACTCTATTCTTCCCAAAAGGATAAACTTTACGACAAAAACAGGGATGTGGTCAAAGAGACGGAGGATTTACGCAAGCAACTCCAAGACCTCGTAAACAAATCCGCTTCTCGTTAACCGTAGATTTTTAAGACAAACTATATTTCAAAAATCGTCAGGTTTTTTTTTTTTGACATCCGCGTCTTCTCTCTGACCTTTTATGCGTTTTATGCCATTCGTCTGCGCGTTCTTTTCCACCGCACGCATAACACGTTTCGTATTTAGTACTATTGGTCATCCATTTTCGACAAGAGGTGCAATATTTCAACGTATCGATACCTCGCTCTTTCACGTAGTTGTGATGAATGCTACAAAACAACGAGTTCGCGATGACCGAATGTTTACACGGGTATTTTCTACGCATGCGCGGCATTTGACACGTTAGTTCGTCTTCGGGCCAATACAGTAATACTTGGTCCTTCAACTGTTGACACTGTATGTCATCATTCTTTAAAATCTGTTTTACTCCGCGTTCGTTAAAACACGTTGTCCAGTAAAATATACATCTTTATTTATATTATATATATATTAAAACCATTTAACAATTTTTTTTACGTTAAGAAATGAAACGTTTTACCGAGATAGTATTGGTCGTGTTGTTGTCGTTTATCGTTTTATGGTTTTTGATAATATTATCCACGATATTATATATTTTACGTTTAGAACGTTATCACAGAACGGAAAAATGGTTAAGAAAAATTTTAAGATCCTTTTGAAAAAAATAAAATTTACTTAAATAAAATTTTTCGTTATAAAAAGAAAACATGGCCTTTGAGACAATTGAGAACTTTGACGTAAACAATTTAAGAATTGGAAACCATTATGTGGCTACGAAACCAGTACGTTATCAAAAAGTTTACATCGAGTATAAGTATTCGGACGGTGTGAAACCGTTAGTTATACGCACTCCCAAAACGGAATCGTCCGGATTGTGGGAAAATAAGGACACTTCTACCGAAAAGTTACGCGATTATTCTATGAATTTTAAAAAGAGTTTGCCGACATGTTGGAAAAAATTACGGTCTTTTTAAGAACGAAAAAAGATGATGAACTCGCACCGGAATTGAAAAAAGGAGGTCGAAAATCCCCCATTGATACCAATGATATAACTATTGTCAAAAAAAATAAAAGCGGAAATCTTGTTATATACCCGAAAGTGAAAATCGATAAAGATAAAAAAATAAAACCTATTTTTTATAGAAAGAGAACAGAAGACGACCCGAAAGATAAAAACCGACTCGTTGAAACTGATCCACTCAATTACGCGAAAAAACGATGTTTGGCAATTGGATCTTTACATATAGAAAACGTTTATGTCAGCAATACCAGCGTATCCGTACAAAACATTTTAGACCAGGTAATCGTCATCAAAATGTTTGAGCGTGAGCGTCTACCGGATTTGGCCAAGTGTCAAGAAGACTTGGACTTAGATTCCGATACAGAATAAAAAATGTTTGACTGACTTAGATTCCGATAAAGAATTATTTTGTAAAAAAATATTTTTTACAAAATATAAAAAATTGTATCTCTATTAAAAACATGAATGCAGACGAGGTATTAGCGAACGATATACCTGACAAAGATATATCACCCAAAGACAGATTATCGACCATCGTCGGTTCCGGACGTGCGCGTCATTTTCTAGGAAAAGACGTCACGCCTTCCGAATTGGAAAAGATGAACGACAAGGAGGTCGTAACCCTGAGCCGTCTGTTACATGCTCGACTCAACATGCGCATGGCCAAATCGATAGCAAATTCCGTCATCTGTCTGTATTCGCAAGGACTTAAATATTTTTTCGACATCAAAGACGAACCCAAACTGATCGAGGATTTGAACGAAGACCCCTTCTTGGACGCAGCCATCGGCGAAGTGTGTTGTAGTTTATATTACAAATACGGTGCGTATTTAGCACCTCTCAGTATAGCCGCCACGACTAGCCGCCACATTGTCAGATTTAAAAAATCTGACGTTATAGAAAAACACGATGAATCCGGAGGAATAAATAGGGACGACGGAAATAAAGAAGAAGAATCCAAAACGTCAGGAAGCAGGGAAGAAGGGTGCCAAACGTAGATGGAATAGCAATGATAATAGCAACGATAGCAATGCTAATAGCTATGTTAATAGCAACGATGGCAATGCTATTAGTAACGATAGCTGGAAATGGCTAGCGGGTGGACTCGCGGTTGTTGGATTTCTGGTCTACATAAAAACAGAACCCAAAGTAATTCCGACCCCAGTAATTCCACCAGAACCCAAAGTAATTCCACCAAAACCCAAAGTAATTCAACCTCCAAAACCCACCGCTCATGAAATGTTATAAATAATTTTCTCTCTTATTAAAAAAAAGAATGTGCGAAACAAATTTGGTCAACACCGCCGTCAATATGGCATTGGTAATAGCAACGATGGCAATGCTATTAGCAACGATAGCTGGAAATGGCTAACGGGTGGACTACATAAAAAAACCCAGTAATCCCAAAACCCAACACCCTTGAAATGTTATAAATAATTTTCTCTCGTATTAAAAAAGAATGAGTGAAAAAGATTTGGTCAACACCGCGTATCACGCAGCCGTCAATACGGGAATTGCCATCGGATACGCGCAACTCTCCAAGAAGTTTTTAAAGATGCCCGTACCTAAGATGGATTTAGATCCGAAGGATTTCGGGATGATCCTTCTCGAGTTTGCTCTCGCCAATTACACCAAGGACATGTTGGTCAAAAAGGGAATCATTCCCGCCGATATCATGAAATAAAATAAAACCTCTATATAAAAAATGGCAACGATAGCGATGATGGTGGGTGGTGCATTGGTCAACGCCCTGGCGTTTTCCGGATCGCAATTTTTATTTTCGAATCACGACGAGCAAAAAAAGACACGACGAAGCGATGGAAAAACTGACCAAGGCCAGAGACGAATGGAATCACAAACGCACGAAACGATTAGACTTTTTAAACGAGAGATTGAAAAAAGAAGGACACGCGTTATACACCTATAAAGAAGTGGACGCCGCCATGTCTCTCTACTCGCAGATGATGGGTGAAGAGGAGATGTCTCCCGAACCGAAATTGAGCGATTTTTATCAACCCTCCGAAGAGCAAAAAGATAAAGAAATCCTCTTCGTGTTGATCGGAACGGGATTAGTGTTCTATGGCGTAAAAAAATATGTCGCATATAGTAAAATGGAAGAGATCTATTACAAACACTATTGGAAAGGAAAGGCTGCCATCAAGAAATTGGCCAAAGCGGCTAACGTCGGTGAAAAGGAAGCGTTCGATTTCTTGAAAAAACAAGACGTGTGGCAAATCTATCTACCCGCACCCAAGAAAATCGTGCGACCCAAATTCGAAAACGCGGAAGAAAACGACACTCACCAGGGCCCGATCTATTGTTTTTACCACACGATAAGGTGGGGGCGGGAAAACATACAAATACGCGTTAACGGAGGTCTACGTGGGCACTCGGCACAAAGAAGCGGAACCGTTGACGAGCAAAGACAGTAAAGAAGTGGCCGACGCTTTCGAAAAGATTTATGAAAGACGTTTAACATTTCCGAAAGTACTACAAGTCGATCCTGGTCGCGAATTCATGGGGGCCGTTTCCAAACTCATGTCTAAACACGACGTGAGAATAAGAAGGGGACGTGTCGACGTTCATCGCGACCAAGCCATCGTCGAACGATTTAATAGAACGTTGGGAGAACAGTTGTTTAGCTATCAATACGATCAATAGATGAAATCTAAGGACAGAAATAGAGAATGGGTGAAACGGTTACCGGAAGAAACCAACCCGCCCGAAAAGGTAGAACCCGTCGATAAAGTTCAACCGCCCATCAACCCTTTTTCGAAAGTAAGATATCTGTATCAACCGAGAGAATTGGAAGGCGGTAAAAAAAGAGCCACCGATCCCATCTGGAGTGTCGATAAACACGACATAGATAGACATTTTAGAATGCAGGGCATCGACATGTATTATCTCAAGGAACTGGCGCCGCAAAGAACGTTCGTCCGAGAGGAATTATTGGTCGTCGATTAAAAAATTTATTAATATTAATAAATTTTTAATACCCGTAGGGAAGCGTTTCGTACTCGTCCGTCATCACCCGTTTATCGTAACACAACGTAAACTCTTTCTCCTGGTATCGATTCACTATTCGTTTGGTTTTGGAATCTCTCGTGATGGCGTTTTCTTGGACGGTCGTAATCCTTTGACGATGTCGGTCATCGTGTCTCGATTGATGTAAAGAGAATTTTCGTAATTCAAACTAAATCCCTTGACTTTACACACCTTTTTACCCACGTTTGTTTCGTACGAATAAGATTTAGGTCCGGTGGCACACCAAGATTTTATAAAATCGCCGTTTAACTCGTCCGTCAAATCACCCAAGTTATCACCCGTATCTATCGCGACACCGTCGTCGCGATCTATGTACCACACGCTATCGGTGTCAAAATCCTAAAACTCTATCGTCGAGTTTGTCTAACACGTCGTATAACATGGTTCTTGCATGAGCCGTCGTATAACACGCTATGAAGATATTAACATTCTTACTTTTGTCGACGAATTGTCCCTTTAAATCGTAAGACATCTGGACCATGTCGTCGTTTATAAACTGAATGTTAAGATTATCTATTTTGTCGTCCAACAATACTTGAATAGGGTATAAAATTCTTTCGGTTCGTTAACGTATTGAATAGGGTATAAAATTCTTTCGGTTCGTTAACGTATTTAGTTTGTTTCATGTTGACCCTTTGACCGAATTTACCCCAAAGAGAATTGAGACATAATTTAGAGATTGCGCGCATGCCCGGATTATACTCTATTTTACCCAAGTCGATACCTAACCGTTCTTTGACCATTTTTTTATACCGTTCTTCCGATTCGTAAGGGGTGCCGGGACCGATCAACTTTCCATCTTGATTTTCATAAAGTTCTTCACATATTCTTTGAAAAGGTCCGTGTCCTCGCTGGTGTAGAGAAAATCCCAAACTTCGTAAATTTTCTCTATCTCGTACCCTTTATCCAAGGCCTTGAATAGCTCGGGAGTACACCACGTTCCCACAAATGACCTCTGTTCGTCGACGTGTTCGCACGTCGTCTTCGTCTGTAATTCGGCACACGTTTTACACAGCGGGAACAAGAGTTTTTCGGCATTTCCACATTTCATTTTTACAGGTAAAACGGGATGATATAATTTTCTAGGCGGAACGACTTTACACTTTATGAACCCCAACCAATTTCGATCGACGCGTTCGGGAT
Organism: Atrina japonica; assembly: GCA_030159075.1. Classification (NCBI taxonomy): domain Eukaryota; kingdom Metazoa; phylum Mollusca; class Bivalvia; order Pterioida; family Pinnidae; genus Atrina; species Atrina japonica. Next base: position 434,758 of record BROG01000613.1, read on the forward strand.
TATATATTTTAGTGGGATGCCCGACCGGGTAGGTCTTATAAAACTGAACGGTCGGATATAAACTAACAAAATCTACGTATCGCCCCTTTTCTTTTCCGTCGAAATCGTAAATTAACTTGGTGACGTTTGTTCTACCGCCGAAAAAGGCGTCTCGGGCATTTAACGGAGTTACAATCTCTTTTTTTTTTTATATCTTTTGTACCGCATTCCCAAACCTCTATTAAATTGTAACCGGCACATTTTATTTTCTCGTTTTTCACGTCGGTTCGTTTTCTAAGCGTTTCCATGTCTATTTGGTTCTTGTTATTGACGGTGTCTCGCGCGTAACACTTGTCGCACCCGTGCCAAAAACAACCTTGAAATTCGTAAACCGTTCTCGTGTCTTCGCAATACCCGTCGACTTTACCGATGTCGGGCAGATTAACTTCACCGCCGTTCAACGCGTGTCGAATGATGACGTTGTCTCTCTCGGCCACGTGATCCAACCAAGAAATGGATTTTGCGCTGTACGTTTCGTGATCGACGTTATCTCTATAGACGGCTATCGTATTTTTGGTCATGTAATTGCTTCTATAAACGGTCATGCACACGGACGCTATCGTCACGTACTGTAACGGATCTATATTTTCCAACTCTATAAAGTCTTCCCTGAATTTCAACATGGACCTCCGTAATATGTCGACGTCGGACGTGCAATAGTCCCTCAATTCTTTCTGGAAATCAAACACGTCGTTCTTTCGCGCATCATACCATTCTAAAAAATCTTTTCTATTTTGGGCGCTCATATAATCGAAACCGTAGTGTTTTTTGCTAGGTAACGGTCCCACGTATTTTTGGTGACACGGTTTGTTGAAATAATGCGGAAAATAACCCTTCTTTAATTCTTTTAATCCAAACGTTCTCGGAAACGCCCGCCAGAGGAGATTGGACAAAATTTATGGAATCGATAAATCTAATGGTTCCGACTTCCATGTACATAATCTTCGTGCCGTTGTAAATGCAATAAGGTTTAACGTTATGTTCCACGAAATATTTTAACAAAAATTGCGCGTCGTATGCTTTCGTATTGTGAGCTATGAACGTACCCTTTTTATCCAAAACAAACTCGCAGAAATCGTCTACGGTAGAAAATTCGTGTTGTCGACCGTTAAAATCTTGACAAACGATTAAATTCGGTATGTGAACACCGGTGTCTTGAGTCGCTTCTATGTCGTAAAAATAATAATCCGTCTTTCGCGTTTTACAACTGTAACATTTTTTATCATTAGTACACGTTGACGTTTTGCACTTTCCACCCTTACATTCTTTATTGAGCATAAAACACTTGTGAGTCGTCATGTCGCCATATTTTTTACAATTCGGGCATTCGGAATGGCCGCAGATATGGTTTTTCAAATCTTTGACTATTCGTTCACACTCTAAGCATTTCTGAAGGATTAAACAAACCACATCCGTTTCACCGTCTCTCGTGCCTCTGACGCGTTTATGTTCCTTAAAACATTCTTCGCCGAAAAACGTTCCATTACAATCGTCGCACACTTTCCTTTCTCCACCCGGACAATTATAACCGAAGCACGATAAACACTTTTTAGGACATCTGTGGCGATCTCGTTTAACGTACGTTTTTTTACAAGTATGACAGTAATGTCTTTTACCCAAAAATCCCGTCATCGTTGTAATCACGTCGAAGTGATTTTTATTCTTGTACAGATATATCGCGCTTCATCACTTCCTTCGCTCATGTAAATAATGTTGTTAAATTGATCACCGTCCACTATGTTAATCTGCACGCCCAAGTGATCGGCAAACGCTTTCACGTCTTCTAAAGTAGAACCGTGATCCCGGACGGGAACACCCGCTTCTTCGTGAAGTTTTAATGCTTCGTCCCTTTGTAATTTTCGACTCCTATTGAAACCGTCTTGAAGCTGGGATTTCGTCCATTTATCTTTATGTTTGTTGGCAACCGCCGTCACGATGGTTCGTGCCAAACACGTAGTGTCGTCGTTTTTAATCATTATAATACTTCTTTTCGACGACGAAGTCGTCTTTGTCACCGGTTCTTTGGGTCTCCCCTTCCCTCTTGGTATTGTCGTAGACTGGACGACTATTTCTACTTCTTCTATGGGCACCTCATAATATTCTATATAGTCTTTCAGTGCTTTGAATAAATCTTTGGCTAAATCGCCCGAGACGGTGATATATTTCGTACTGAACATTTTCGGGAATTTCGGGTGATTGATGATGATGCGAAATTTATCACCGTTTTGTAAACCTCTATCGTTTATCACCGACCACACGAGGTGTAGAAATAAACGGTCTATATCGATAACCCTTTCCCTCAATAGAACTACTTTATAATCGTCAAACGTGGTACCAAACTTTAACCTGTGTGTCGAGGAAATTTTATCAAAACGATAGGTTTGCCCCGTGTATACACGTTTGGGTTTTAAAAAAGTTTTTTTTAAATCAGGTGGGATCGGTAAATCCAATAACGGCTCGATATATTGAGTCGTAATAGACATCTTGGATGGGATCGGTAAATCCAATAACCGCTCGATAGATTGATTTGCATGAGACATATTTTTAAATAGCCGTTAAATTGTTTAACGCGTTTTCAAATTTTTTAACACTACATGTATGTCATTGGACACCTGCGACCCATCTATCGCTGCGATTATATTATGTACACTGCGGAAAAAATTGAATGCCCAAAAGCAGGTTAAGTTATCTATCTATAATCGTATGGAATTTACCTGGTAATCACCAGACCGTGAATACGTTATATATAATCATCTATATATAACTGCGATTCCGGGAAATCTAGACATGTTTCGTTTACCGGAAAAAGGTGCCGCTAAGTGGCATACATACACTACTAAAACCTTTTTTCCGAATGCATAACTCCCTGCATTAATTCATTTTTCATAACAGTAACTGCCTGTATCGATACACCAAATTGGGGAAAAACACATACATTTTGCAATGGGAATGGGGCCAACTTTTAGCCCCATGGAAACTTAGGAAAAAGGCCTGCAGTTTTATATTGTGTCCGTCTGTTCTGTTCTTTTGATTTGTCTGGGCCATACATGTATCTTCCTCATTTCTTTAACTAGGCTTCCCATATTTGGTATAAGTGTACATCTTACGACGACAGAGTGTCGCATACAAAACTTGCTCTCGTACCACCCTTATTTCTTTTAGAGTTACTCCCCATTGTTGATTTTATTTGTCCGGGCCACATCTTCCTCATTTAATTAAACTAGGCTTCCCATGTCTGTTACAACATTAGTCAATACATCTTAAGAATATAAGGGGTTGCATACAAAACTTGTGCTCATATCGCAGGGCTCAACATTAACTTAAAAAAGAACTAGACCAGTCGGACCAGTACCAGAAAATTTTACTAGACCTGACCTCAACATCACTAGACCTGACCTCGGTTACATTAGATCAATCGATATCTCTCTTTCAGAGTTTCATATCCTACTTAATTAGGGTATGCTACATCTAGAGATTTTAATGAAAACACTACATTTTAATTTTTAATAAGTGGTAAAATATAGCTCACATATTAATTTCATAAATTGTACAACAAACTAGATGACAGGCAGAGGACTTGTGTATATCTATGTCTCATTTTTTAGCTATTGCTGTACCATTAAATGCTATTTACTGCTTTAACTGATTTTTTAAACAACATAAAAAACAAATAAGAACAGAAAGAAATTAATGAATTATTTCATGATTGAAATAATTCCATATAATCTCTAGAGTACTCAAGCCTACTAACTCTAATAAGTAGGACTGGAATACAAGTATATTTTGTTACAGTATAAAATATACATGTCATTTCTGAGTGGTTCAAGTAAATTATCCTCAATTTGTACACTGTATTCATGCTGATTGTTCCACTGATTTATAATTTTATCAAGAACAAAATAAAACCTGAATAGACAGTTTGCTTAAATGCTTTGACAATCTATTTATAGAAGTCAAGAAGCAAGTATGTATGTAAGTTTCAAATTTTCTTTTAGGCCTAATTATTGTAAAATAAATTCTGATTTCTGTTCTGCCCTATGATTTCCTTGATACACCCTCATCTCTAGTTATGCCTCCATTACTATAAAGAAGCCGTCGTCAGTCACTCAGTGTAGTCAGATATTGATAGTTATCGTAAGTTGTTCCGCTTTATTAGAGATATCGTGACTAAAATCAAACAAAACTATCAAAAAAGAAACGTACCATTCTATATGCCGGTTAAATTAAAATATGCCTAGGCTAGGCTAGTGAAGCTGCACGTACTTGTGATTTTATGATCGAAGCTTTCAGTTTCACTTTCAATCTGAATTTTTGCGGGTCCATAGAATTACCGAAAAGACGCCAATTACCGGAATGACGGGACATGTAACTGGATTGAAGCTCCTTTTCATCGTAATGATAATTTTTAGGAATAATTTACTTTTAAATGTTAATAATATAGGTTTTACATTAAATTAAAAGATATTTTTGTCGGTATTGTCCAGGTATTTACCGATCTAGCTTTTCATATTTAAGCGGTATCAGTACTAGTGTGATATTAAACTCGACGTAACTACTCGTACAATTTGTAGCAAAATTCTTTGAACACTATTTTCTACTCACATTAAAATAGTTTATTCTTCTTAGTTGTATATAAATAATCTAAAAATGACGAAAACATAATCTTATGTGTCATTCCAGTGGCTTTAAGCGTCTTCCTGGTAATATTACCATTTCCCGGTTATTTTATATACCAATCTCTCACCAGAGGGCGTATTATTACAATATATGGCGACAAAATTGACGAAATGAAAGTAAGTCTATACCGGCACGTAATATCAGCGACATATCTATTATCACAATCACCGGTGATGTAAATAATTGTCCCACTGTCCGTAAATAAATTACAAAAAGAAGAAAATGGTTTTTCACAACATTTTTTTTAAATAATAGATCTTCATTCTATTTGAAGTGATATTTTTAACCCGACCAGTCGGGCTACTTTGACACAAATTAACTAGACCGGACCAATCTTTTACTAGTCAGGGTCGGTCGGACGTGCCTTAGTGTTGAGCCCTGTATCGCCCTTATTCTTTTTTAGTAACTCCCTTTGTTGAATTTATTTGGTTTTTTATTTAAGTTATCTTGGCTTCTCATATTTGGTGCAGCCTTTTTTTTAGAATTATTCCCCTTTGTTAATTTTACTCACCCGGGCTATATCTACATGTACATAAAACTTATTTTGTCACATAGACTCCCCAAATTTAGTACATGTATACATTTTAAGACAGAATGTCACATACAAAAAATGCAAAAGTACTACCCATATTGTTACAGTTATTCCCCCTTTTTGTTATATTTTTCTGTGCCATATTTAAGTTATTTTTTCACCTAGGCTTACAATTTTTGGTTCAGACATACTTCTTAGGTAGATGGTAGTTTGTGTCAATTTGATGCAAATCCACCATATAAATATCCCTACCAAATTAGGTCCCAATTAATCTGGTATGGTGGTTTCAGAGTAGATCAAAAGGTTGTGTTGACAAGGCAAACACCAACTAAGGCACAAACGACACCGATGACAGATGCAAAGTAATGACAATATTCAATAGCTTGCCTTAACCAAAGCTTAAAAGGAACATAACTCAGAAAATAAGGGAGATTTTAGCAAAAATTTAAAAATCCTCACTAACAGACACTGAACCCTTTGAAACTCAAGTGCTGAAAATTTCAGTGATATCTATTGAGCCATTATGGTTATACAGCTAACCAAAAGTTAAAGTGAAAGAAAAGAGTTCTAAAATGATAGTTATACTGAGAATAACAAAAGAGCAGGGGCCAACAGACATTTTTGGAGCAGGGTCCTGTACCCTTTCAACTGGGAACTTTACGTTGTAATTGGCTAAATTTGGCAAAATGAAAAGTAACTATGGCCATCTTCCTAATAAAAATAAAGATACAAAACTTGAAATCCATTAAACTTTTTTTTATCAAACTGACAACATGGATTTCATCTGAAGTTTGGAGGATTAAATTTAGCAGTACTTTTAAGTTGTAAATTTTCCCTTTGTCTGTATACCAAAAGTGAGCTACATGTACATGGTAAACATAATTGGGAAATATTTGTTCCAAATTGAGAAAAATATAAGAGACTTTGAATTAGGAATCAGTCATTTACATTTGAGTACTCTTTCTGAAGTTCTGAGACTTGGAAGAAGGTCGAATGTCGTGTCTTGGAGTCTGCATTCCCATCAGCCAATCATGTGACTGTATCTGGTTTTCATAAAAATTCAAAATCAATTTTTAAATGGAGATCGATAGGATGACATGTGATGGGTTGCTGGAATAAAATAATCAAATAGATGGAATTATGCCGTGACCACAGTAATTGGAAATATGATCTGTAAGTTAATTTGAGAGCCAAACACCTGATCACCAGACAAACACCTATATAATCGGGTGTTTGAATCTCGATTTTAACTGTGTGTCCCAGCAAACCTGGAAAGTTTATTTGTAGTTTACATCAAAGAATCTATCAACTCATCCATAAAATTGCTATATTATTTAAAGAAGGTAAAAGTCATAATTAACTCTGCATTCAAATATGAAGGAGACCCTCTAATACTCGAGATCCTAGTTAAACCCTTTACGATTTTCTGACTTCAATTAGCGGTAATGGCAGTGGTCATTGTTGTTGTTGATTTTCATTGGAACTGCATTTTTTTTATGGGGGTGTATACATCTCATCACTCGTAAGTCACCATAGACACTGGATTTAAAATACTGATAAACACCCCTGCATGTGAACGGACTCCTCTGTTGACTTTCGCACAAGAACATTGTTGGTTTAAACAATATTTTATTCATCATATTACAATACATTGTTATGCATGCATACATCTATGTTTTGGATTCAGCAACAAGTCATGAAACTTATATTAAGTCGGCTCCTGATAGCGATTTTCTACAAAGATAATTTCCATGTCGTCACTTTAAAAAATAACATCAGATATCTGTATGAGCCATTTAAAGAAAGGAGTTTGATGACAATGAAAGTTTTTATAAAGGGGAAGAAAAATTAGGTAGAATGAGAGATAAGGAAGTAGATGAAGAAGGGAAAATGTTATTGTATTGCTGTTTAACATCCCACTCAAGAATCTTTCACTCATGTGGAGACATCACTAAATGCTGGTGAAGGTCTTCAAATGACCTACTTATGACCATTGAGCAGTGAGGGTTCTTTAACGTGCCGACACCTTCATCCGAAGGACAGGAAAAGCCAATCACCTCCGCCAGGGCTTGAACCTGTGACCCACCAGTTGAGAATCGAGCACTCTATCCCTGGAGTCACAACAGCTCTCGAGAAGGGAAAAAAGTGAAGATGTGTACCTGTACAAGTCAAACTGGCACATGTTTACAAACACAGCAAATCTAAATCAAATCATAAAAGGGGTGACAAGCTACTTGTCGTCACAAAAGTATTAGAGATTCAGTAATGCATAGAGTCCGTGCAAGGCAATATGTTTTACCCGTACAACCTATTTTTGGAAAGTAGACCATATTGTTTTGGTTTTTGACTGAACCTGGATGTGCCACTTTGCCTTGGTAGACCTATACATATGGAAACATACACATACATGTATAGATATGTACATGTGCTCATTCATATGCATATATAGGCCTATATATGTAGAAACTGCATGAAACCAGCCGTCCAAAAAGCCTAAAATGTTAAGTCCTATATATTGCTGATGATACTAATACATAAAATTTTTATCATGAGGCTCTTTTTTACTTTTTAATATGAAATCATGAACCTGAGTAACAAGAACATTGTTTGTAAACATCCAGTTTCATTCCAAGAAAGATAATGAATAGAATTTAGCAATTTGCGATTATTTAAGATTTAGGGTATCTTGAAATGTAATCTATGGGGGTAAGAGCTTATGACCCTGCTCATACATGTACCCAATGACTGTATGGATAATGTTCCCATACGACATTTTTATGAAATATTTACAAAAAACACTCTCCAGGTTTGCTGGGACACACAGTACAGCTCTAGATAAAATTTCCAATTCACACACATCTTGTTTTCTACAGTTTGCCTAAAATTTATGGATTTTTGTTAACATTTTCGGTTCAGCCTCCGTCTATAATTTCGGTCCCGGTAGCAGAATATCATTATCATGGAAATTAAAAACTGAGTTTAATCAAAAGAATTTCAACTCTGACAGATCTTAATTATAAACTCCCATTGATTTTAAAAATGTGTTACCTATATTTTAGTTAAGTGGGAAAGTTTGCCAGTTTTCTTGTGGAAGGTCGGTGGTCTTTACCCAGGTAACCGGGGTTTCTCCTCCACCAATAAAAACTGGACGCCATCATATGACTGAAAGACCTATATTTTAGTGGTGTTTATTTAATCAAGTGGTGCAGTAAAACCATAAACATATATGGAGCTTTACGATCATGTTATATGTTTGATATTGTTCAATGCTTCATTTTCTTTTTTAGGGTGAACACTAATGCTACCACGTTGGTAAAATCTCTTATTTATTTTACAACATATGCGTGAATGCTATTCCTTTTCTACTGTCTATGTCTTTCGAAAAATTGGAAAGAATTTGGAATACAGTAGTATGGAGGTATTACCTTTTGCGGGAGTAATACACACCTATGGCTTCCATATCGCCTGTTGACTGACTGATCTAACCCTTAAAACTTATTTTATTGTTTTGTCATAGTTGATATCACACGTATTATTTAATAATATATGAGTGGATGTTATAATAGTTTCCAGTTTACACACCTTTTTTGAAAAGTTAGGTGTCAAAGTCAGTTTTATTTCATATCCATGCACCACAATACAAACTGATATCAAATGAAAAAGTTAATAAATTTTCTTTTGCTAACTAAATGCTTCATCTCTTTCTTGGCCATACACATAATTCATAATTATGTTTGATATTTGCTTTCACACTCCATTTGTTAGCATTTAAACTGAAATTTTAAACAAATTAAATTCTGTATTTAAAAGAGAGCAAATGGCACATACCTACTGCAAAAAATGATAGTGACAGAAAAAAATCCATACAATAACAAATACATACATATTCCGTATTTGACCTAAAAAGGGCGACTGGTACGGGCAATTAGAGTACAGGGCGCCCTTATTTTGACATTTTTTTCTTTCATGAAGCACATTTTGATTACGTTGGAAAAAATGGTAAAATACTCCACTATGCAATATTATCTAGTGTATATAGCTGTTTTTACTGCCTTAATTACTTTGTAATCCCCCTGATGTATTATAGTGGAAAAGAAACAATGTAGCAAAATTTGTTACTGTCAAATTAAGAATTACTGTTTGAACTGCGAGATCAGGAAACAGGCATTACGAGTACGGGTGATACATGCCTTACACAGATGCTTCAAATTCACTGAAACCAACAATTTTGACAATTTCTTTGATTTAATACGATGTCTGACATTAAAAGTGTAAAACTGGTATTATGCGAGATTTTGGTAATTGCGGACAGTTTAAAATGACAGCAGTAGACAAAATGGGAAGTTTGATTGACAACGCTTCGCTTGAAATCCCAAACCCAAATTCAGTTTTATAAAGTTACAGAGTAAGCAAATAATTGGACAAGTTTCATATTTCTTTGTAGAAAAAATTGCGAAAAGATTATTTTTCGATAGTGAATAGGCCTACATTTTAACTGACAGGTATTTAACAAAAGAAAAAAAAATGTAACTATGGCTGGTTTCATTTCGTTTGTTGATGAACGTCAATGGCGACCTCCCTGCATCAAAGAAATCACCGATAGAATCCAAAGTATTGCTTACAACGTAGTTAAAAGATGTTCTTTTGCAATTTTGCGGGTACAGTTAATATTTATTGCACCAAAAAGAAAAAATTATGATGATGTCGGTAATCTAAACTAATTAAAAATAAAAAGGTAAAATTTTTTCAAAGAGTCCATAGATCTACATGAAAAAAATATCTTGGGGCGCTCTCATTAGAGCAAGTGCCCTTTCAAGGACAAATATTATACATCAAAAACAAGGCACTTATAGATCAACTTGGCCCTGAACGTGAGACAACTTAGCCCTGAAATTGAGATAACTTGGCCCTGAAATTGAAACAACTCAGTCCTGAACATGGAACAACACGGCCCTTATTTTATGTCGTAGTTCTACAGGTTTGGAAGACAAGAATCCACACATGGCATGACATGGCACTTGCCCGTAGATTTTGAAATATGTCATTCATTAAATGTAATTACTTCGACGATCTGAAAAATATAATATAATCAAATCCAGTGTGCTTCAATAAGTAAGCATAACCCATATGACGTATCTCGAGTAATTTCATCCCGTTTACACCTCGCCCTTTGTACATATAACAATCAGACCCCTATTACGACGTATCTTTCATAGTAAGATGTGTATCATAGTTTAAAATTACAGATAAGAAGAATATTATAAGAATATTAGAAGACATGCCTTCACTTGTATGTTTGTAAAGCTGCCTCGTGGGTAACTGTCAGCATCCCATGGCGCAACCGGAAGTAAAATGATTATAACTTATTTTTTGTAAGGATATGAAGGTTGGTCGTCGATTTTTTTAACTTTTAAGTTAGGTTTCTTATAGTTTTTAAGTCATTATAATTCCATATATTCTAAAAGTAGGCCTAATTCAAACTGGAATTCATTTTTACAACAAAACATTTAGAGAAAAAAAGGAATAATTTTAAGAGTAACCTTACACGATAATAGACTCTTCTATATTAATGCGTACATTGACGGAGCAAAATTGATGACACTTTTTATTAGGCCTACTTTTCTCTCTAACAGGGATATATACAGAGTCCGGACAAAAGTATTTACACGGTATCCTTTTTTACTATACATAGGCGTCGGAACCGGGGGGGGTGGGGGGGGGGGGGGGGCTTAGTTAGACATAGGTGTTAAAAATTGGGGCTTAGCCCCCAGACATTTCTGGCGTGTGTATGTGTTTTAAGTTGGTTAAGCCCCCCACTTTCAATTTGCTTCCGACGCTGATGCTATATATTTGATATAAAACAACATTTAAAAAATATATATTGTGAAGCCATTCCTGATCGCATTTCAATATAATTTACACAGTTAAACAAAAGAATTAAACCCCAATTTCGTTATATATTTTGATTTTTAATTTCTAAATAAGAAATTTAAAAAATATATTTATTTAAACAGAAACATTTAATTTTGTGATGACAACTACATATACGGGTAGTTAAAATTGTGATGTATATTTTTTACTTTCTGAATAAATTGTTGAATCTTTGAAATTACAAATTAGAAAATTATATCCAAATAATTGTTAAATAGTGTAAATTCTATTGAAATGTAATAAGAAATGCCTGCACAATATTTTTTCAACAAAATGTGGTTTTATATGAAAGATATAGTAAAAAATGATGACATGCTAATACTTTTGTCCGGGCTATATATATATATATATATATATACAGAGTCAAACCTGCCTTAAAGGCCACCTGTTATCAGCAGCCACTTGTCTTCAACAGCCATATAGTATTCCCCCAATCAATTTCACTATATAAACATACCTAAACCAGCAGCCACCTGTCTAACGTGTAAGAGTTTGAAAATGCAAATGCAATTTACACTACTATGCACTTCTGCATCACCTCTGTATAAAGTGCAGAGTATTGACTTGAAATTCTAGTTATGATAATATGTAATATTCAGGACAAAATGCTTGGTCACACTGTTTTCAGCAGCCATTTTTTGATGGTTGTTGATCGCATCATCTGTTTTCAGAAAACCTATGAACACGCTAGCCAGGTAGCACTGTAATGTACATGATTTTAACACCTGATCATCTTAACATCAAACCATTTGGTATTGGTAAATTAATATACATGTGTTGCAATACACTATATAATGAACATCAATCTTCTTGTGATTTTTGTCAACCTGGAACCAAAGGCCACCTGTCTTACGCAGCCACTTTTTCACTCCCCCTTGAGTGGCTGCTGAAAACAGGTTTGACTATATATATATATATATATATATATATATATATATATATATATATATATATATATATATATATTAGTCAACATTAAATGGTACAATAATCATTAGCAACAAACTTTTCATTTGATTTTCTTAATTTCTGCACACAAGATGCAAGTTTTATTACTGTAAGTTACTTACTCAATTTTTCAGTATTTGTTTTTATCAGGAGAAGTACTAGAAGGTAGTAGGTAGAAGGTCCATTTTATCAGTGACATATAATGTTAACAGCTTTAAATATCGCTGATTTTATGCATGCCTTTTTGCTATCTTTATTTTATGTTGTAAATATTGCTTGTTACTTTGATCACTATGTTTATACAGTTTACATTTTTATTCAATTATTTTATTGTGATTTTAAATGATTCTTATATACCACTTCAACATTGGACTTCTTGTGATAAAGACATAAACCTACATCACGTCTCCTGTCCAAATTTCAGAACACTTTTAAACAACAAAATAATGTTTATCACAACCACAGCGATACATCCATCGAATAGGTACGATGTAAACCCGCGTTGTCCATGATTTTTTTAAGATTTCATTTTATTTATAGAAATGTGATCGGAATAAAGGTTTTGCAACATTATTTGTGTCCTCTCCCTTGTATGATGACAAATACAACATGTATATACATGACAATTATACCACAAAAAGGGGGAGATCACTCCTTCCGGACACCTGGTCCCATCCTGTTTGGGATTCGCATTTGTTCTCCATGTTCAGACCGTTTTTATATCTACATTTTCATTGAGATAATACCTTTCAGCGAACTTGACATTTTCATCGAACTTGACCTTTTCATTGAACTCGACAGGTTTCCGGGGACATTTGCTGTGGGGCGCTGGCTACTTTTGGACGCCTGGTCCCAGCCCATTTGTGATTCACAATTATTCGTAGGAAGACCGATGTTATAATGACCTTTTCACCGAACGTGACCTTTTCATCTAATTCAAGAGGTTTCCATGTAACATTTATGACGGGTGTGACATGCTGGCATGGGACGCTGACCCCTTCCAGACACCTGGTCCTTTCCTGTTTATGATTCACAATTGTTCTTCATGCATGTTGAGACCATTGCACATCTAATTCGTCGTATTCTAATGGACTTTGATTTTCGATTATCCATTGGTACTTCTTCCTTTTACTTTGACAGTAACCACTGTAAAAAAAAGATGACTATCTTCGCTTGATAATTCATTTATATCTGTGTTTCAATATTATTCTTAACTTCGATGTAACATTAATGGTTCTACAGGTACAAAAATGAAAAAAAAATTAACACTTGTGTTATATGAAACATCAACTTCGAAGTACTCTTCACTAAAACTTCAATGTGTACTCTGCCTCAACATTGATTGTTTTAGTAATTAATAATAGATCATTTTCGAGTTCTTATGTAATCCGGTTTTGGATCCGGATTTTTCTTTCGCCGCTTCAACTTTGTTATGCTTAGAGATATCCGGTTTGTGTCTTTGAGTCATCAAGAAATAAAATGCTTGATTTCATACAATACTTCAAAATGTCACGATAGTTCATTTCTGGTGTAGAGTTCAGAGGTTAACCTTAATTTGTTTTTGACATAAATGGACTAGTGACAATAACATGGCCTTCAGATATAACTGCGTTTTATGTCTTGATCGACGCAAAGACACATACCGGAAATCCCTAAGCATAACAAAGCTGAATCGGCGCATGAAAAATGCAGATCCAAAAACGGACTACGTAAGGACTAGAAAATGATCAATTGAAAAGAATCCCAAAGCGCATGAATTGAACCTGGGGATCTTCTCGCGTGATAGCAATTGGTAGGTCATACAGATTGAACTTGCTTTGTCTTAGCCAATCAACGAAAAGAATCTCTGCATTATTAGTGTTGTATCTTCGTTTTTTAACGTCCGACTCATGAATCTTTCACTCGTATGAAGGCGTCACCAAATGCCGGCGAAGGGCTTCAAACTTTGGACTATGCCCGGTACTTACGACCATTGAGCAGTGATGGTTCTTTTAAGTGTCGACACCTACTGTGACACGGGACCTCGGTTTTCACCCGAAGGAGGAGGAGGTGCACTGTACCACGGAGCCATAACGGCTTTTTCCACATAATTATATTTTATACATATAAATTTCTTATTTGTACATTATCATAACTAGAATTTCATATCAATACTCTGCACTTTATACAGAGGTGATGCAGAAGTGCATAGTAGTGTAAATTGCATTTGCATTTTCAAACTCTTATTTGTACCTAATCGTAACAGGATTTCCTGTTAATACTTTGTATTTTATATAGAGGTGATGCAGAAGTGCATAATAGTGTAAAAACGGATCTATATATCATTAAGATTTAGGAACAATTTAGATATTCAGAAACATCACGCAACTGTAAACTAGTTCCTGGTATACGATAGAGGGACACCATTTACTACTGCTCAAAATGAATATATTTTATATGGACAGGAAGATTCAGAAATTCATTAACTGATATATATCGGTTTGATACTGTCCTTTACTAATTTTTAATTTGTAATAAATTAATATGAGTACAAGACAAATTAAAAATGAGTAAAAGACAGTATCAAACCGATATATATCAGTTAATGAATTTCTGAATCTTCCTGTCCATAATAAAGTCCTACATTATTTCAAACTATATTGTTTAATTTACAAAATCATTTCGCGGCACTTAAAACATGAGCTGTTGTCTTTACATGTGATCTTAGGTTTTCCCTTTACACTTTTAAGGTCATATATACTTTTACTAGCGGAAGTAGTAGAGAGAGATTTGGGGTTTTATGGATATGATGTTAACAATATAAATATCTCCGATACCAAAGAATAAATCTTCAAGATGTCCAATATACATATACCAATCTGGTGAACACTGGACAAACACGAACTTGTTGGTATCAGATGCCATGGAGGCGTAATCATCTCCTGTTGACCAGTCACATCCTCCGTGAGTCAGTTCACAGTCAAATTGACATGGGATAAGTGAGGAATAGAACATCGTCACAATTGGTAGCATACAGATGACCCAATAGTCGCCATCGAACACGTAACTCAACATTTCATTTACTGACTGCAAAAGAATAATCGCAAAACAATCATACCGAGTGGAACGTTGACACCAGATGCGATTTTCGATATCCCTTCATCAAATTAACAAACATGATTTTCTGACTTTTTATAGGAAAATTAAAGGTTTACAGCTACTTTATCAACATAAAGGGCATGCTAACCCTGCTCACTACGCAAAATTTCAAGTGTTGAATTAATTTGGAGACAATATTAAGGAGTCGTGTTTTACGCATCAGTAGTTATAGGCAGCTCCATGGCGTGT